>OU343223.1:66227532-66311676 GCA_910596185.1 Chrysanthemum makinoi | reverse complement strand
CTAAACCTAGTCCATAGGAATGTCCTTTATGATTATATATGAATTCCTTTGCTAAACCATTACGGTTACGTGAATTTGATGCTCGTAAACCTAGTTTACGATAAATGATAAATGATGAAGCATAAGTAATGTTTTGAAATATGACATGAAAATACGAGTTGTCACAGAAAATTGTTCATATTGTTGAACAAATAAATATATTTTATTGTTTTTCACTTGTTGATTACCTTGATGAGTTACAACTAAAGAATTCCAAATTTCTTTAGAGGTTTTAAGCATGGAGATTCTTTCGAATTCCTTTTTGGGTAAAGCATTATATAAAACCATTTTAGCTTCACTATTTTTGGAAATCTTTTTCTTAATTTCATAGGTGAGTTTATCATGAGGTATGTTAACTAAAATTCCATTTTCATCTTTTGCAGTGGCTTCAAAATCGCCTTCAACAATGATGTACCAAAGATCAATATATTTAGACTTCACATACGTTTCGAATATATTTTTCCAATATATAAAACCATTAGTTTCAAGTAGTGGAGGTCGTTGCATGGATTTCCATTCCTTGTAATTTTCAGAACACATAGTGATCGAAAAGTTTTTAAAATACGGTTTACTTTAAAACTTTTATAAACTTAGCTCTTGATACCAATTGTGCACAACTAGAAGGGGGGGTTGAATAGTTTTGCCGATTTTAAGTTAGTTTCTAAAAAATTTAGATTCGATGTTATGTGAAATCGTATGGATGAAGATAAAGTATAGATGTAAGAGTAATGCAAGTAAAGAAAGTAAAGTAAGGGATAGAAATGACACAACCGATTTATAGTGGTTCGGCTACAAGGACACCTTCCGTGCCCTACTCCATTCCCCGAGTCACCTACTCCGAGTTCAAGCACTATGTCAACAAACTCCTTCAACTTGGCGGAGAAGCCTTCACAACGTTGCTTACACCTTTTTCCGGTACAAAGCTAAATACCGAGTCCGTAACACGGAGGACCAAACCAACACGACTATTACACAACAACTATGTGAAATATCAAGTACAAGATCTTTGCTACAGAAATCTTGTGAAGAAACAAATCAATCAAGGACCCCTTGCTTGGATGACTTGTAGAAAGCTCGTGATCTTGCCTTAGAGAAGGACCTATATGAGAATCACAATAGAAAGAAGAACAACTCTCTAGATCAAGTGATCTTTTGTTAGAAGAGTGTAAGAATATATGAGAGAGTTAGTAAGAAGAGGGGTGAAGAGAAATTAAGAAATAGCTCTCTATTTATAGGCAAAAACTTTGCCACTGTAGCACGGATCCCACGGATCCCTCCCTCAAGGGATCCGTCTAGTGTAACACCAGGGATCCGTGGAACTCTCTGCCTATGGGTTTTTTGGTTATGGGTCATGGGTCATGGGTTATGGGTTGGTCTATGGGTATTTCATTAGATACAATGTATCTAATAGATGCAATGCATCTAGTCAAATGGATATGGGTCAATACTATTAGATACATTGCATCTATTAGAACCTGCCGCCACAGTAAAAATCCATAATTAAGTGAAACATCAAAATAGGGTAGGTCTTCTAAGTTCCAACTCTCACTCTTTCCCATAGCCCTACTAGAACCTGCCGCCACAGAAAAAGAAAAGGCGGTTGAGCTTACAAAGCTCAGTGAAAAGATATAACATAAATAAAAAGCTAAATATAACAAAGGTATGAAACAAATCAAAATGTAATAACGGAATCGTAACGAATGAACGGAAAGGAATGAGTCAATGAGAAACCTGCAGAAAACATCATAACATATATCCACCAAGAATATAATCAAAGAAACAAACATAGCAAATAGTACATCTACGAATACATACGAGCAAATACAACTATTCAAGCATTCAAAGAATCCCATAAAAGATAAAAAAGATCATAGATAAACATGTAACCAAAATATTGTAAGAGTATATCAAGCAACGGAACAACTAACAACATGATATGGCAAAACAAACAGGGCAGTAAATCAAATACATATAGCTAAACTATACTCTATAAGCAGGCAAAAAACCACATAATATAGCTCAAGAATGGCAATTACTCCAGACAGATAAATAACAACGACAAGCTGTACGGTCATCATACCAAGTAGCATCATCACTAGTAATACTAAGCAAGATTATAACATGGCAACTAAACAGTTCAATAGGTACACCCATAAGTCAAATCAATTTCTGTCAGCAAGGAATCATGTGCGTAAATGTAATCATGGCAGATCAATAATTAGCAGATAGTACTTTAAATAATAATTATAACTTAAGAATTAATTATATAAGGACATCACCAAAAGCCGCTAAGTTACAGATTTACATACAAGCATGGCATCTAGACAAATCACATAAGCACATCTTTAAATGGTAACCGGATAATTTCATACTGGCATGGTAACAAGTAATTCAGGTAATCACCACTACAAGAAAAAACATTCGGGCTCAAGCCCGTTGGCCCGTGCCTATTTGGCCCATGCACGTTCGGGCTCGAGCCCGTTTGGCCCGCACCAGTTCGGGCTTATGCTCATTTTGCCCATTGACCGTTCGGGCTTGAATATCTGTATAATGTGCTTTATTATTTGTAATAGCTGTAGATACCCTGAAATAAAATTTTCCGGTGAATCATATATTTTAGTTTATTATGTTCTTTTTGATAACAAATTTACGGATTTCAAGAATTTCATTTAGCTCGTGCCCGTTCGGGCTCGAGCCCGTTTGGCCCGTGCCCACTCGGGCTTGACCCCGTTTGGCGTGCGGTTGTATCGTACCGTTCGGCTCGGCCCATTTGGACCGTTGCCCGTTCGGGCTTGAATGTTTGTATAATGTTCTTTATTATTTGTATTAGTGACATTTTAATGCAGGAGTTATGTTTAAGTTGGTTGTACAATATGCTTGATAATTTGTAAATTATTATTTATTTATTCAAGGTTTTTTTTTCCTTACATATCAGTAACATATAGTATGTGACGGATAAAAAAAACGTGTAAAATTATAACATGTGACGGGTAAAAAAAACGTGGTTACTATAAACGGGTTAATCAGTTATATCCGTCGGGTTTTTAGTGACCTGGTTCTCGAAACCCGATCGGGTTTAGTTTTTTTCATCTTTTTTATAGAAAACCGGTTTGACCCGATGGTCGAACCGCTTGAAAAAATAGTTTGTTTTAATACAAAATCGGGTTGAGTCGGCGGTCGAACCGATAACCCGGTGACTTGACCGGGTCGATTAAAAAACCCGGTTTGCAGAACATTTGTTTCAAATAATATGTTTAGGGGAGAATACATAAATAAAAGTTAAATATTGGCAATTTTGCATATTTCTCTATAATACAAATGTTTTATCCGTGATATTTGATAGTGTTTACGATTTTTGGATTAATATACAAATTTTAATAAATACATATCTAAATGCCATTATTATTATCCATTTTATAGAATTAGCAATCTGTGAAATAGTGACCAAAAATTCGTCACTAATACTTAATGACGAAATTTCTCGTCACTATTCATGTAATTTAGTGACTAACTAGTGATCATATATAAGTTTCGTAACTGACTTTCTACTGATGACCAAAAATAATGACGAAAGATTATATCGTCACTATTTTCATCTAAATAGTGACCAAAAATATTTCTCGTCACTGAATTCTCGTCACTGAAGCAACTTTTTCTTGTAATGCACATATCAACATGGAGAGTAGGCAAATCACGTAGTCATACATCAACATAATAAACAAGAGAACACATACTCATGTCATAGCATTATAAACATATGAATTAAAAGTCTGATAACATAAGTTTGGTAATCACAATGTATAGATTGAATGAGATTAATTAAACTCAAGTTGGGTCCTTCGCAAACGTATCTAATTAGTGTTTGGCTAAAAAGATGCTGCCAGCCGACAATAATATTGGCCCCTAGATACTTTATTCTTCGAATATGATTGCTTAAAATTTGGACATCATGCGATGAAATGATCTTCATGGAAATTTACAGTAGTGCAATGTTGGATATTTTAGTGTAATTGGATTAACTTGTTTTGACCAATTTTATCATGATAATACATCATTTAGGTTTGGAGGTGCGGAGTGCACACCTACTTGAATTTATTATGATCTTAGGGGCGAAGCGCCTAAGGGGCTTGGGGTCGGTCCGCCCGTAGTCATATGTAGAAATTCCTGCAGGAGTTGTATGGAATCTGTGATTATAATGGAATCTGCGAAATCTTGTGAAGCTGCTAAAGCTTTGATTCTGAAGTTATGTTCCTCAGAAATTTTTAGGAAATTGAGGGACAAAACTTGACAAACTTGGAAACCCTAAAACGCTTTGGCGGTTATCTGTATCATCATTGTTATATACGGTTTATTTGGTCATATATTTTCTACTTGGTTCATTATATCTCGATAAACACATACGAGAAAATTCTCATTCTCTGAATTGTATCCGATTGAATAATTTGATAGAACCACCGAATTAATTCGATCTGAAAGTGTTTACACGCCTTTCAGAGATTTAAGCATATCCACAGTGTTCGTTATTACTACATATCCCCTATATGCAATGCTCCAGAAGTCACCTTTGGTTGAACAAAGAATAAGTCATACTTGGAGGGCGTTGGTAAAGAAGTTCCACATGAATATAGCGTCAATTTGTGACTTATAGCTATTGTGATTTATAAACTGCTAAAACAAACTTGAAATATTTTTTACAACGTATGTGTGCTGCAACTGCAACTGAAAATTAAAATGTGTTGCAACTTGTAATTGAACTGAAAAAGGCAAAATTTGATGTGATTTTAACAACTAGGTTGGTACCCGTACGTTACATTGGCAGATACTCGTGTAATTAACTTTTCCGAGGAGCAAATGATTTTATGTCTTCATTCACAGAATAATTAAGCCACCTTTTTAATGATATTTTATACTTAAGAGAATATAATCAACACTAATTATCAATAAATTTTTTAAATTGTAACTGAAACTTAATTATTATTGCAATATTTTTTTTAATTAAATAAGATAAATGATAATATTACATGTTTAAATATTCGAATATTCACATTAGTGTTTAATCATATGTAATTTTTTATACAAGTTTCAACAATGAAAAAAAGAAAAGAAAAGAAAAAGATGAAAAGTGTGAAAAAACGAAAAGAAAAAAAAAATTGTCTAAAAGTATATCAACATGTTTGTCTATAGAAAAATAATTGAACGATCATCGCGATAGTGTAAATTTTTTCGCTTAACGATTAGTTGTTTAAGAGATATTCATTTTTATTTTATTTTTTATTTTTTAAAAAAAGATGAAAATGAATTTGTTATATAATATGAAAAATGATTCGCTAAGATTGTAAGTAAATGTTTGGTATTTAAATAAACTTAAATCAGTTAATATATATTTTTACACATAAAGATTTTAACAAATTTAAAAGTGTTTAGGGAAACTTGGCACTATCAAAATTGAAGATATTTTAGGGAAACTTGTTAATGAAAGTGTATAAAGACTTTCCTTTATTAGTAAAGATAGATTTGGTTAAAAAAAAGTATGGCCATCCGAATTGTCCTCTAGTTACTTTATTCTTCTAAGATGATGACTTAAACTTTGGACCTCGACTTGGATATCATTCGATGAAATACTCTACGTGGAAATTTACAAAAGTGCAATGCTCCAGAAGTCACATTTGGCGGCAACAACGAATTTGTTACTTCTAATTATTCCAATCACACTGCATGCCATTTTTTACTTTCATCATTAAAACCCCTAACTAACTCGTTCTTGTTATATAAATGTGGCGACCAAAGGATACATGTCAACTAAGAAATCAAAGTTTTATTGAATTTCAGCTACTTGATTTTATAACATACGTATTGTAAAACATATAAGACCAAAAGCTAACAATCGTAAATCACAATATGTAATAATGTTTAAAGTGAAGACCACGCATTAGCATCAAGCAAATTGAAAACAATTGGTCCCAAGAACGCATCAGGAATTCCAAAAGAAGTAACCAAATCAAGCGCATGTGGTCTTAATTCACTGCATTGTCTGTCGATAAGTAGCCATATTCAAGAAACGATACATCTTCTTCCATCACAATTGTTGTGTACATTGATCTTATCAGGCCTAATACATTCTGCATTTCAATAAAAAAATGGTAACACCAGGAATTAGTTTAAGTCACAATTAAGATAAAGTGTATGAGTTCTATAACACCTCCAATTTCCTGAATGCTGCGGAATTTAGACTGAGTGTTACTTGACTGTATAATAGTTACAACAATAGAAAACGAACTCTAATTAAATCGTTTTAAAAGATTTATCATTCGAATAACTGAAATATCAGAGTTTACAAAAGAGAGGTCCCAGTAGTTTTATGGTTACATAATACATAAATGTAAAGTTTTTGATGTTTTTCGAATGATAATACATAATATAGTCTTCTTAAGTATCCATGCCCCTCCGTGCCAGCCTCGTACATTATGGACCTGAGATAAACATGCTAAAAAGTGTCAACACAAAGGTTAGTGAGTTCATAGGTTTATCGTAAATAATGTGAAAATCTTTATAAATGAATCCTCATAACAAGTATATGTAAATATCAAATATAGATCACAAGATTACCGACTGTATAACGATTGCACATACATACAATAACATAGAGATAGTGTTTTCGTTGCCCTAAGTTACTGGCACCGAAGTCTTAAGTTTTCTAGCTTCTGGTTTATGTCCATTTGACATACCAGTCAAGTGGAGAAACCACCCGGCCCTAGTTTCTTGTAGATGTCCACCTAGGATACCCAATATATATATCCGTTTGACATACCAGTCAAGTGGGGAAACCACCTGGACCTAGTTTCTGGTAGATGTCCACCCAAGACACCCAATATACATCCGTTTTGTAACAACTCGAAAAATTTCACGTTAATATTTATTTAAAACATAAACATTTTATCCCAAAATCGCTTACAATTTTGAATTTTAAATATAACTGTTTAGGTTATCCTGCGCGTAACGAAAACCGTCTTTTGATCATTTTATCACATTAGATTTATTTTTAAGTCATTATATGGAATTTTTTAAATTTAATTTCAAATGTTACCAAATAGACCATGTGATTTACGAGACTAAACTTGTGTTTTAAACATTTTTACTTGTATGCAAACTTAACCTATACCTGCATCGCATTTTCTAAGACGTTTAAAAGCTTTTACATTTTTGGAAAAGTCAACCTATTTTCCTCCTCCTTTGACCATAAATTCAACACTTGATTATTAACACTAAGTATCACAAAATATCTCCTAAATACCTAAGTAACTAAGATATTTACTTAATCTTCTTAATTAAGTTTATAGCTAGATATTTAACAATTCGTTTTAGACTTAACATACATTTAAATACCAACCGACACTAGAGTAGGCTCAGTCTACACATTATAAGCCTTTTAGGTTCATAATAACGACTCATACTAGAAATGAATAAAATAAACACTTGGCAACATTGTTTTTATAAATCGGCATCGGGAAACCTTTCAAGTATATACATATAAGTGTGAATTTCTAAAGAATAACTAACTTAGATGATATAGCGCATCTTTTGAAATTGAACTTTAAGCACTCCCACACAAGTGAAATCAACGCTATTATCGCAATATTGAATTATCTATTCAAGCGCTATCATTTTGATCGTGAACCAAACGTTTACCATGATTCTGAGACTTGCCATCTCGCATACCTAGGTTCGGGTGGCCGTTGCTATATCACACTTGATCTCGTTGTGCTTTATCACTATCACCAAGGTGAGTTCATAGCCTCGCTTTTACTTATCTTTATAAACCCCGCGAGGGAGATACATGCTATAAACTAGAACACAAGCTTTTGCAACTGTACGCTACTTGATTATTGGTATTGCCTAAGTTATTAGCCGAAAGACCCCTGCATCATGAACCATTAGTCACTTGCGAGTGAACGCAGATATCGTGAATGGTATTATGGGGAGTAACGACCCCGTATTGGTTATCGGAAATAACCGGGGCGCACCATATTTGAATTGCATTAGGTAATTGGCTATTACCTCCTTGGGGGCAAACTGTTACGTACACAGGTAATTAGGTGTATGCAGTTGAGTATTAGTGTCATGAGCTTAGCGCATAATAATCTGTGATTTTCTATGATAAGTTGTCTTGTAAGCAATTATCATCTTTCTTGTGTTCAACTGATTAACTATAAACCTATGGAAGCATTTTATCTCAGGTAATAATTGAAGAATATCCTCATGGCACGGAGTGGGCTTGCGACCTTTTTATCGTGGTGTAAACATAAAGTTATCATTTTCCACAAACTCATGATTCATCTTTTGTGTATCGTTAAAAACAATTTGGAAGTGTTTTGTAACAAATAATGAGTTTTTCTTGATTGATAACAAGTTTTATCAAAACTTCTCTTTTTGAGTCGTTTTCTATGATTATTGACTGTGATCCTTGAAGTAACACCCAAATTAGCCTTCCGCTGCTATGTTGAGATTTTGGGGGTGTTACAGATTGGCATCAGAGCCCAGGTTATAGAGAACCAAAGTTTTTTTCTAAAAACATTTGGACTATAACTACGCTTTTGAAACGGGACTATTTTACACCACTACCCTACGCCCTCCGTGACCACTTTATAACATCGAAATGCATTGAGATTAATGCATCACTAGTAAAACATCAAGTGAAATAAGATCATGAGTAAATTGCATTTATTTTAGTTAGGCATGGAGATTTGCTTGGCAAATTATGCACGATTAACTTAAATCTTGTTTATCACATCATTTTTGGCATTTTACTTACATTACTATTTTTATGGGTTGTTACAGTACCATGTCGTCAGCTTCCCACCCAGTCATGTTATCATCTGATTTTGTAATGGAAGATGTCATGTCATCCACCACTGTGCCTATGCCAGGGAGTCCAGTCCCAGTTTCACCGGTCATTGCTTCTGGTGAGACCGAACCCTTTGAGGTGGGAGAGGTTGCACCGACTCCACCCATCCCAGCTGCACCTGTCCATTCTAGAGAGCATTCTGCATATGCTCCCATGACCTACGATCAGCTCATGCAATCAAAGAAGTGGTTGCTTGCATCTGATGTCAGAGCAGATGACGAGGCATCTGAGTCATCAGAGAGTGCTGCATATGTGTCTTCTGTCACACCATCCTCATCACCGCTACTGATTTGTCGTCGAGGAAGGAGAATTAGGGTTCTGAAGCCCTATGAGCCTAAGCCTTTTGGCATACCATAGAGACTACACCGAAGAGGTTTGATCTTCAAGCACACCACTCGGAAGCGTGTGCGAGCACCTACTGTACCTTTTGTACCTCTATCAGACATACCATCATCGTCAGCTCATCCACCATCAGCTCCATTCACATCACCACCTGTGATTGCTTCACCACTACCACCACCTACCACTTTCTTTCATCAGACCACTACTGTGCATGTATCATCACCACCACTAGATTCATTGCCATTAGATGTCCACAGTGAGCCCCAGCTACCACTCAACAAGAGAAACTGTTTTCTCCCATCATCATCAGATCCGTATATGGAGGCCGTGACTGTTGATATCCATCCCGGACCTTGAAAGAAGGTCGATGCTAGGTGTTGGTCTTTTCTGCTACCGGTCATGCGTAGATGGAGATCCGAAGAAGGTACTCCTAGCATTGTTGAGCTCGGTGAAAGCTCAATGGCTACTCCAGCAAGAATCCTTCTAGTGACGGGAGAACATGTGCATTGCTCTATTCCTTTATTATCAGCTCGACTTGTGAGACATGAGGACTAGTTGAGTGAGATTATGCCACATGTTGATGAGATTCCCCTATGTTAGGTCACAATAATATGAACACAAGTATATTTAGATGTAGATTAGAACAAGAGAAAGAGAGAGACAGATGGAACTTTTACACACACAAGATTAAGGAACGATTATGTATAAATGAGAAAGAACCAACACTCTCAAATGAGAGTTTACAAGGTATTTATAGGCAAGGGAGCTAGGGCAACTATTCCAGTCCCTTCCTTGTTTATATAGGCCTAAGCGTAGGTTCATGGGCTTACTAAATAAGCCTATCATTAATTACAAACATATAAGCCTATAAGCAACCTATTACATATTAATGACTGACACTTGGAATAATAGTTACAAGTGATCCCAACAATCTCCCCCTAAGTGTTGGTCATAAAATAGGTATGGTTGCTTAACGTCTTTCTAGCATTCTTCTTTCTTTTGAGAAGAGATGCTTTGATTTCTTTAATTAACTTTGTCAGCTTGACGTCGTTGTTTTCTTTGTTCATTGTTCTTTGTGGATGTGGTAATCATATGTTGTTGTCCGCCATTCGTCAACTTCTTTGGTTAGGTGTCTCCACGTCTTTGTCCACCATGCTCACACTTCTTTTGACTTTGAATTCCAAATGTGATGTAGTTCTCGAGTCTTTAAACTTTGAAGATTCTTTGACTTTGAGGAAGAATCATTTTGACTTTTGTGTTGGCTTTGAATATGTGAGAACTTCATGTGTGATGTTGTTGGTATGTGCATGAGGAGAATGGTGTAGTATTTCCTCCAAGGAACAATCATTAGTACCTGCATGAATATGTTAGTGAAAAATACCAATCGATCATGGTGGACATTTCTAAAAGATTTGACCACTACGATTGTTTTACTGATGAATGTCTTGATTCCATTCACCTTGGTCGGGCGAATCAACGATCCTAATCCAGTTGAGGGACAGCTTAGCATTACATTGAATGTCGAGGGATTTCTAGCACTTACAAGTTCGAATGTCGAGGGTGTTAACAGCATAGTGTGAAAACACATCTCTAACAAAGATAGTGTGGAGGCCCTTAAGGAGGCTAACACGATATACCAGAAGTATATCTACAGTTCAGTGAGTCGAGGTACAACGAAGCATCACCTCACGACTATAGACCGCTTGAGACATACTAAGCGTAACCCACAGGATTTATCGAAGTGACTGCTGTCGGGGTTGTTAGATGTTGACCCTCGGCAGAGTTTCCATTCAATCACTGAGGATCATAATTGTGAATCCCCTCATAAATGTTCTTGGCAGATTGCTAAGATCTACGAAGGACTCGAGAATGTGTCACTTGTGCCCATATTTATTGAACAACAAGTGATGAAAACTCAAGTGTTCCTAAGAGATCTTTTAATGAATCTCGTGGCTCTAGACTCGATTAGTGCGCTTTGTTTTTCCTAAGCGGAGACTAGGGAGAGGGTCTCCTTCTTCAATACCAACGATCTCTAAGAGAAAGTCGATTGATTACGTAGGGTTCCCTGTGAGAATGAAACAAGCTCTTTTGAGAGAACTTGAGTGGCTTGGAAGGTTTAGTGCATTCGTCCAGGGTCTATGACGACTTTGTCTTCAATACCGGTGTCATCTTGTGACAACCACTAGCATATGAGTTAAACCCGTGTTCTGCGCCTTAAGTTGAATCATATGGAGGGCTATTTCTTTTCAACCTTTTCTTTAACTTTTCTTTTTAATTCTTCAACTCCTTTTTTCTCCGTTTCTCATATTCTCCTTTTTTCAATCATACCTAAGGACTTCTAATTTCTAACTATTGGTGATGTCCTTGGGTATATCCCTCCGGCTCTAGCGGATCATAGGATGTTTATTCCTAAACTTAGTCACCTTATAACTCCATGACTATCCTATGTTGCCATGAAACCATTAACTTGTAAATCTCTCAAAGCGTTTGCGAATAAAAACATGTTTTGAAACACTTTAGAGAGTTTTGTATTTTCAGAAATACTCCCCCTCCACATGTGCTTATGATTTTTGACTTAAATCTGCATAGTGAGGGTAGAGCGCGCACTTTTGAATTGATCGAATCTTGATAGACAATTCCCCGCGAGACACAGTTACGTTGTATAGTTAAAGAGATCCATTGTCAGCTTTTAGGTGACAACTAGCTCTAATAACTACCTTGAAGATGTGAACAAACCTTGAAAAGGTTGTCAAACCTGTCAAAGTTCATGTGTATCAAGAGTTTCTCGAATTGGTACGATCTACTAAGACAAATATTAAAGACAAGTCTTTTCGATTTCTGAAATTTCAAAGCTCGTCAATTTGTGGGTTAAGACTTAGCACACCGAGATTTCATTAACTTTCCAATATATTTTAATCACATATATTTTTCTCCCCATAAAAAATGGCATGTTGATGTTATTTTTGATGAAATATTGATTTAAAATATGACCATTCTGAGTTTTACAGAAAGATTTCCACAAAAAACTTTTGTTTGAACAATTAAGTTTGCAAATACACCCCCTCAACAAGTAGTATTAACTTTTGAGATTTTGGAAAACATGAGAGGGAATGCTTGGTCTTTTGAGCAAAATTATGAAAGTATTTAAAATTTGATAAATTCTACTCAAAAGTAAGAAGCTTTTGCTCCTTAATTTAGGATTGTGGCACTGAAGCGTACCACTGGGTCCTTTCTTGACAAGTACGGGTTGTACACTGTTATATGAGTACAAACCATAGTATATATATATAAATCAATCAAATAAACAAAATCACAATCAAGAATAATTAATAGTACCAAATGATTACACAACACCAGCTTCTCGGGAGGTTGGAACGTCATAATCGGAAAGCTTGTTCTTCCTCCCACATAGCTCTCTAGCCTCTTCATCTGATCCCAGTGAATCAACCTTTCATCAATTCTCGTGATAAACAGACGAACATCCTTTTGATCCTTTGAATTCCATCTATTCTTCTGGATTTTCCCCAACACAATATCCTTCAACCGATAAGCCAATCTATCGCGAACCATCTTTAGAGTGTCAACACAGAACTTATGAATCTCATCGAAGGCCATGAAGCAGTTATGGTGATTCTCACTGCGGTAGACGAATCCGAATATAGGTTTATGGAAGAGTTTGTACTGTGATTCTTGGTTGATTTCATTAAAGTGTAGGAGTGGGGCAGTTAGGTTTAGTTGCTTTTGATAACTCTCGACCCCGAGCTTGAGATCTTCAACACGTTCTTGGATAATTCTGCTTCGGATGAATACAAGGAGTGCGGTGATGTACTTAATTTGAATATCTGTCGGAAACTGACACATCCTTCCTTGTACCTTGAGGAGATACATGTCTTCAATGTCATTGAGAGAAATTCAGGAAAGTCAGCTTCGGAGAACTCATACTCCTTTTTCATCTTGTCTTTTAACAACTATCTTGGTCAAGAAAGAGGAATCCCACTTGGTAGTCATTTTGACAGATATGATAGCAACTATCCTTTGATCATTCTTCACATTCGTGCTTGACTTACCGACTGTTGCTCCGTAGAAAATTCTTACCTTTTCGCCAATGATGAATTCTAAATAGAGAATCTTTGTCGTACTCCGCTACTTTGTCGACAAACAAGTTAGTGGCGTCTTCTTCGATAGCTTTGTTGGTGGAGAATGAGGCAGCCGGTATGTTGAATGTGAGGGATCTTGCATACTTCTTGCTTATGTTGCTTCCGTGTTGTAGAAACTCCAGGTCGTTGTTGAAGAAGAATCAGAATGGTATCTTTTCGGGTCTGCCGATCATCGGTAGTGGCTTGGTCCAGTCAGTGTAGTAGGGTCCATGTTCGTTTGTAGAGTGGTCAATATTGGACTCTGAATTGAGCCAGTCAATGTTATTGGACATTGGACGGGCAATGTTCTCCAAGTGGTATTCCAACTCAATAGCACTTTCGGATCTTTCATTAAGTAATTTGAAAGCATCATTCTTGATCCGGCAAAGTTCCTTCTTGGTCATCTTCTTTATATTGAATTGAATTTTCAGTACTTGGACCTGTTCTAAAGTGCGACCATCCACAGACACTTGACCTTCATCGAGGGGTGATTGCGCCTCTACCAAGTTATTAAACCATTCATACTCCTCTGTAGTATCATTATCTAACCAGGAGACAACAGAAGGGTTCTTTCCGCTCTTTCTGGAGGATGATTCAGGTCTTGGTGATGGTTGAGGCGTAGTTTGATGTTCCATTTGTGGCTCCGGTTAGGGCACATGGATCTCATAATCCTTACCATCGATGTAAGTAAAGTGATCACCGACTTTCTACGATGGTGGTGTGGTTTCTGAGTCCTTAGGTTGATCAGATGGAGGTGGTTGTGATGCTTGTTGTGTAGAGGTGGGAGCATTCTTAGCTGGTGGTGGTGGCATGGTTGATGACGATCCACCAATTTTCTTCTGTCTTTTAGCATTTGGATCCTCATCCTTGTCGTCATCATTCCTTGGCCGTTTGTCTTTCCCCGCATCTTCCTTGCAAGATGTACGAAGTTGTCGTTCGACAAGAAGATCATAAAGTTTGTCATCTTCCTTGGTGAAGGATAGAGCTCTAGCGGCCATTTTAGTCACTAGCTCTGCAATCAAGTCTTCCTCGGAAACAACTGGGGGTTTGACTGGTTTGTTTCCATAACCATCGGTGTAGTCGTGATTACCTGTTTAACCATTTGATTGATCATTGGTTGCAGTTGCTTCTTGAAAAGTTCTCGTGTAACTCCAGGAACCGTGTTAGTGAGAAATGCGTGAGTGTAGTTCTGGATTTGCTCATTCATTTGACCCTGAACATCCCGAGAGAAGAACTCTTGAATAGCTTCTCTTTGGTTTTGAAAAGTAAACATTTGTGTCGTAAGATCTGTGACCACTTCGGCCAGTGTGTTTAATTATTTTTGAAGACGGTTTTGTTTTCGTGTCCATGAATGGTGAACAACCTTCTAAATTTTGGATTTGACACGAGACATCCATGTGTTAACCTCCTTCTTGACTGATTTTGTTGTTTCATGTGTTGGTGGAGGTGATTATTGTGATGATGATTCAGGCTTAGTGGAGGTGTCTTGAGGTGTTTCAGAAGATGGTTTGGGTTTGTGTAAGGGATTTTCAACAATTTAGTTTTCGGTTTCCTAGTTTAAAAGTTCTTCTTCATCCTTTGCCGCTTCTTCTTCAGCCTCTTTTTGCTTGATCTTCGCTGCAGCCTTCAGTACATCATCATCTGTGACCCTTTCACCCTTATCATGATCATGACCTCCTTCGTCATACATCTCCTCGTCATCTTGCAGATTCTCTTCTAGAGGTTGATCATCCTGAGCGGTAATCTTTGAGGTGTCACCCGTGCCCTTACCGGGTTGATTAACCGGATCGGTTTGGAGTTGGGTGACAAGAGATGGTTCTTCGGTATGTGGATCACCACTGCTAGAACCTCCTACCCGTAGGTTGATTAACCGCAAAGGTAGAGGCTTGGTGTTCCAACCTCTTTTGCTTCAATGCCTTTTGGAATTGTCTTTCCTCTTCCTTTGGATCATACTCTAAGTCAGAGTCATGTTGTTCTTCTTCATTAAGAGGTTTCTTTCCTTTATCGGCCTTGTTGGCTTCATCAGAAGTTTCATATTCATTGATATCCTTATCAAGTTGTTCGTATGTAGGACTTTCAGAATTTCCTTCTCCTTTGTAGAGTCATCAATACGAACTTCTGAGACCACTTGTTCGTCGACTCTATTTCGAGTCATCATCATGTTGTGATGTTGGCTCTGGGAAGGTTCGGCTTGACAAGTTGAACATGAATTCTCCTCTTTACCACTATTTTGGTTTTCTTAGACTTTGTGGTGCTAGCAGAACTTCCAGCTTTCTTAGCTTTGGTCTTGATCGCTGGAGCAAAAATTTCATCCATGAACCCAACACGTTTAGCTAGCAGAGCCTCCCTATAGTATCTCATGTGAGGAGCGTCTTTGACCTTCAGTTATAAGGCACGCAAGGAGTTCCGTACCTTGTTTATGAGTGGTTGTCCTATGGAACCTAACTGATTTTTAGGTAGGCTCTTTAATCATGGTGTGTTTTTTGGGGTCGTCAAGTCTTTTAGGAATGTCCTCATGCTTCGTAAGGATGTTGTGAATGATTAGTTTGGTGAAGCGGACAAAGGGAATCTTGGTGCATGGTTTCTTAAGATTCTGCATCATGTCCTCCCATATGAGGATAACGTAGTCTATGTGGTTAACATGGACCATTCCCCAGAAAACTTGTAAATGCATCAGCTTGGGGTCTTCATGACCGCTATCTCTTCCCGAGACTGACTTGGCAATCATGAGAAAAAGTGTTCTCCATGGTTGTGGGATGTTTTTGACATCAACTCTAGAATGAGTAGAGATAATGCCAGAGGACTCATCATATCCAATGTTGACCAAGAAATCAAGAATCTCCGTCTCTCAGAGGAATCCTGACATAATCAGCTGGAGAGTTGATTGTTGGAAGTAGAAGAACAACACGAAGATCATCAACAGATACTTTGACTTCCTGAGTATCAAGAGTCACTTTCACAGCATCTTCTCCATCAATCCTCTTCATGGTATGCCAGGCGATGGATATAGAAGTCAGGGACTGAGGATGACTTTGTGAGCATGAAACGGTAGGGGTGTTGCAGAAGGATGTCCACAGCAATTCTGCAAGATGATTCCAAGCAGGTGAAGTTGTTGAAGTCAACACGAAGGTTGTTCTTGCCAATCATTCTGTCATAGCCAGGTGGGAATGCGTTGGCCATTGTGAGTTCAACTGGGGCATTGACATTTGCTTGTTGTTCAGCCATTTTGTGATCTAAAAGTCATTAGACAAAGATACAAACATATAGAAATACAAAGGTGTTAGTTTAAGTCTGATTCATTTTCTAATACCTTGTTTGATGATATCACATTTATGTTTGTTACATGTCCTAAGTCGCATATGTCCTTTCACATGAAGTAGTGGTGATAAGTTACGTGAACGTGTTAATTTTGAAGTTTATAAACTCATTTATCACTTCAAACACAACATATTCACTTTTTTATGCTTACGCGTAACATTATACTTGTGACTTATGTGTAACAGAAAACAAGACTGGTGAACAGTGACTTATGAGTAACTTGTGTCCTTATTAGTAAAGATGGAAGCTTATGCGTAAGAATAAGTCTAAAGTGTAAGACTATGCTTATTCGTAAGAATTTCTTACGCATAAGACATATTTGAAAGCTTTAAGCTTATTTGCTAAAGTTTAGGCGTAAGGCTTATTCGAAACACAACTCCTTATTCGTAAGAATAAGTTACGCGTAAAAATAATCTTTATTTGTAAGAATAAAGTTGATAACATCAAATAGTCCTGACTTTCTAAGCATTAATTTCCCCTTTTATCATCACATTTTGAATATAATACTCATGAAAACATCCTTATTCCTTATTATTTCATTTCAAGACTTATTCAATGTAAAGAAGCTGCAATTGGACGTTTTTAAGCCCTATTGATAAGATTGTCTCTTAACTACGGCGTAACCACGTGATGAAGTTACGAATGAACTAAAGATTATGAAGGCTACGGCATAACCTTCACTTAGGTTACGGTAACAACTGATAAGCCCCATATTGACAAAGACTACGGCGTAACCCTCATTCGAAGGGCTACAGTAATGAAGATTTACACATGATTTACGAAAGCTACGGCGTGACCTCAAATAAAGTTACGCCGTAGCCATGGATAAGCACACAAGATTGAAGAAGTTACGACGAAACTGCCTAATAAGGTTACGCCGTAAATAGTTCGAAGCCTATAAATAGTCGAAGGTTTCACCGGTTTTAATCATCTCTCCTTTCCCAAACCTTCTAGGGTTTGGGAAGATCAAAACACAGAAGAAGAAGCATGGTTTAGGAGCACTGAATAACGAAGTCATCGTCTACGATTTCCATTGTATTCGAGTTTGAATTCTATTTATATTTTTCTAGGACTTATACTATGAATTCATATCATTAATTGAAGTTTGCATTTATGTTATTGTTATTCTCTTTAATTCTTTATAGACATTTTCTAGTCTTTTCATAGATCGCTAGCCTTGGTAGTATTATAAGCTTGGTAGTATCTTAAGGGCTGGGAGATATGACCAACTGACCCGGTCGATAGATTGCGAGTATGGGAGGAATTGGCCATAGTACAACCACTCTTCGTGTGCGACCTGACCAAATGATCACCTATCAAGTGGAGGTATTTAAGAGGTTAGGGGGAATCAAAGTTCCTAACGGCCGGGTTCCCACCGTCTAGATCTAGTAGATTTGGTGCTTAGTGACTGCTATTAGGTTACCGAAAGATCCCGGGAGACCGTTCATCTTCTTTGAGGAATCTAAGAACCATAGGCCATGACGAATTGACCAAAGGAGTCTGGTGATAATTAACCACTATATTGAAGCTTCATATCGAGAATCAATTCATACTTGTGTTCTTTATTAAGCTTCGCTTTTCTATCTCTTTTCCTAAATTTCTGGTGTCTGTGTGAGTATAATAATAGCATATCGATGAATTATAACAACTTTGTCATATCAATATATTATCAATATCATTTCTAATCATCTTAGTTCTTTCAAGGTCACAGCTCTCTTGGGACGACACTCGGATTTACCTAAGGCTTTACTACAACTGATCGGGATCTCTGCCCGTTAGTATGTGTCTATCCTAAGTTATGTAAGTTTTATAAATATTAAAAGCAGGATGAAATAGCACATCAGTTTTTTGGCGCCGCTGCCGGGGAGCAGTTAATGGAAGATCTAAGGTATATCATATTCACCTCATTAAGAGATTTGAGCACTTCCATAAGGTACGTTTCTCAATCTCTCATATTGCAATAATACAAAATTTATCCTCTGATGCTATTAGTTATGGCGTAACTCCTTTCATGGGTTACGATGTAACCATGTTACAATTAAAAATATTATATAAAATCTTTTGATTATTTAGTTATGACGTAACTTCTTTTTAGAGTTACGACGTAACCACTATACAATCAGATTTACAAAAATTAAATCTTTAATTAAAATTAAATATTTAGTTACTGTGTAATCCCTTTTAGGATTACGACGTAACCCCTTCACAAACATTTAATATTCTGAAAATATTAGTTACGGCGTAACTATTAATTGAATTACGCCGTAACCTCCTGGCGGTATAAAACCTTATATGGATTAAAAACTAGGTTTTACATAAAATCTTTCACCGCCTACCAAAACAGTAAATTTTTCTCTCGAAATTTTTTCCACCAAGATCTCTTCATCTCATCATTAACTATGGCTGGTAATATCTATTACTACTCTTTTTGATTCGTTTATGTCGATTATTCAATTAGGATTTATATTTTAATATTTTAGGGATCTTGCCTATTTGAGTAAATTATTGCTATTGGTTTGATTAATTGATGATTATGATGATTTTCCCATGTTATTTTGTTTCGTGTCCTATCACTATGGATCGAGTTGGGTGTTTTGACTTTATTTAAATTGGGTTTTGGGTCAAACACAAACCTAGCGGGTTAGGCGCGGTCCCTCAGCACTAATAGGTTAAAAATCTATAAAAAATTTTTACCACTTGAAAAAATTGATGGTTCCGGCATAATCTATTGCTTAATTGGACCATCTGAGGTGCTGAGTTTCTGGGGAAAGTTACGGCGTAACTGGGGGGTAAGTTACGTCGTAACCATTGAAATCTGTGATAACGGCGTAACAATTTTGTTAAGTTACGCCGTAACCTCTGAAATTATCTAATTACGGCGTAACTATAATGGTTACGCCGTAGCTTTACATCAGTAAGGTCTGCACTTACTGTTATTTGTCTTATTTTCTGGTGCAAACAACCCCGCTCAATGGTTTAGGTTTCTTGCATACAATGATGTAGGAATTAGGCAATTGTGCCTTGATGAGTTTGATAAATTAAGGAGGAAGGATATTAGTCAACCTGAAGCACTTGATTTTGATGCATTTGATAGTTTGGCAAACGGGAAAGCTAGTAGGAAGTTGAGGAAGTTTTGCAAAATTAAGTCCACGTGTACAGCAGGGGAGTTCACATGCAATGCGTGGTTGAGGCTTTTTAGGATCACGGAGCCGTTCATTCCGGAATATGTCTGGGAATTCCTTGCTAGTGTAGAGTTTCGTATTGATATTGTGGATGATGATGAGGAGTCGATGTTTTTCCAACTTGGAGGCGAGAGAATAAGTTTGACTCTTAGGTAATTTACTGTGAGAATGGGCATGTACACTGAAGAGGAAATGGAATCGGAAGCTTTTCGTCGATTCTATAACACTTGTTGGAGGAGAAGGGATGAAACTCAAGACACTACAGCCTATTTCAACAAAATTGCTATCATGGATGGTTACGATTCAAAGCAGCCACCATCCTACGTGATGGTGAGGAACCCCATTCATCGACTGGTGCACCACCTACTTGCTTGCTCTATTCGAGCAAGACACTCACCAAGAAGAAAAATGACTATGGATGATCTATACCTCATGCAGAGCATGGAAGGGGGGGAACAACATCGATGTTCCCTACTATTTGGTGAGGTTTATGGGTGTTGGTGCTAAGGGGTTTTCATCTAGGAGTCCTATGCAGGGGGCTCATTTCATTGGGAGGTTGGCTAGGAGCTATGATCTGATGACCGATGTAGCTTTGGCTCGGGTATCCCGTGGTAGAGAGACTAGCTTAATTGGACTGAGTAAGCTAGTCGAGTTCGGGATTTGAACCCAGGACATGTATAGAGTGATTGAGCTAGCTAGGACAGCCCCGAGGAGAGAAGTCGGGGAAGGTAGTGGTGCTGGTGGTGAAGCTGAAGAGGATGTTGAGGAGCAGGGGCCCAGGGGATGAAGAAGGGCACATGTGAATGTAGGGGAAAGGTTACAGATGATCGGCGAGAGGATCGAGGGAATGGCGACCCACTTCAACAAGGAGATTGACAGCCTTGGAGTGGGTCTATATGGTCTTAGTAACCAATTTGAGGGTTTTGCAGGTACCATGGATCAAGTGCAGCAACTCCAGCATGACTTCTTTCACAGGAGTGTAGATCGGACTAGCCAAATGCTCCAGAGCATGCACTTGAGCCACCCTAGGTGGCAAGGTCCGGAGTATGTGTACCAGCCCGACATCTCCAACGTTGGCGTCCACGGATGAGTGGCATTCATGCAGGCCGAGCCCACTCCTGGTAGCACCACGAGCACCCCGTTCGATCCCACCTAATTTCACTCAATGGATCACGATCTTCCCAGGGACGATTGATTTCCCTGTTTGATGAAAAAATTTGAAACAATTTGCTACTTATGTCTGTAATAACTGAATTATTAGGATATTTGTATGCTTTATTATCAATTGTACCCATAGGGTACAAAATTTTCCATGTATTCTGTGCAGGTTTTTGATTCTGTGATGCAATTACGGCTTAACCTTAAGGTCAGTTACGCCGTAACCTCTGCAGCAGTAGGAAAATTTTGAGGCTATACAATAGTTAAGGCATAGTCCCCGGAAACGATACGCATTAGCCAACCCATGACCCACCTTCAACCTTTAGTGAGACATCTTGGGCAATCATTCGAGAGGGGATTTTCTTTCTTTCTTAATTATTTTTCATTTCTATTTTATTTTTCCTTTTTCTTTGTACTAATGGGACTTTGTACACTTCAAGTGGGGGATAGAAATAGAAATGAAGTGTATGATTACTTAGCTTACTTGCCCTAATTTTCTAGTTGGTTTCAAAATTTTAAGCTCATTTGAAATTTTTTTGTCACATTTTTAACCAATCTAGAATTACATAAAGCCGAGCACACCATAACCCTTATTGCCATTGGTGAGATTTAGCCTTTCCGTTTTCCCCATTTTTTCCCAAATCTACCATATATTGAGTGTGCCGATAGTATTGTAAACTTTAGAACTTGGCTTTTACATCACTTCGAGACCATAGACAAGTAGTGTATCAAGTTAGCTTGGTGCATTTGAAAAAGACAATTTGAAAAAAGTAAATGTTTTAGGAATAAACCCAAATAGCCCATATGTGTTCACTTGTGTGTGTTTATCGATTAGTCACATTGACTTTTCGACCTCCGTGTTAACCCTTTTTGTTGCACTCACCTTAATGCAAGATAACCCTAGTTACACCCTTTTTTGAGCCTATCCTTTCATTTTCTAACCCTTATTTTCGTTACAACCTTACACCTTAGCCTACCGTGTAGTCTTACCTTTTTATCTTGAAGTCATTGTTCGCCCTAGTTCGAGGTTCAAAATAAAGTTTTGAGAGGCGTACCCAATCATCTACATCTTACTGAAGATCGTCAAAGACCCCCAAGATATCTCCTTATTATCAGTTCAAGTGGGGGATGCATTTATGTTATAAAAAAAATTATTATTATTTGTGTTACAGTGAGAAAAATTATAAGCACTATATGAAAGAAATTGGCATTAAGAATAATCTTCTCGATCACATTCAAAGGTTGGAAGAATAGTTCAAGAAAGAATAATGGTGGATTCGAGTGACATATATTGATCATATGAAGATGAACCTCGAATTAACGGTTTGGCCATGACAACTTGGTTTTAAGCTAAGACTATTTGTTTTCTTTTTTCTTTTACACCCATTAAAATATCCCATGCCTTACCTTACCCTTTTTGTCATGAAGCGTGTGTAGGTGATGCAGCGAGCAATCCTTGATGTCTTGTCCATAGATTTGGTCATGTATCGTTGATTTTGTCCACTTCGCCGTGACGCGTTAGTAATGACACCTCCCCAAAGCCTTTGAATCACTATTACCCAACATTGCTTTCTAAAATCTGTCTTAACCTTAGCTCTAGTGGTGGAGTTGTATGTAATTGCCAAGCTTATGATAGAATACTTACTATGTCCGTGCAATTGAGTGATCACTCCGAAATTAACACTTAGATTAGGATGAGAGTGAGAGTGTTTTCGTTCCCATTTCGTGAGGTGTTCGGCTCTTATTAATATTCTAGCATGGAAATTTTAACTGCGCATTCTTTGAGGATGTATCTTTTGCTGTCTAAATTGGTTTACTTTAGGGAAAGTAGAGTTTAAGTGGGGGGGTATTTGATAACATCAAATAGTCCTGACTTTCTAAGCATTAATTTCCCCCTTTATCATCACATTTTGAATATAATACTCATGAAAACATCCTTATTCCTTATTATTTCATTTTAGGACCTATTCAATGTAAGGAATCTGCAATTGGACGTTTTTAAGCCCTATTGATAAGATTGTCTCTTAACTACGGCGTAACCAAGTGATGAAGTTACGACAAAACTAAAGATTATGAAGGCTACGGCGTAACCGTCAGCTCAGGTTACGCCGTAACAACTAATAATCCCCATATTGACAAAGACTACGGCGTAACCCTCAGCTCAGGCTACGCCGTAATGAAGATTTACACATGATTTACGAAAGCTACGACGTATCCCCAGATAAAGTTACGCCGTAGCCATGGATAAGCACATAAGATTGAAGAAGTTACGACGTAACTAGCTAATAAGGTTACGCCATAACTAGTTCGATGCCTATAAATAGTCGAAGGTTTCACCAGTTTTAATCATCTCTCCTTTCCCAAACCTTATAGGGTTTGGGGAGATCAAAACTCAGAAGAAGAAGCATGGTTTAGGAGCACTGAATAACGAAGTCCTCGTCTACGATTTCCATTGTATTCGAGTTTGAATTCTTTTTATATTTTTCTAGGACTTATACTATGAATCCATATCATTAATTGAAGTTTGCATTTATGTTATTGTTATTCTCTTTAATTCTTTATAGACAGTTGCTAGTCTTTTCGTATACCTCTAGCCTTGGTAGTATTATAAGCTTGGTAGTATCTTAAGGTCTGGGAGATATGACCAACTGACCCACCTGATAGATTTCGAAGTATGGGAGGAATTGGCCATTGTACAACCACTCTTCGTTGTGTGCGACCAAATGATCACCTATCAAGTGGAGGTATTTAAGAGGTTAGGGGAATCTAAGTTCCTCACAATGGGTTCCCATCGTCTAGATCTAGTAGATTTGGTGCTTAATGACTGCTATTAGGTTAGAATGATCTGGGTGACTGTTCATCTTGGTGAGGAATCTAAGAACCATAGGCCATGATGAATTGACCAAAGGATTCTGGTGATAATTAACCACTATATTGAACTTTCATATAAAGAATCAATTCACACTTGTGTTCTTTATTAAGCTTCGCTTTTCTATCTCTTTTCCTAAATTTCTGGTGTCTGTGTGAGTAGAATAATAGCATATCGATGAATTATAACAGTTTTTTCATATCAATATATTGTCAATATCATTTCTAATCATCTTAGTTCTTTCAAGGTCACAACTCTCTTAGGACGACACTCATATTTACCTAAGGCTTTACTACAACTGATCGGGTTCTCTGCCTTTTGTATGTTTCTATCCTAAGTTATCTAAGTTTTATAAATATTAAAAGCAGGATGAAATAGAACATCAAAAGTCTTATGCGTAAATAATTCCTTGTTTACGAATTTCTTTCCAAGAAACTCATAATCCACTATAGACGTCTTATTCGAAAGGCTTATTCATAAAATTTCATCTTTTTCGTAAAATGTTGAAAACCTTTTCACTCTTTACGATTAATCCTCTTGTTAACACAAACATGAATTTTATGATTACAATACATTTTAATCATCACAAATAACACAAAAATGGCCTTTAAACACATTTCTCATTCACAGATGGCTTATGCGTAAGATTTCCTTAAACCCTAAACCCTATGTTTACGAACAAGAAATCTATCCATCCAATTCAAGCAATGTCTATTTCTGGGATATCTTAAGGTGCATATGAGTGATTCTAAACAAGCACTTAAACCCTAGTTCTTTGATTTTGATACAATTGAAGTTTCTAGGTTAATTAGATGTTATAAACATGTTTATTATCCTTTTCTAACACTATCTTGTTCACGCCAAAACATAATAAAATCCCCAATTAGGTCGATAAGAACCTTAAATTCAAAATCCTTCAATTAGTGTTTCAGGGTGGAATTTGTTGATGAAAACACAATTGTTACTCAATATTAAACATTTTAACACAACTCATTCCATCACAAACTCACTCAATCAAAAACACCCAAATTTGTTCATATGAATGAATATTCAAAAATCATTTTAAAATGATTGAGCCATTTGATCAGTGAGATTTTAAAAACCATTGTGTGGAAAACTAGAAGGGGGGGGGGGTTGAATAGTTTTACCTATTAAAACTTCGTTTTAAAATATTTAGATCGACTTATGTCAATCTATTTAAACATGTGTGTTGGATGTTGATAGACAAGCATATATGAATATGTAATGAAAGAATAAGGAGTAAGAGACACAAAACCACAACGCGAGTATTTATAGTGTTTCGGCTACAAGGACACCTTCCTTGCCCTACTCCACTCCCCGAGTCACCTACTAGAGAGTTTTTAAACACTACACGACACTAACTCCTTATGGCGGAGAAGCCTTCACAACGTTTCCTACTCTTTATCCGGTACTAGGCTAACCACCGGGTTCTTCCACGAGGTAGAACCAAACCTATCACAACGTCGCCTACCCTTTATCCGGTATTAGGCTAGATACCGAGTTTCATTACAATGGAGGAACTACTACCCAACACTACAACAATAACTAACCCCAAAGGAGATCTACACCTTATAACAACATCAACAAGGATATCAATATCCTTTGACCCAATACTAATCTATCTTATACATCGAGCACACCATATCGAATGTACACCTTATGCACCTTTCACTAATGCCTTTGACTCGATCTCAAGGCACCCTTCACTAATGCCTTATGACTTGACTTCTAGGCACCCTTCACTAATGCCTTTAGCCTTGACTTCTAAGCACCATTCACTAGTGCTTTCATCTACGACTTTCGACACCTTTCACTAATGTCTTCGTCTTGACCCTTTAGACATCTTTCACTAATGTCTTCAACACTACACTTCTTATGAGAAAGAAGAGAACTATCAACAAGAGAACCTCAGTAGTCTTGATGATAACGAAGCATGTCAACTCATGGACTTGAGATTGCTCGACTTCAAAAGGTGGTGATCTCGCCTTTAAGAGGAACCTAGAGAATCACACAAAAACAAAACTACATACATAGATCACTTGGATCTAAGGTTAGAGAGTTTATAACTCAATGAGAAAATATGTAAGAAAAGGGTGAGAAACAATGAAGAAATGGCTCACTATTTATAGAGGAAAAACAACTACTGTTCCACGGATCCTCACTGAGGATCCATATAGTGTATTACTGGGGATCCGTGGGACGCTCCACTTTGCCCATGGGTTTTGGGTCATGGGTCATGGGTAATGGATCATGGGTATCCAAGTAGATACAATGTATCTACAAGATGCAATGCATCTAGTCCATGGGTCATGGGTTAAAACCATGGGTCATGGATAATATCCATATATGACTTATGCATGATGTCATGCAATGGGTTATGGGTCATGCTCCATGGGTATGGGTCATGGACTTTGGGTTATACCCAACTACATTCAATGTATTTGGTCAATGGGTCGAATACTTAAGTTTCTACCCATTTATAATACCCATTATAATACATACTAGGTATGTATATATTTACCCAATATGTAAACACTAGTTGTTGTACATATGTATTACTAAATTATAAAATCACTTATACTTTTTTTAGTGTTTTATGTGAAGACGTAAGTGTGTTAGTAAACTATTGGCTCAAACCATTTATGTATTTTATTTGTTTCGTTAAAATGATTTTACGTTTGTTATCGACAAAACATTAGAAGATCGTAAAATATAAATAAACGTTTTTACTCTTATTTGTATTAACAATCTCCCCATTTTTGTTGATGACAATACATAAAATTATTTTAAGGAAAAACTAAAATAAATGAAAGTTTGAATTGTAGTTTTTACTTTCTTCTCCCCCTTTTTGTCGAAACAAAAAGAGCTACAAAAAGAAGCTAACACATTGTTTTAAGAAAAACATGTGAAGTAAAAAGATAATATAAAAAGGTAGAGATCAAGTAACGGGAAGATTTCTTGTCTAAACTCCCCCTTGACGTGTCCATCCTTTTGTGAGGGCGTTAAAAAAAATCCTAAGCTAGTTCATTTGCAACTAAGTTTGCAAAAGATTCCGTCTATGTGACGAATATGCTCCCCCTTGATGATTGCAACTTTGCAAAGGGATGTCATGAAATGTAATCCTAATATTGCAAGTGATTTTGCAATGTATTTCTTTGACACAAAGCTCCCCCTAGCTTAGTGTGTCAAAGTCTTCATGTGTAAATTGAAAATCTACAAAACAAGAGTTAGAAAACAAGTATATAATACATAATTTCCACACAAGTAAGACTCAAGTTAGTATAAAACTAGTCTTCTGTTGAACGGATCCCACGGTTCACTCCTTGGAGGGATCCATCTAAGCAAAATGTAGGGATCCGTCTGTCTGTAACTCTAATACAGAAAATGTGATGTACCAAAAGATGTTAGCATCAAAATGAGATACGTATTAGAACAATAATCATATACTTAGAACAATATTAGCAAATATCATGTATTTTCATTTAATAAAACTAGAGATATAAAGATACATGACTCTAAAAACTAAGAAAATGAACAATACATGACTTTGAATTACTAGACTATCTAAGTCGCGCAAGATACTAGGACACCACTAGAATCCTCTAGCTCAAGTTTGTTTAGGTTTAATCTCGTCGAAACGTTCGAGGAGGTGATAAAACATGAAACGTTGATCTTCACGTACTTCATGTATCAAACTTTCAACATGTTGACAATGATAACAATCTTTGTCATGGCTTGGTAGTGGTGATGGAAGAAAGCAAATTGCTTGATGTGAAGGATCAAGTGAAGCGGGTTGAGGAGCCAAAAGAGGAGGGATTGGCGGAGGCGCATTCGAGGATGGCTCAACTAAGAATGATGGTGGTAGAGAGGTGTCAACTTCCATGTGGTCGGGTGGTTGACTTTGATGATTTCTCATAATCCAAAAGGGATTATTTGATGGTGACGGAGAAAAAGAAGCCGAAGCTAGTGTTGACTCAACACCTTGATTTTGTTCCACTATTCCTCCTAAAGAAGAGAAAGTTGTCGGTGGTGGAGGATGAGATGGCCTAGGAGGTAAATCCTCTAGATTATAGAGGTGTGGTGATGAGATTGGAGTGGTGAATGATAGGGCTCTAGGCACCAATGGTGATGGTTTAGTGGAAATGAGGTTGTTTGGTTTAGGAGGTATGCTGGTGTTTGGCATTGGTAGTTTTATGGAAACAATCCTTTTTGGGATTGGTTTGATAGGTGGAGGAGAGATCCTACCATTTGTGGATTTAACAGGAGATTATTCGGTTGAGGAAATTTCGTGTACAACACGAGCAATTTTCTTGGATGGTCCTTTGGTGGATGAATTACCACTAGGAGCTTTCCTGATGATGAGATGATTCAAAGAGATTTGTAAAGGTTTCTAATTGCTGAAAATGAGGATGAAGATGATGACTTTAAGAGTCTTAACAATGTGGTTTATAAAGAAAGGGATTTGGCAAGTGCATTCAAGACTTAAGCCACTAAGATCCCTTGGAATGTGATGATTAGCATGCACAAGAGTCAACTTCAGAGTTGTACTGATCTAGGATCTTAATTAAGATAAGATGGAGTGTTCACGTTAGCAAGATGAGCTTGAAATGATTGTTTTAGCTAGACTTGACATGAATCTGTCACTCGAATCCCACGGTTCCCTCCAATGAGGGATCCGTCTAGGCTAATCCTAGGGATCCGACTCTCAACAGCTAGGAAAGGGTAAAAATGATGTTTCTAAGGTATAATGCCTATACCTTTTTGAGTGTTTCAGTCCTCCTAAGTATCTTAAATGAAAGGGTACTTAAATCTTTAAGGGCAATGAGTGATGTAGCTAATGATTGCCTTTTATGGAAGAAAATGAAACTTTTATGAGTACCAATGAATGACCAAAGATGACACTAAAAATTTGAGAGTGTCAAATGGAGCTAAATGATCCTAGAGACCAGATAGTAACTTAAGATGATATTTTGGAAGATATCTTAAAGATTTATAGAAACTTGAAAAACTAAAATTTAACCCATTTTGAGGTAAGGAGGACTAAAATCAATTTGCTAAAATTAAGAGATTTCTAGAGCTAGATGTATTAACATGTGAGGGATGATGCGTGAGCATAAGAGCGGAAGAGTAATGAGTTTTTGTGAAACGATAGATCTACAAGCCTTGAGAGAGTGATCTAAGTGAGTTATGGGTGAGTATGAACCTTTTACTCAACTTGATAAGGACTTAATTGGTCCTAAGACACTATGTTTAGCTAGTGTGAAGTGATCTAAAGGTATGGTTTAAAGTATAAAGATTGCAACTGCATTTCTGTTTTCCCGGATCCCAAGGTTCCCTAATAGGAGGGATCCATCTAGCACAAACTTAGGGATCCGTATTCCTGCTAAATAGCATCTTTACAAAAGGTATGCAATGGTTTCACAAAGCATCATATTTCCAAGCTAGTGTTTTCTAAGAAGTTCTAACACTAAGATAGTAGAGATATCAAATGTTAGACGTTTTATTTAATGAAAGAAATTGCATTACATTGATAGAGCATGAATACTAAGGATTAACCTTATTTTGATAGGACACTAAGTTTCTTGAGCTTTTTCACTAGATGGATCATCAAATGGTTGATGAGTATTCGCTGATTTAGGAATGAAGAAAGTCTTCATGAGAGATGTGTTTAGAGGTTCCATCATCTTGTCACAAGTACGTACAACGGACTTTAAAATTGAGGGTGGAAGTACATGATGTGATGATAAAGACGTGTCAAGAACATTCCATAAGGGATTAGTTTGTTCTTGGAGCCTTGAAGATTTACAATTCGCCTTGCGAAGAAATAGGAGAGATTGTATGGTTGTTGTGTTAGCAAACAATACATTATGTGAGCACAACAAGCGGGAAGGATTACTTTCGATTTCCCTAAGACTCCAAACATTTTCACGCATATAGGATGAGTGCAAAGACTTTTACTCTTCTGGATATCCCGTATAGATAATGTTTGGATTAGAGTAATATTAGAGGTTTGCATAACATGCTAGTTAAGTCTTGAGGGGAAGGTATGTGTGAAAAATATGGACTATTTTCTTCACGATGGTTGAAGAGAGAATCAAGATACCAATCTTCAGTGAAGGCACATTATCCATGATTTGGAATTTGGAGGATGTGAGCAAATTGCCCAAGGGTTAGAACAAACTTTTGGTTTTTGATCCAAAACCAAAGAGATAGAGAGCGATCCTCGTTACGAACAAGTTCAACTTGATGGAAGAATTCCAATACAAACCTCAGACATATTTTCTCGTTAATTTCGAGAAGACATTCTAGTCTATGGTTGGGAAGGATGTATTGATACCTTCTTCGTATTGTAGAGACCTGACAATACGTCCTTCATGGAAGTGATGGGTTTTGAGATTATTGAACCACGGACATGATTGCCGGTGTTAGGGGTGTGAAGCCGAAGTGAGTGAAAATTGAACTCATACTCATGCGACATACTTGAGACCTATAAGTGAAGAGTTAAAAAGATGAAACATATTTAGGGCAATACAATGATTTACCTAACGTTTTTACTAGATATTTATTAACAATGATAATTAACTCACCTAATGTTTGACATTCTAGTGGAATATTTATTTTAGGAAGAAAACGATTTTTATTTTGCATGAAAAAACTGTTTTCCAGAAGGACGGTTCTCACGGTTCCCTTCCATGAGGGATCCGGCTAGTAGAACTACAGGGATCCGTGGATCTGTAGTGACAAACACAAGATTTTGACGAAAAGAGATTTTTGCATCTTATATGTTTATACAAAGATATGTAATTTAGCCAATGTTTACTTTAGCATGCATTGTCGGTTTCTAATGTATTTCAAGACCAAAAAATACGAAAGATAAAAAGTAAACGAAATGACAAACATATTATGAGAAATAAGCTAGATAAACTAGAAGATTAGTAATATTTCATTTCAATGCTAAGAATGATACAAAGGATTGGGTATATAACACAAATGTAGATTAACAACACAAAGTATATGTCTCCATAAGAAAACCTAATCACGGGGAACGAGAGGCGATGAGTGTTAAGGCGATGAGTATGAGGGCTATGTACACCATGTTGATGAAGATCCTTCTTGGTTTTGGTTTGAGATGAGATGAGATGAGAAGGAATATGAAGTTTGAATGAGAGGTAATTTTTGAAAGTGGAAGATTTGAAAAATGAGGGTTTGGTGGAGGAAACGATCGAAATGGGATATTTATGGGGAAGGAGGAATTTTTGAGATTTGTGTTTTGTTTTATTATTAGAAAGATGTGATTTTTGGATTAAGTGAAATAAAACACAAATTTTATAAATCTAGACATCAGACGAAATAGCAACATGTATGCAAGAAAAGTTTCCTAACAAAGCTACGTGTAATATATGAATATGCGCAAAAGATAATCATATAAATTCCTATGTAATCATACTTATTAATTAAGGTAATGTTATTTAGAGATAAGTGGGAAATCATACCTCTAATGCACTTAGGAATGTCTTTACAAATGACACAATAAATGTCAGTAGACAACTCCGGTTCCTTCGTGTTTAAGATACCTTCTTAGGGAAGGTATTCTTGTTACCAAACAATTCCTATGGCTTGATAGGTATGAGTTTTAACTAAGCAACATGACAAGGAAGGTTAGTGCAATTAAGTAAGAAAAAAAATAAGAGAAATGTTGTCATCTAATTAACATCCAAACAAGGTATTTTAAAAACATGGTGTTTGTTTTTGCAAAAGCGTTTCTTTGTAGTTTTCAATTAAACACGAATCGTATCAAGTTTTTAAAATACAATATACTCTAAGAAACCTGGTAACGAAGCTCTGATGCCAATTATGGAAAACTAGGAGGGGGGAAGGGTTGAATAGTTTTACCTATTAAAACTTAGTTTTAAAATATTTAGATCGACTTATGTCAATCTATTTAAACATGTGTGTTGGATGTTGATAGACAAGCATATATGAATATGTAATGAAAGAATAAGGAGTAAGAGACACAAAACCGCAACGCGAGTATTTATAGTGGTTCGGCTACAAGGACACCTTCCTTGCCCTACTCCACTCCCCGAGTCACCTACTAGAGAGTTTGTAAACACTACACGACACTAACTCCTTATAGCGGAGAAGCCTTCATAACATTTTCTACTCTTTATCCGGTACTAGGCTAACCACCGTGTTCTTCCACGAGGTAGAACCAAACCTATCACATAAGCCTACCCTTTATCCCGTATTAGGCTAGATACCGAGTTCCATTACAATGGAGGAACTACTACCCAACACTAAACAATAACTAACCCAAGGAGATCCACTCCTTATAACAACATCAACAAGGATATCAATATCCTTTGACCCAATACTGTTGATCCCAGTTGAGCAAACGATCTAATATAGAAACTGACTTAGAATAAAAGCTTATTAAGTATTACGCGGAATTTAACACTTAATCTTAAGAAGAAGAACAGTTAACATTCAACACCTCAATATTATTTATTAATACGAATACTCTTACAGTATTAGGTTTTGCAACCTTGAAGTGTATCGACCTTAGATATAAAACATACGTATATCTAATCTAACCTAGAACCTCCTTTTATAGACTAATGAGTCCTTTACATAATACAATACGTAACCTACAAGATAAATATCTTTACCATATTTATCTAATACAATAAACTAAACCGACTATACAAAACACTAGCAGTGGTTACAATATATCGTCCGTGGTTACACACTACTACTAGCCGTGGTTAGTCTTCATCGTGCGGTTACATTCTTCCTGGGTCCCGGTTATATCAAACACTGCCCTCGTCCGTGGTTCCAGGTACTTAAAGTAATTCATGATTCAAGGAACCAAAACCCAACAATCCTCCCCTAAACTTGATACATTCCAACAGAATTCTCAAGTTTCCTTTAAGCTCAAAACATCTTAATTGGAGGATGTAGCCAAACACTTATGTGATTTAAAAATTGTCTCATATTTCTTCAACAAATCTGTTAGGAATTAGAAATTCCCGGTATTAAAGAGTCGGTCACCTCAAGTATATGTAATCGTTAGAAAGCTCGTAGTCGTAGTTATTTTAAGTTAAGTAGTATTTAGTTAAGTAACACCGTGGAGGTCGGACGGGTCTTTACCATTGTATGCACGATCCACCCGATGTGTGGCGTTTTATGTAAGACTATAAATACTCTCTACCTCCCAAGGTAGAGAGTTGGAGCTCATAATAATATCTTTCACTTTCTCTCACTAAGTTCCCTAAACCTCTAACTTTCTCTCTCTAGAATTCCATCTTAAACGCCACCTTGTGTTATGGTTTGATGTGTATTTGAAAAGTTAATATCCTTACAATTGGTATCAAGAGCCATGGTTAGATCATATCTTACACATCTTTGGATTTCTAGTGGTTTTTAGGTGGTTTTAAGTTTGAAAAAGTTTAGTGGTTTTAGCATCATTTGATTGATTTCTAGTGTTAAAGTTTTGATTTTGGTTGTACTTTTATGTTTAGAATCATCAAAAGTGTTTAGGTTTTCATTTGGTAAGCTTGAATCATCTTGGTTGGGTTGTTTTGGATTGAAAAGTGAGGTTTATATGGGTTTTCAAGCTAGCGACTTAGCTCACGGAATAGTTTCTTGGTAGCGACTTGCTTCACATTTTTGTAGCGACTTACGGTGTTGGAACTAGCGAGTTAGATCTAGCGAGTTAAAGTACAAGTAGTGGATTCTCCACTACGGGTAGCGACTTGTGATAGCGACTTGGTCAGATGCGAGTTGCTCTTTAGCGACTTGTGTCTCTAGCGACTTGTGTAGCAATTCTTTGCCAAAATTTGGTTAGCGACTTGATGTAGCGAGTTACTACTTAGCGACTTGTATTTTACATTAGCGACTTGGGACTCTAGCGACTTAGGGGTGTAGCGAATTAAGGGTTAGCGACTTAGTGCATTAATTTCTAGCGACTTAGTGCACTAATTTCTAGCGACTTAGTGCATTATCTTCTAGCGATTTAGTATTTTATCATCTAGAGTCTTGAGTGATTGTTTACGGTTTTCTCTTGATTCAGTAAAATCCCGTGAAAGAATCCATTTCTCGGTTTAATCATAGAGCTATAAAATCCCGTATAATCTGTTAACATGTCTACCAACGCGTTCCCCTGTTATCTCCACTTTGCTTAGAAGATGTTCAAGCAGTGGTTGAGATACTCGTCCACCCATGCTTGACAGAACTGACTACGACTCTTGGGCTCAACGAATTAGACTGCATTGCCTTGGAAAGGAAAATGGTGTCAACATTCTCAAATCCATTGATGAAGGACCATATCGAGTTGAGGCGACTAGAGACATACTTGATACTAATGCGATGGTACTCTGTTTTACGGAATGGACAGACCTAAGATGTATGATGAGCTTGATGATAAGGATAAAAAGAGATTTGATGCAGATATCGGGGCTTCAAACATTGTTCTTCAAGGTCTTCCTAAAGACATCTACAAGCTGATCAATCATAACACAGATGCTAAGGCGGTTTGGGACAATGTTAAGATGCTTCTCGGGTTGAATTAACTATGGAAGACAGAGAATCCCAACTCTATGACGAATTTGAGCATTTCAAGATGAAACCGGATGAGAGTGTCTATGAGTACTATGTGAGATTTCATAAGTTAGTTAATGACATGAGGAACATCAGAATGACTATGCCAAACATTCATTGAACTCAAAGTTTGTGAACAACATGAATCCCGAATGGCACAAGTTTGTTACCGCTTGTGAAGCTCACTAAAGGATTGAAGAATACAAACTATGAGCAACTCTATGCCTTCCTCCTGCAGAATGAGAGACATGCTATGTTTGAAAAATTAATTCTCAATCAGTTCAAAACCAACCGGGGAGAGACAAGCTCGTCTAATGACTCTCTGACTTTCTACTCAAACATCCGAATCACAACCAAAGCATCACAAGTCATACCCTTGGGTAATGGTAATCACAAACTCATTCATGATCCTATGTACAAACAAGCGATCTTTGATACTCACGTGGGTAGCTTCATTAATCAACTAGCTCTTCTCATCAGTCAAAACATGAATACTCTCCCACCAACCAACAACAACCTCGAGCGCATCTAACCCACACAATCAAGCCACTATTAAAGAGGAAGGATCGTGGTGCAACATTCAGTCCGGGAAAGCATATGATCGAGGGGGCGAGGTGGAGCTGGGAGAGGTTATGTTGGAAACCAGAGTCGAGGAAGGAATGGTAACCAAGGTCAAACTAAGCTCATCAAATGTTATAAGCGTGGTGGGAGGGACACATTGCAAGGGCGTACATCTCCAAAGCTCGCCCACAGAATCTTGATTACTTGAGAGAGAGATCTTCGGCTCAAGCTCGGGACAATGGTGCTACTCTGAATGAAGAGGAATTGCTATTTCTTGCTGAAGGCAATGCCAAGACCTATGATGCGATGTGGATGAGCAGCCTATTCAGGAGATAGGTCACAATCATCAGAATGCCTTTCAAGTCGCTCATTGTGATGCATACGACTCTGATGTGGATGATGGACCTACGGCACACACAATTTTATGGCTAGCATTTCTCCAATGGTTTCTCCCAAGGTCTCCTCTTCATCACTAGCTGGGCCATCCCATGACAAGCTCATCTCAAAGGTATTAAAACTATCGATGATCTTGATGTGCAAAAGATGCATGACAAAGTACAATCAAATGAAACTATTGAATCAAATATTGAAAATATGGGTAATATCAATATTGTCCCATATGATCAATACGTGAAACAAAGTGAAAGTGAAGTTGTACGAAGTGATGCATCTTCGATCAACAATGACTATGTTTGTGATGAATACCTTTGCATGTGCCCTGATGATTCCATTATTTCTGAACTAAATGCCTATAAAGAGCGTGTTGCTATTTATGAACAACGTGCTAAGTTTGAGTTGACCACTCGTGAGCGAATGGATAACCAAGTAAGTACATGTAATTAGAAAAAGTAAGTTTAGAGAAGAAATATTGAAACAAGAATTAAATTCCTTGCAAGAAAAACTCTCTAAAACATCTAAACAAAAACAAGAACTTCAAGAAAATGTGAAAATGCTTAAGCAAGAATTTAATGCAAAGGAATCAAAACTCTTGAGAGATTTTTCTAATCCGAAAACTTTGAAAAACAAACTTGAGAACAAGTTGTACATACAAGGAAACACCATTCAAGGCTCACATGGTCACTAAACATCGAGTCTTAAGCGATAAGCATAGCATTCCCCTTGTTGAGGAACGAATCAGAGGTAATTAAAAGGCTAGAAATGCTCATAAGGTGCTTTATGATGGTAATGAAATTCTTAAGCCTAGGCAGAAACCTAGTTGCGTTGAGTGCACCGAGGAAGATAAGAAATCAGATGAAGTCACTAGGGAAAGGATGAACAAAAAAACTAGATGACCGAAATGCAAAGAGAAAAAGATTATTATCACTCCCCATGACTACAAGAAGGAAAACTGGATTTCCTTGAACATGTTAAAGCCTCAAACATTGCCTAATTGACCCCGAACAAGTGTTCGGAAAAAGGATATGGACTTGCAAAAAGCTGAAAATCTTGTTGAAAAGAATTCCCCTTGTAGGAAATTCCCTAAAGCGACTGAGTATCCTCCAAATACACCAATGCATTTAGTTCCTAGAACTATTGCCACTAAGAGCAAGACCTTAATCAGTCAATATGTTATTCTTCAACTATTTACCGATTTTGAGAAAACTTGTAATAAAAGGATCACACCCAGGATACTGAAGGGGAAAGGGGTTTTGAGCAAATGAAAGAATGTTATTTAACCGAGGTCATGCCTTTCTTTAAACAACTAAAAGATCATTTTGAGAGTCTTAAAACGGGGACAAAATCGGATATTAAAGAAATGGAAAAGGAATTTGATGCAATGGTAGTTGAAGTTAGTGATTATGGGCGTGCACTAAAATATAATGAGATTGAGAGGAAGAACTTGCATACCTTAAATGAGACTCTTATTACCGAATGTGTTGCTCAAGATATCTCTTTCACCGCTTCAAATTGCTCTATTAATGCTTCCAAATTTCATGAACTATCTGTGCCCCTGAAAGTCTCCCATGATCGTGTCATTGAGCTTGAAAAAACTAATTCCGAACTAAACGAGAAAATTGAACTGGATGATCACGACAATTTGGTTAAACATTTTCTAAACGGAAGTTGAGCATTTTAATTTACAACTAAAATATCAACATCTTAAAGAAAATGTTAAAACTTCACATGTCAAGACATCGTCGGATGCTCGAGTTTGATGCAGTTTTCAAATTAACAAACGTGATGAACCGATTCAAGCTCATTGCAACACGATCAGAAAGTTGAAAGCCCAAATCTCTCAATTAAAGGGTCAAGCGAACAATAAGACAGGCTCCCAAATCCCTCCTTCTTTAGATTCTCGGAATTCTCAAACTTTTCATCTTCAAAACTTAGTTGATGCCTTACAAAAGGAAAACGAGAGTTTTCTAGAAGAAAATGAAAAAGTTAAGCGACATTTTAAAGAGTTATATGATTCAATGAAAGTCACCCGTGACCAAAAAAACGAAAAAATAACGTCTTTACAAAAGGAAATTGAGAATCTGAGAAGTCAGGGAAATGGGAAACAACCACTTGTTTTCAATAAGAATGTTGTCTCAAAGTCACCCTTAGATTGCAAATACAGTGGCAGATTAAATATATTCCTCCTCATCTTAGGAATAATGAACATGCTTTTCATGAATAATGTGCTCACCTTAAGGATAGTCTAGAATGTCTCCGTGAGATTGTCGAAGAGGATTTCATTAATAAACCTCTTGATAGTGAAATTAGGTTTGCTTGCCTCCAGGCCAAACGATCTCCAGAGTTGCTAGAATGTGTAATTGCCACATGTCCAAAATCCTTAACCTTAGGTGCAAAAGGCAAAGCTGTGATGTCCTGTTCTATGCCTAGTGCCAAGCAGGAAATCCGTTCTATGCCTAGTCTTAAAAAGGGAAACACTAATGTGCCTTCAAGTAGTTGATTCGGATATGTTAGTGCTAAGAAAGTGAACTTTAGTGTGCTGCAAAAGCTCAAATCACAATCTTAAAGTATACACTAATGTGCCTTCTAGTACTTCAGATCCTTGCACATCAAGTTCGGGAATGCAAAAATTAGATCAACCAACTAATGTTCCCATTCCCTCTACAGGAGTAATCAGTGACTTTAAAGCGGGCAGGTCAAAGTCTCAAGACAATACAAGGAATGATAGGACCTTGCAAGCTAAGAATGTGCATTGGAAGAGAGTAGAAGACCAATCTAGGAACTTTAGGCTTGAGTTGAATAAATCGAATCGTGTTGATTCTAGTATTAGCCTTAGAACGTCTTGTAATTAATTGAATTCGATACTATCTGCAAACCTTGTAATCTTTGCATGCTTGAATTACTGTTGCTAATCATGAATGTGGTGTGAATGCTTTGTCTAATCTTTGTCAAATGCCGATTAAAATTGCTAATGCTAATAATCGTGCAAATAAGGCAAAAGGCAAAAGCGAAAATTGTTAGAAAGCATTGGAAACCACAGGAAGAACTTTTATAAAGATAGGTTATTATTGGATACCTTTTGGTCATAAGAATAATCAGTTTTGTTCTCACACTGCTAAGATTATGCCCACTAGAAAATGGATGCCTATTGGTAGAACTATTCCCTTAAGAAGTAAACATACTTTGAATAGGTCAAATCTGAACACCGAGCATTGCATCTATTCCCAATGATTCCATTGCTTCTACTTACGATATGGATGTTTCGATTCGATGTGGGTGTTCCAAATCTTGTTACTAACCAAATGGAACCCATTCTTGCATGGGGATCCCAATTATCCATTATCCATTTTTATGCGTGTTCAACTGCGATCGTTCAAATCGATTACGTGGTACACGGACTCAGTACATTTCCAAGCATATGGTGGAGCCGGTCGCGGCTCATGAACTCCGTGAGCAAGTTCATCGGGACTGTTAGATTTGGTAATGATCATTTCGGTGCTATTATGGGTTATGGAGATTATGTTGTTGGTGATAGTGTCATCTCAAGAGTCTACTATGTTGAAGGGTTGGGTCATAATCTGTTCTCCGTTGGTCAATTCGTGACTCGATCTAGAAGTTGCCTTGAGAAAACATACACGCTTTGTTAGAGATCTTAATGGTAAGGAACTGTTAAAAGGAACTCGTGGGTCAAACCTTTACACCATCTCTATCGATGATATGATGAGGGCTTCTCAATCGCTTGTTATCAAAGGCTTCAAAAACAAAGTCATGGTTATGGCACCGTCGTCTCAATCACTTGAACTTCGGCACCATCAACGATCTTTCCCGAAAGGACCTAGTTGTAGGTTTACCTAGACTAAAGTATGAAAAGGATCATCTTTGTTCAGCATGTCAATTGGGAAAAAGCAAGAAATATGCCCATAAACCCAAACATACTAACTCTGTCACGAAGTCTTCATATGATTCATATGGACTTATGTGGACCAATGAGGGTACAAAATATCTTTGGGAAGAAATATGTGTTAGTTGTGGTTGATGATTACTCTAGATTCACGTAGGTCAAGTTCTTAAGGACAAAGGATGAAACTCGATATCATCATCAAACTCATCAAAGCAGTTGCAGGTTCGACTTAACAAAACGTCGAGAATTGTCGAGCAGACAATGGGCGAGTTTGTCAACAAACAACTTAATGAATTCTATGAAAGCGTTGGAATCAGTCATCAAAGAAGTATTTCACGAACTCCTCAACAGCACGGTGTAGTTGAAAGCGAAATCGGACTCGGTTGAAGCCGCTAGAACAATGTTGATTTACTCAAAGGTTCCAATGTTTCTCTGGGCTGAGGCAATCGCCATTGCATGCTATACACAAAATCGTTCCCTAATCCACACCGTACATGGAAAAACTCCATATGAACTTGTCCACAATAGAAAACCTAATCTCTCTTTCCTTCGTGTGTTTGGTGCATTGTGCTATCCAACTAATGAGGGTCAAGACTTAGGGAAACTAAGGGCTAAAGCTGACATTGGAGTATTTGTAGGATATGCACCAAACAAAAGGGATACCGAATCTATAACAAAAGAACCCGAAATATCATGGAAACCATTCACGTTACGTTTGATGAGCTATCCGGTCAAATGGCTCTGGACAATCCATTCGGGACCCGCACTTCAAGACAGTCCCATTGGTTCATCTCTTGTTCCAAACTCTACTCAAGAAACTCCATATGTACCTCCATCCGAAGATGATGTAAAGAAATTGTTTGATCCTATGTTTGATGAACTGTATGATTCAAACACTAATGAGGTAATGATTCCTGCAACAGAGGATGCTCATATTCTGTGAATGAAGTCAATCCTTGATCTCAATATCTTTAAGTCGAAGCACCCTGCTGCGATCCTTGATCTCATCAACAAATCATCATTCTTCAAATGTACATCATGGAAATGTTTCTGGCATCAATGATGAAGTTAATCCCTTTGCTACTCTTGAGGATGCTCCATTTTAAAACATATTTGCTACTCACGAATCATCATCGAACCATCTTCTTCAGGAGACATCGACTCGGCTACCTCAGTTCCTCAACAACTGCCACATGAACACCTTAGAAAATGGACTCACGATCATCCATTAGACAACATCATTGGAAATCCCTCTCGTCCTGTATCAACCGGAAACAACTTGCAACCGATGCCTTATGGTGTTTCTTCAACTCCGTACTCTCAAAGATTGAACCAAAAGATGTTAAAACCGCCATGAATGAAGAAGGCGGTTCAATGCCATGCAAGAAGAAATTCATGAGTTTGATCGACTAGATGTATGGGAGTTAGTACCCCTCAGGACGTATTGCTATGATTATAGCTCTCAAATGGATCTTCAAAGTAAAACTTGATGAGCATGGTGATGTGTTGAAGAACAAGGCTCGTTTAGTTGCTAAAGGATATCGTCAAGAGGAGCGTATAGACTTTGAAGAATCTTTTGCTCCTGTTGCTCGAATCGAGGCAATCGAGAATCTTTTGGCTACTTTGCTAGTAAGAACATGGTAGTGTATCGGATGGATGTGAAACGGCATTTGAATGGAGATCTTAAAGAAGTCGTCTCACGTCGACAACTGAAGGATTTGTGAATCAAGAGCATCCTACTCGCGTTTATCGTCTGAAGAAGGCTCTCTACGGTTTAAAGCAAGCACCGAGGGCATGGTATGATACACTGTCAAAGTTTCTTCTATCATCGGATTGATAAAGGAGCGATTGATCCTACATTGTTCACCAGGAAGTCGGGCAAACATTTAACTCATGTTCAAATTTATGTTGATGATATTATTTTTGCTTCGACTGACCCAATGGAATGTGATCATTTTTCTAATGAAATGAGTTCTAAGTTTCAAATGTCAATGATGGGACAAATGTCGTTTTTCTTGGGATTACAAATTTCACAAAGTCCCGGAGGCATTTTCATAAATCAATCTAAATATGCAATTTTAAAGAAATTTGGATTTGATTCAAGTGACCCTGTTGACACCCCATGATTGATCGAACCAAACTAGATGAGGACCACTCGGGGTCATGATTGACCAAACGAAATATCGTAGTATGATTGGATCCACGATGTACCTCACACTAGTAGACCGGACATCTTGTTATTTGTTTGCATGTGTGCTAGATACCGAGGCTAAGCCTACTAAAAGCACCTTGAAGCGGTTAAGCGGGTCTTTCGGTATCTCCAAGGAACCATCAACATGGGACTTTGGTACTCGAAAGACACCGGTATGTCACTAAGGCCTATCTGCGGTCTTGATCATGCGGGTTGTCAAGATACACGTCGAAGTACATCAGGAGGTGCTCGGTTTTTGGGTGATAAGCTTGTGAGCTGGTCTTCAAAGAAGCAAATGAGTACTTCTATTTCCTCTACAGAGGTGAATACATAGCCATGTCATCTTGTTGTGCTCAAATCTTATGGATGAGATCTCAATTATCTTACTATGGCTTTGAATTCAACAAAATCCTCTCATCTTGTGATAATAAAAGTGCTATTGCTCTCTCATGCAACAACGTTCAACACTCAAGAGCAAAGCATATCGACATTCGACATCATTTCATCGGGGAACAAGTGGAAAAAGGTGTGGTGGAACTATATTTTGTGAGGTCTGAATATCGGTTAGCGGACATCTTCACCAAAGCTCTTCCAAGAGAACGTTTTGAGTTTATTCTTCCGTCTTGGCGAAAAGCCTTCAACCGGATACTCTCAAGCGTCTTGGGGAGGAAGCGAGGAGTAAAGGTCTATCTTCATCTATCTCTTGTAAATACTTATTGAAATTAAAAAAAAAAAAAATAGAAAAATTATAAAACCTTCAAAATCCATAAAAATCTAAAAAATTCGAAAAATCTTCAAAAATATTGTCAATTTGTCATGTTTTCTCGGTTCGATAATATCTACGGTCTTTGTCTTTTGTCATTCAAAGAATGACGGGACTTTAGATGTTGTTCGAATTCAAAAATTCAAAAATATTATGTTTGAGAAAGAGAAACAATGGTTTATTGTCATTTTAGGCAATAACCGGTTTTAAAAAGAAAGAACGAGCCATGTTTTACCATGTTTTCAAATTCCATGCTCTGATTCTATAACATTTATCTGCTGAAAACTAAATGCTTTGAAAAATAACTCGGTCTCTATTTTTGATAATCATCGGGACTTATTTGTCAAAATCTCTATTTCTCAATCAACAACCTATGTCATTGATTGAGAGGGAGAATGATTTCAATTAAATTAAAAAGTTATTTGGCATTAAATTGTTTTCAAAAGATGTACATGCATGTTTAACCAATGGAGTTTAAAATTGTGATTTAAATAGGACTTAAACTGATAATTCGATAAATGGTTTCTTAAGTGATTAGCATGTTAGCCTCCCCGTAAGTGACAAACGATTTCAAATTTTCCATGCACACATTGAGGGGAAGCATCTATATTAAACCACATGATGATTTGAAAGCGTGATCACTTATCTCAATTTGCAGGTTCCCTCTAGTATGTGTAAAACTCCTTTCAAACCTAGAAGCACATATTGAGGGGAGCAAAATCATGAAAACCTCATCCTTCCCCAAAATGCTTTATCTACTTGATTCGATTTGGGAAGTGATGTTGATATCTTTTAGAAAATGGTAATCAAAGAAGTTAATTCTTTCTCTTGCCTCCGTGTGCAAAACTATTTCAAATACTTGATGCACATGTTGAGGGGGAGTTCTCGTTCTAAAAATATCAAAAACAATTCAAGTACAAAATGCTTTGATAATATATCACAAGTATCTGGATTGATTTTCAAATGGTTTTCAATTGGTTCCAATGGCGGATGAACAATACCAAATAGACCGACCAACTTTACTTTATATACGGTGATATAAGGATGATAAGGTTAGGTTTTTGTTCCCATGATCCTTGAGAACCAGGAGGGATCTACCGGGAACTATCCACTAGTTAGTGTAGAGTTCTTAGGTATGATGATAAAAAGGAGAAAAATGAGAATGGGAAGAGTCTTGGCTGAGGTGAGCTAATCTTTGGAATAAACCCAACAAGGTTCTAGCTATGAAGTCTCGGTAGCAGCTGAAGGGTTGAAGAATTAAAAAAAAAATTGAATGAGAAAAGGGTGAAAACAAATAGCCCCCCATTTATTCAACCTTAGAGGCGAAACCGGGTTCAATTCATATGCTACTGATGGTAACATCGGTATTGAAGACAAGGCGTCATGGACCCGGTGGCCTCTGCACTTCAACTTCCCAAACCACTCAAGTTCCTCTTAAAAGGACTTGTTTCATTCTCACGGGGAACCGACATTATCTATCGACTTTCTCTTAGAGATTGTTGATATTGAAGAAGGAGACCCTCTCCCTAGTCTCCGGCACGGGATCCAAATATGCACAAATTGAGTCTAGAGCCACGAGATCATCAATAAATCTCATTAGGACACTTTCAATGAAGACTCTCTGTTTCACACAATGTGGAAGAGAGATTATATCTTGAGTCCTACGCATTATCCTTGTGGTATTGCGGAACATCCGAGTGATGTGTTTACATATTCACTGTGAAGATGGAAAGCCTTCCGGAGCCAACATCTAACAAGCTCCTGGTAGGTGGCATGTGAGATCTATTATATAGTTCAACCATGTGACAAGTAGCGAAACAATGGGGCGATTCAATCTTTTGAATCAATCACAGTTCGAGGTTATGGATTGACGGATACCTTTGAAAAAACGGTCTTTGTGCTTTAAAACTCTTTTCATTAGCACGTCGACCGTGTACTAATTTTCAAATCAAAAGGTGTTTTATGATTGATAATTGATTTTCATTAAAACCTTCCTTGTATTGCAAAAACAATTTCTATTGAGCGATACACGATTGTTTTTCAAATATCTTTTCATCAATCGATGGACTCAATTATTTGGTTCACTCACTCCGTGTTGTCTTCTTTGAGATGTTCGGTTTGAGAACGGCTAGAGCATTCTGAAACCGTCAAGGAAATTCTTGAATTATACGATCACGAGCGATACTTATCTTGATCAGCGAGGAACCGTGGGCGTGTACCTCAATTCAGCGAAAGTGATCAAAGACACTTTCGATGCGCTTTATTTGCTAACTGTCTTATGCGGTACACCCGGCGTTTGCGGTGATCGAATGAAGCGGTCAATCCATAGCCGCATGCTCACACTACACATTCATCTCAAAAGAAATCATGATTAGTGCATCAATGACTCTGATATTTTCACTCCATGCTTCCGCTACGGCTGCGCCAATATCATGATTCAACAAATGCTTCCGCTACTCTGATGAGAAGATATCATGATCGAGAATGTGAGCATGTCGGTCCAAATGTCACAACATCACATAATACCAACACCACAATGGATGTATGAGATTTTTATGGTGATGATCTCAAGCTGGCTCAACATTATTATCCACGTGGATCATAAAGACCTCCACTTGGATTAACCAAACATGCAATGTGAAGAATCAATGACTACGAGCTTAGGAACAAAGGACTACATCAAGAATGCAAGAACAATTGTTAATGTCATATCTATTTGTATTCAATGTAATTTTAGTGCATGATTGAGGTGACCTCCCTTAGGGGGATTGTTAGGAATTAGAAATTCCAGGTATTAAAGAGTCGGTCACCTCAATTATATGTAATCGTTAAGCTTCGTAGTCATAGTTATTTTAAGTTAAGTAGTATTTAGTTAAGTAACACCGTGGAGGACGGACGGGTCTTTACCACTGTATGCACGATCCAGCGGCGATGTGTGGCGTTTTATGTAAGACTATAAATACTCTCTACCTCCCAAGGTAGAGTTGGAGCTCATAATAATATCTTTCACTTTCTCTCACTAAGTTCCTAAACCTCTAACTTTCTCTCTCTAGAATTCCATCTATATGCTACCTTGTGTTATGGTTTGATGTGTATGTGAAATTAATATCAACAAAATCATGGCTTAGCCATCATATGAAGGTAACAGCATCTTGATAATACAGGCTTCAACATCGACAATAATTCACGCACTCTTATTCAAGCGGGGATAATCACCTTCTACAAGCATGTGAAGATAGCTTTTCGAAGCAGAGTTAGAACATGAACTGCATGAAGTTTGATATAAAAACCATCTTGTTAAATTACCATTGTAGAGTCTTCTTCCAACTTTCGGGTTCATCATGTAGGTTGGTTGAAATAAAATCTTCAAATTATAAGACCGATCTCTCATGATAATCATTTGGATGTACTTCAACAAACTTATTCTTGTAAAGTATCCAAAGATTCATCAATCATCTTTTCAAAATCTTTGAAGCATTTGTGCAAAATTTATTATACTCAGCTTCTTGTTGAGTCTTTGAATTTCCAACTCCTTACTTCCATTATTAAGGTGGAAACTTATAGAAACAATTTGATTAACATCGCAACTTCTTCCAATCTTTTTAGAATCAGATGTCTCTTGAATCTGAATTTTCTCTTTCTTTTTCTTTGCATCCATCATCATGCTTCTTAATCACTCTTCATCCTTCTCGAGAATTCATTGGACATTAATCATCAGTTAATCTTCATAAAGCCTTTCATAAATCTCAAAAGAATTCTTTCAAATGAACATTTACTAAGATTTTGAGAAATGTGGTCGAATTCTTAATAATTTCATTTAGAGTAGTACATTCCTCATACATTGCCATTGAAGAGGTTTATTTCTTATAACTTCAACTTTCATGACCTTCCTTGCCCATTCACCCCAAGCATAGCTTTTCCTCATCATCATCTGACAAATTCCATTCTTGTGCGGTATATTCATCATGTATTTGTTGAGAAGCTTCCAAGAAAGTTTTGATTCATACCATATAGCTAACATTCTCTGACTAGCTTCCTCTTCTTTCTGCTTTCTTTTCTCTAAAGCTTAGCTTGTTCTTTGACCATATTCTTTACATACTACATGTCATCAAGCTTCTTGTTAGCTTTAGATTTAAACTTCAACTCAGATGCTTGCAACCCCTTTACCTTTGCCAATATCAGTTGACTACTTTCTTCTTCAAGGTTCACCAATAACTAAACTTTTCCTTTGGATTTGGGTTTAGTTGTAGTAGATGAACTTGAGCAGAGATAAAATAGGTGCAATTATAGGTGTAGAAATAGATGAAGTCTTGCTTAGATTTATTAATGTACTTGCAGCTTCTTTACCAACTTCTTTAGACTTAGGTGGTGTCTGAGGAGAGTTGTGACAACGATGGAAGTAGTTATGATAGCAGTGGGTATGATAGTAGTGGGTATAGTTGTAGTGGTTATAGTTGCCATGTTTGATCTGCGGTGATGGTTAGAAGAGTACTAGCAGGTGTTTTGAGACATACCATCGGTGTTTGTGTTCGTACTACATCTTACCAACTTTCTTCACATTTTCAAGAACGCCTCATTCCATCTTTATCGATACCAAAATGTTGATCTCCACATCAACATCTTCTTCCATAGATACATAACAGTTGCATCACTGCCCTCCCACAATTCATGCCTTCGCTCCTTCCCTGTTTGGATACATCCTCCATATTGGTGGAGAGGAGTCCACCCAGATCTTCTAGGTCTCGTAGCTTCCTTAAGCGACAATCCAGGGCCTTTTCATCTTCTCCAAAATAAAACCCTTAGCTTAAGCCTAATATCCTTTCCATGAAACACAGCCAACTCCTGGGAGATCGTCTCCTCCATCTTGGTACATTTAGCCGTCAATTCATTTTAAGCGTTCAAGATATCCTCCACCGACACATGTGAACTGGTCCGAGAGTGATTCATTGGAAAAATCATCATGTACAAACTTCGGAATCCGTCAATTCATGTGCATGTTCCAAATGATCCTTATCACTTCATTTGTGTAGCTACTTTCAGAGAGGTGATCCTTGAATATAGAAAACATAGCATCGGACCTAGCTTGAAATCTATGCACCTGTGGTAGCCAATTGGCTAGGGATTCCTCCACCAGTGTTAAGTTCCAAGGAACTCTCCACATTAGGAGTTGCCAAAGGTTGGGTCTTATTTATGTTTCCACTATCCTGACCCGCATCTAAGCATGTATCAGTAGTGGAAGCCCTTCCAATCATGTCACCTTCACCATGTGGCTGCCTCATGAGCAACACCACTAGCACTAGCCTAAGGTAGCTCAGTGCCTTGATCTCTAGTGAAAACAATAGGTGTATAAGTGGTTTGAGGTTGACTAGAAGTGGGTTGAGATACCTTGCTCCGGTGTTTACGAATTATTCTATCGAGGGGTTTGGAATTGTATCGTGATGGTTTTCAATTGGTGCAGAGACTAAAGGTTGAATTCGAGAATCCTCATCAAACTCATGAAGCGGTAGGCAAAAGTAAGCATATGAGGAAATAAAGGAACATCTATAATGTTTACATTTTGTGGCTGATTCCTCATATGTGCAAAAAACCTTAAGCATATGATGTACTTCATACTCCTGAGTATGCTCAAAGGCTCTTCTTGACTTTCCACAAGCGAGTTGAACAAACCTAGGATATAAATAGTATTTACCCTTCTCAATGTTTTGTACTAGCCCTCATATATCATCTTAGACCAATTGAACTTTCTTCCATCGGACAAACAAATAATAGCAGTAGCAATTTTGGAAGGAAAGTCATTAAACCCTGTGGTCTTATTACTCATACACATCAATAAGGTATGAATAAGAAACTTCCATTGTTTTGAAAACAAACTCTTAAAGTATTGTACCTTATCACCTCATTGGGTATAACCTAACCTTTCCAAACCAGCAACAATCTCAACATCTGAAAGATTATCAACACCATCGGCATCATCAAACTTTAAAACATCCCTAATGATCTCCTCGAACAGAAATAGCATGCCCATCCACAACAGATTGCTAAACACGTCGACTCAACAACCTTTTCAAGCAGCATTCCTCGGAATTGATGTATGTAGTCTTTAAAATGGTTGGTGTAACAGTTAAGGCATAGTGAATAGGGCTGTGAACAAGGAAATCAATCATTTGATGAAACTAACCTCAGGCGATCATTCTTTGTGAGAATAGCAACAAGGTTATGTGAAGTGGAATACTTTTCAGCCATTGTGATGAATGATGGTTATTTGTGGGTTTTGTGAATTATGCAAAGATAAGTGATTAGGGTTAATGGGGCGCCAATAGAAGTGTTTGAAGATCAAATAAATGATCCATCCGTGATTTGGGGAAATAATATACTTTTGCAAAAGTTACCAAGCAGCCCTGTAGTATCAACGCTAACAAAATGCTATCATGATTTCGGTTGCGAGACAGCCAATCCGCGTTTAGACACTAAACCATCCGTGGATACATAGTAACACTTCAACCAAACTTCCAAAATTATAGCAAGCAAATCACATTGTGATTATGAAAGAGATCTCACATAAATATGAAGGATTACACAATCTTTTTTAATTAATTTTTTAAACAAACATAGCAGCTAACACACCTGGCTGCTCTATGTACACCAACCCTTCATACACGCAGAGACAAAAACACAAAACAAACACAAATAAGAAGGTTATTGTTATCAGTGGTTAGATAATACCATCAGTGGATCCAAATGACCTATCCGTGGTTAGAAACGGTAAGTGAATATGGTCAACTTTTGGATTAATATAGTCCATACCCAAGAATCTCATTAACTCCTCAACCACATTTAACCTGCCCCTCATTAACTTCCAAAGCCCATTTCTGCTTATATAAAAGAACCCAAAACTCATATAACGCACACACCAATTAAAATCAAAACCCTAATTACTCCAAAATCTACAATCAACTCCAATCACCATGTGGAACCCTAGTTGGAATAAACCGAGAGTTGTTGATCTAACATCCTCCTCATCCTCATCATCATAAAGTGAAGATACTAACCCATGGCAGTTTATCTCCTCCACAAGAAACAAGACCAAGAAAATCCCCATTTCTTCCATCATCAGAAGATAATAGTGTGGTGGATCAAGTGAGGCATCGAGGACTCTGTGACTCCTCAAGAAGAGAACTTCAAACCCCCAACTTCATCATCCAACCCAACCAAGACCACGAGAAAGAAACCCACCACTCCCAAAGAGAGCGAGAGGTGGTTCTTGGTCTTCCACACCGGTTTATGGTGCTTCTTCACATCGTAAGGGGAAGGGAAAAAGGAAAATGGAATGATGCTTTTTGGTGAAACCAGTAGATGCAAGTATGAGATGACTATGTCCTTTGTGCTTCATCTACTGTGGTCATCGTCATCATCTTAGTTTTCATCAATCCATCCTTCCCATTTTGATCCTTAGCTTCTTCTTACGTCTTTGGTCATGCATATCACAAATATATCCAGTAGGTGAGGATAGTAGTAGGAAATCATGTATAGAAGTAGTCTTTTAATTAGCACTTGAAGTTTCATTGTAGTACATGTACGTAAACTGTTTTGTTAAATGAATGAACAATTAACTTTAGTACTTCTTTAGCTTCTATAATGATCTTTCTTGTATCTGCAAAATTGTTAGTGAAAAACAGGACAACTAGCAGTGGTTTGAACCAAACTATCAGTGGTTAGAAACAAACTATCAGTGGTTAGAAACAAAAATAGCAAAACTAAGATTACATGATAACAATCCAATACATATACAAACTAGTACAAAAGAATTTGAGAAGTTAGAGATTAATCATTCCAATACTAACAACAAGTCTTGAAACCTCCCACATCAAAAGCTTTGGTGAGAAGATTAGCAACATTGAAATCAGTATGGATTTTTACCATTTGAATCAACCTTTTCTCATTACAATCTCTAATAAAATGATGTCTTATCTCAATATGTTTAGTTCTAGAGTGTAAAATAGGATTTTTAATGATGCATATTGTAATGTTATTATCAATGTAAATCTTAGTATGCATAAAATTGTACCCAAAATCCAGCAATTGATTATGAATCCATAGAACTTGACCACACAACTAGCAGCTGAGCCACATATTACTTCAGGTTGTAGAATTTGCCACAATAGTTTGCTTTTACACTGCCATGAAATAAGTCGCTTCCCAAAACTGACATCCTCGGTTGTAGACTTCCTATCCAAACTAGCACCAGGCATAGTCACTATTTTATGTGTAGGCCACCAAATCAAAGGAGAATCCTTTGAATACCAAGGCCCAATTTAGGATGACCTTAAGATACCTAAAGATCCTCTTACTGCATTCATGTGTGAGGAATTAGGTGTGACTTGAAATCTTGCACACACACATATCACAGAACATAATATCGGCCTAGATGCGTGAGATACATCAAAGATCCAATCATGGACCTGTACAACTTCTGATCAACTCTGGTACTTTCATCATCAGGTAGCATGGTTTCGAGTCTCCATTGGTGTACTAGCACTCTTCACATCCTGAAACCCAAACTTCTTCAAAACATCCGCTACATACTTGTCTTGACTAATGAAGATACCATCAGTCCTTTGTTGAACCTGTAGCCCCAAAAGAAAGTGAGTTCTCCCATAGAACTCATCAAACTTATCATGCATAAGCTTCTCAAAATCTTTGCAAAGCTCCTTATTGGTTGAGCCAAGATGATGTCATCTACATAAACCTGAACCAATAAAATATCATCTTTGTGCTTCCTTATGAACAAAGTTTTATCAATCATTCCTCTTTTAAACCCATTGTCCATCAAATAAGTGGAGAGGCACTCATACCATGCCCTAGGAGCTTGATGCAAACCATACATAGCCTTCCTCACCATGCCAGACCTTGTCGGGATGATCAAGATCTTCAAAACCGGGAGGTTGACAAACATAAACCTCCTCATCAATTGTGCCATACAAAAATGCACTTTTAACATCCATTTGATACACAACAAAGTTTTTGAATGAAGCATAAGCTAAAACAATCTAATAGCCTCAATTCTTGCAACTGGAGCAAACACTTCATCATAATCCAAGCCTTCAGTTTGTGTGTATCCTTGAGCAACCAACCTAGACTTGTTCTTCACAACAATACCTCTTTCATCCCTGCTTGTTTACGAACACCCATTTTGTCCCAATTGCCCTCTTACCATTTGGAAGATTTACCAATGTCCAAACCTCTTGAAGTTTGAACTGAAGAAGCTCCTCTTGCATTGATTCTACCCATCCTTTTTTAGATAATGCTTCTTCACTCTCTTGGGCTCCTTTTGAGACAGAAAACAAGCAAACAGGCAATTTTGAAGATCTTTATGACTATTTCTTTTGTGAAGTGATCTTGCAAAGAACCCATGTTAGGGAAAGGGTTCATGTTCTTAACCTTGCTTCTTGTTTGAACTGGAGTATTCAAGTTTCCAAGTATTTGTTCCTTAGGATGAATCTTGTGTATCCTTGTTGAGGTAACAGGACTTTCATGAATGACATGTTCCAAATTAGTTAAATCAGAATTGAAGAAATCATCCATGTCTTCATCATCAGTAGGAGTATCAATTTCAATCAAAGCAGGCATATTAGGATCATGTGGATACTCCTCTTTACCATGTAATGGCTTTGCATGTGGACCAAAGAAAGTACTACTTATCGATTACTTAAGCAGGGATTTCACTTGTGATAACAGTGGTAGAAGTTGTTGGCTTAGCCGTGCTTGTATTATCTCTATCCGTGCTTACATTTGACTTAGCAGTGCTTTCAACATGCTTTTTCTTCTTTTCAATTTCTTCTACCAATACTGAATTATCTTTCAATAACTCATCCTTATCTTGATGATGATCAACATTGCCTCCAGTATTCAAGACATCATCATCGTGGGACCTTGCTTATCAATGATGGGTGAGATAGAACTAGCTTTCCACTTTTCAAACAAATAGAACTCTTTTGGAGAATCGGCTTCCTTAGAAATTGCTTACATCGAGAATCCTTTTAGTACGCATCAACATTAGTGGAAGTTCCTGCAATGATAGGCTCATAATTCATAGATTTGGTTAGCATATCAATGTTAAACAGCCAATCTGGTCCTTTGGTCTCAACACTAGGAGTCTTTTCACTGAATTGAACATGTAGATTCCCTTCAACAATTCTAGTCCTCCTATTGTATACTCTAAAGGCTTTACTATTTGAAGAGTAGCCTAAAAAGTATCCATCATCTGCTTTTCTTGAAACTTGCCTAGGTAGTCTATGGTATTCAAGATAGTAACAGGACACCCAAAGGTTTAGGAATGCAATCATTGGCTTCCTATCATGTAACAACTCATAGGGGTCTTGTTATGAGGCTTCACTACCTTACTTCTATTCTGCACATAACATGCAGTGCCTACGACTTGCCAAAAGGTAGTAGGTAACTTAGACTCTGACAACATAGTCCTAGCAGACCTCAATTAGTGTTACATTTTTTTTCCTTTCGGCTACACCATTTTGTTGTGGTGTTCTAGCAACACTAAACTGTCTCTCTATACCTTTATCTACACAAAACCGATTCATCACAGCATTCTTAAACTCAGTTCCATTATCACATCTGATTATCTTTATCTTATGATTTACTAGATTTTCTATCTTAGTAATGAAACTCTTGAGAATCTCACTAGTTTCACTCTTAGCGACCAAAAAGTAAACCCAGAAAATCTACTATAATCATCAGTGATAACTAGGCAATACTGCTTATGGTTCAAACTTTGAACAAAGGTAGGTCCGGTCCATGAAGCGATGGTTGTGTAATGGTGTTGACAATTTTGGTCTTACAAGAAGCTCTATGTTGTTTTCCTTTTTGACAAGCCACACACAGTTCCTTACACTCAAAAACCTTAGAAGGTAAACCTTTCACTAAGTTGCCTTTTACCAGTTTATTGATTGTTTTGTAATTGAGGTGACCTAATCTTCTATGCCATAACTTAGACTCATCCACAGATGCTTTAACAAACAAACAGGTTAAGGACCTATTAGGAATCACATCTTTAAGATCAAAACAATATATATTTTCCTTCCTAGGTACCCTAATTTGTATAAACTTCTCATCGGGCATCTTAAACTCGAGGGACAACATCACACACTCAGTTTCACCAAAAAGTACCCAGTTTTTCTTATCACACATTTGAGAAACATTGAATAAATTGTACTTAAGTCCCTGTACCAAATAGACCTTTTCAAAGTCTAATTTCCCTATTCGATTGTGCTCTTCAAGTATCTTTCCTCCTTTGGATCATTGCCAAATGCCACATATCCTCCATCAAAAGCTTCAAAATCTTCCAGGTTGCTCCCATCCCCAGTCATGTGCCCAGAGCAACCACTATCAAAAACTCCTTTGTCTTTTAGCTCATCTTGTAGATTGCCCTGCACATGAAATTAAACAAATTAGTTCCTTTTATGGACCCAAGCCAATCTTGACTTGGGTGCCGCTGCATCAATATAATCAAATTTGTTTAGGTCCATTGATGCACAGTTGACATGATGTAAAACCATGGTCTTAGGTTTCCATTGCCAACTAGCTGAGGGCTTTAACAGACATAAAAATGATTTCCAACCATTGTATCAGTTATCACCTTTGGAATTTTTAAAACTTCTTTGTTATCTGTGGTGATTTTTGGCTTATTAGTGGTTTGATTTTGCTTAGCCGTGTTTACACTTTGCTTAGCAGATGGTTGGAACCATTTTCGAGACATTGACAATTGATTTTGTATTCCCATTCCTCATTAAAACTGCTCTAGGAATCATGTTTCTGTTAGGATGAGGGTTTGTTTTCTTTGAAAAGTTTTTATGATTTACCCTCCTCAATGATTCCACTTGTGGTTTGTTTTATAACAATTTCTCTGTAAGTGCTCAAACTACCACATTATAAACAAGCTTTCTTGACACATTGAAACTCATTACCTAACCTATTAGATATTAGGCCATTAAAGTTTCTCTGATTGCCCCTAGGTATATATCTTTTCATCTGTTCCCTAGGTACTTCCTTGTATTCTACCACTTTCTTAGTAATTTGAGCTCCAAATCTAGGTACAAGGTTGGCTTGTCTAGTATCAACTTTCTTAAGAGATTCTATCTTCTCAGGCGTGTTGTCTGGAACTATCTTCCTCGATACCTTCGATTCCCAATCTTCAATGATGGGAGCATCAAATAACTTATCGAACCTATCTTATGATTCATTCCTTTAGTCTCACCTCACAGGCTTGTTGAAACTAAATTCCTTTGCTAAAGGAGAGCTCTTTTGGTGGTGGTGCATGTTGCATAAGGGTAGGTGGTGGCATATCATTGTAACCTAGGCCAGTTCCATTCTTGAACAATTTTTGACCTATAGGTTTATTTACTAGATCAGAAGCATATTGTGTTTTAGCAACCCTAACAACATGTTTTCCTTTTTCTTTTAGGGCTTCTACTTTTACACTCTCAGCTTGTTCTAGTTTTTCTTTAAGCATCTTAATCTCCCTATCCTTAAGATCAATTTCTCCACCTAGTATATTAATTTTATCAACATTATCAAACTCACATTTGTCTGATGTAATTAAGCCTCTCTTCCACACTTTCTAGACCAACTCTATAACCTAAGTTGTCCATACAAATCTTTACTTCTTTTCTTAAACTTTCAGTGATAGCTTTTTGAGATTCTAAGTTATCTTGACATGACTTAAAAGAACAAGTAAACTCATTAGATACCTCGAGAATCTCCCGAACGAGAAGATGAAGCATAAGCCATAAGAGCAAAGTTATGCTCTTTGAAGCTTCACTAGCAAGAAAAGCTGCATTGGGTCCTTCTTCAATTTCATCACTCCATTCATAATCACCAAGACCATCTTGAGCCACCAATCTGAAGAAGGGCGGACTCTTGGTAATCTTCTTAACACCTTCAATCCTCTTAGGAGCTCGACATTCCCTTGAAAAGTGACCCTTCTTCTTGCAGTTAAAGCACTCCATCTTGCTTTTGTCGAACCCAGCTCTTCTTTTAGCATCATACTTGACATATCTTCCAGTCTTCTTCAGAAACTTCCTTGCTTGGAGAGTCAACATTGCCATTTGCCATTGAAGATTAATCTCTTCAAGATCATCAGGATCAATTTGATCTAGATCTTGATTCAATACATCAACAACATTGGTTAAATCGAACGAGAAAAGCACAAATTGCACCATCACTGCGGTATCACTAACCATGGTATTGTTTGCAATAGCATTGGATATTCCATAAGCATGAGAGGATACATCATGTGAGCTTTTGTGATTAGTTGAAACAAAAGCAATGTTATGATTAGCAGAAGATGCACCAGCAATGTTATTCTCAGACTCATAGACTTTCAAGTTGTTATAGAGATTGTCCAGATTCATCTTATCAAAGTCCACTTATTTATCCACACAATCGTATGAACAGCCCATTCCGGAGATAAACTTCTAATGAACTTCAAATTTATATCTTCTTGAATAACATTATAGTCCACGACTTCAATTGGTGATCAGTTTTGAAGCCTGTTGTAAGTGCCATCAAGTTTTTCTCCACTAAGAGCAGTGAAGTTTTCAAGTTGATGTTTGAGCATATTTTTTCTTGACTTCTTTGTGGCTTCATTACCAGCAAATCTTGTCTCAAGAGCATCCATAACTCTTTAGAGACTCATATTGTTCAAAATTCAAAGCATATTCATTAGGTATTCCCATAGAGAGAATACTATGAGCTTTAATCTCCATCTTTCTCTTTGCCTTTTCAATCTCACTAACAATGGTTATTTCTTTGCCATCATCACCCTTCCTAGGAAGAGTATCACCTTTTTCCACAACATCCTAGAGAGCATAATCAATCATGCGAATATATTGCCTTATTCGCATCCTCCAAATTTGGTACTCACCATGCTTTAGCATGAGCACCTTTGAAGCAGTAACCATGTGTGTTTCGTCAGACATCTTATCTTACTTTAGCAAAACTTAACTTGACCTCTTCTTGATTACAGTTTCTAGATCACAAGCTCTGATACCACTTGTTGATCCCAGTTGAGCAAACGATCTAATATAGATACTGACTTAGAATAAAGCTTATTAAGTATTACGCGGAATTTAACACTTAATCTTAAGAAGAAGAACGGTTAACATTCAACACCTCAATATTATTTATTAATACGAATACTCTTACGATATTAGGGGTTTTGCAACCTTGAAGTGTATCGACCTTAGATATAAAACTTCATTATATCTAATCTAACCTAGAACCTCCTTTTATAGACTAAGGAGTCCTTTACATAATACAATACGTAACCTATAAGATAAATATCTTTACCATATTTATCTAATACAATAAACTAAACCCGACTATGCAAAACTAGCGGTGGTTACAATATATCGTCGTGGTTACACACTACTACTAGCCGTGGTTAGTCTTCATCAGTGGTTACATTCTTACGTGAGTGGTTATGCTCAAACACATTAAATGGTTCGATTACTTAAAGTAATTCATGATTAAGCCAAAAACCAAACAAATACTAATCTATCTTGTACATCGAGCACACCATATCAAATGTACACCTTAGGCACCTTTCACTAATGCCTTTGACTCGATCTCAAGGCACCCTTCACTAATGCCTTTGACTTGACTTCTAGGCACCCTTCACTAATGCCTTTAGCCTTGACTTCTAAGCACCCTTCACAAGTGCTTTCAATACAGGACTTTCGATCTGTTCACTAATGTCTTCGTCTTGACCCTTTAGACATTTATCACTAATGTCTTCAACACTACACTTCTTATGAGAAAGAAGAGAACTATCAACAAAGAACCTCATGGTCTTGATGATAATGAAGCATGGCTCATGGACTTGAGATTGCTCGACTTCAGGTGGTGATCTCGCTTTAAGAGGAACCTAGAGAATCACACAAAAACAAAACTACATACATAGATCACTTGGATCTAAGGTTAGAGAGTTTATAACTCAATGAGAAAATATGTAAGAAAGGGGTGAGAAACAATGAAGAAATGGCTCACTATTTATAGAGAAAAAATAGCTACTGTTCCACGGATCCCACGGATCCCTCACTTGAGGGATCCATACAGTGTATTACTAGGAATCCGTGGGACGCTCCACTTTGCCCATGGGTTTTGGGTCATGGGTCATGGGTCATGGGTTATGGATCATGGGTATCCAAGTAGATATAATGTATCTACAAGATGCAATGCATCTAGTCCATGGGTCATGGGTTAAAACCATGGGTCATGGATAATATCCATATATGACTTATGCATGATGTCATGCAATGGGTTATGGGTCATGCTCCATGGGTATGGGTCATGGACTTTGGGTTACACCCAACTACATTCAATGTATTTGGTCAATGGGTCGAATACTTAAGTTTCTACCCATTTATAATACCCATTATAATACATACTAGGTATGTATATATTTACCCAATATGTAAACACTAGTTGTTGTACATATGTATTACTAAATCATAAAATCGCTTATACTTGTTTTAGTGTTTTATGTGAAGACGTAAGTGTGTTAGTAAACTATTGGATCAAACCATTTATGTATTTTATTTGTTTCGTTAAAATGATTTTACGTTTGTTATCGACAAAACATTAGAAGATCGTAAAATATAAATAAACGTTTTTACAGCTTATTTGTATTAACAATCTCCCATTTTTGTTGATGACAAACATAAAATTATTTTAAGGAAAAACTAAAATTCGTAAAAGTTTGAATTGTAGTTTTACTTTCTTCTCCCCCTTTTTGTCGAAACAAAAAGAGCTACAAAAAGAAGCTAACACATTGTTTTAAGAAAAACATGTGAAGTAAAAAGATAATATAAAAAGGTAGAGATCAAGTAACGGGAAGATTTCTTGTCTAAACTCCCCCTTGTGTATCCTTTTTGTGGCGTTAAAAAATCCTAAGCTAGTTCATTTGCAACTAAGTTTGCAAAAGATTCCGTCTATGTGACGAATATGCTCCCCTTGATGATTGCAACTTTGCAAAGGGATGTCATGAAATGTAATCCTAATATTGCAAGTGATTTTGCAATGTATTTCTTTGACACAAAGCTCCCCCTAGCTTAGTGTGTCAAAGTCTTCATGTGTAAATTGAAAATCTACAAAACAAGAGTTAGAAAACAAGTATATAATACATAATTTCCTGCAAGTAAGACTCAAGTTAGTATAAAACTAGTCTTCTGTTGAACGGATCCCACGGTTCACTCCTTGGAGGGATCCATCTAAGCAAAATGTAGGGATCCGTCTGTCTGTAACTCTAATACAGAAAATGTGATGTACCAAAAGATGTTAGCATCAAAATGAGATACGTATTAGAACAATAATCATATACTCAGAACAATATTAGCAAATATCATGTATTTTCATTTAATAAAACTAGAGATATAAAGATACATGACTCTAAAAACTAAGAAAATGAACAATACATGACTTTGAATTACTAGACTATCTAAGTCGCGCAAGATACTAGGACACCACTAGAATCCTCTAGCTCAAGTTTGTTTAGATTTAATCTCGTCGAAACGTTCGAGGAGGTGATAAAACATGAAACGTTGATCTTCACGTACTTCATGTATCAAACTTTCAACATGTTGACAATGATAAAAATCTTTGTCATGGCTTGGTAGTGGTGATGGAAGAAAGCAAATTGCTTGATGTGAAGGATCAAGTGAAGCGGGTTGAGGAGCCTCAAAAGAGGGAGGATTGGCGGGCGCATTCGAGATGGCTCAACTAAGAATGATGGTGGTAGAGAGGTGTCAACTTCCATGTGGTCGGGTGGTTGACTTTGATGATTTCTCATAATCCAAAAGGGGTTATTTGATGGTGACGAGGAAAAAAGCCGAAGCTAGTGTTGACTCAACACCTTGATTTTGTTCCACTATTCCTCCTAAAGAGAAAGTTAATGTTGTGGTGGGTGGAGGATGAGATGGCCTAGGAGGTAAATCCTCTAGATTATAGAGGTGTGGTGATGAGATTGGAGTGGTGAATGATAGGGCTCTAGGCACCAATGGTGATGGTTTAGTGGAAATGAGGTTGTTTGGTTTAGGAGGTATGCTGGTGTTTGGCATTGGTAGTTTTATGGAAACAATCCTTTTTGGGATTGGTTTGATAGGTGGAGGAGAGATCCTACCATTTGTGGATTTAACGAGGATTATTCGGTTGAAAATTTCGTGTACAACACGAGCAATTTTCTTGGATGGTCCTTTGGTGGATGAATTACCCTAGGAGCTTTCCGATGATGAGATGATTCAAAGAGATTTGTAAAGGTTTCTAATTGCTGAAAATGAGGATGAAGATGATGACTTTAAGAGTCTTAACAATGTGGTTTATAAAAAGCAATGGATTTGGCAAGTGCATTCAAGACTTAAGCCACTAAGATCCTTGGAATGTGATGATTAGCATGCACAAGAGTCAACTTCAGAGTTGTACTGATCTAGGATCTTAATTAAGATAAGATGGAGTGTTCACGTTAGCAAGATGAGCTTGAAATGATTGTTTTAGCTAGACTTGACATGAATCTGTCACTCGAATCCCACGGTTCCCTCCAATGAGGGATCCGTCTAGGCTAATCCTAGGGATCCGACTCTCAGCAGCTAGGAAAGGGTAAAAATGATGTTTCTAAGGTATAATGCCTATACCTTTTTGAGTGTTTCAGTCCTCCTAAGTATCTTAAATGAAAGGGTACTTAAATGTTTAAGGGCAATGAGTGATGTAGCTAATGATTGCCTTTTATGGAAGAAAATTGAACTTTTATGAGTACCAATGAATGACCAAAGATGACACTAAAAATTTGAGAGTGTCAAATGGAGTTAATGATCCTAGAGACCAGATAGTAACTTAAGATGATATTTTTGAGAAGATATCTTAAGATTTATAGAAACTAGAAAAACTAAAATTTAACCCATTTTGAGGTAAGGAGGACTAAAATCAATTTGCTAAAATTGAAAGATTTCTAGAGCTAGATGTATTAACATGTGAGGGATGATGTGTGAGCATAAGAGCGGAAGAGTAATGAGTTTTTGTGAAACGATAGATCTACAAGCGCCTTGAGAGTGATCTAAGTGAGTTATGAGTGAGTATGAACCTTTTACTCAACTTGATAAGGACTTAATTGGTCCTAAGACACTATGTTTAGCTAGTGTGAAGTGATCTAAAGGTATGGTTTGAAGTATAAAGATTGCAACTGCATTTCTGTTTGCCCGGATCCCAAGGTTCCCTAATAGGAGGGATCCATCTAGCACAAACTTAGGGATCCGTATTCCTGCTAAATAGCATCTTTACAAAAGGTATGCAATGGTTTCACAAAGCATCATATTTCCAAGCTAGTGTTTTCTAAGAAGTTCTAACACTAAGATAGTAGAGATATCAAATGTTAGACGTTTTATTTCATGAAAGAAATTGCATTACATTGATAGAGCATGAATACTAAGGATTAACCTTATTTTGATAAGACACTAAGTTTCTTGAGCTTTTTCACTAGATGGATCATCAAATGGTTGATGAGTATTCGGGGAATGAAAGTCTTCATGAGAGATGTGTTTAGAGGTTCCATCATCTTGTCACAAGTACGTACAACGGACTTTGAAATTGAGGGTGGAAGTACATGATGTGATGATAAAGACGTGTCAAGAACATTCCATAAGGGATTAGTTTGTTCTTAGAGCCTTGAAGATTTACATTCGCCTTGCAAAAATAGAGAGATTGTATGGTTGTTGTGTTAGCAAACAATACATTATGTGAGCACAACAAGCGGGAAGGATTTCTCGATTTCCCCTAAGACTCCAAACATTTTCACGTAGGATGAATGCAAGAGACTTGTAATCTTCTCGGATATCCCGTGTATAGATAATGTTTGGATCAGAGTAATAGGGTCAAGGTTTGCATATTATGCTAGTTAAGTCTTGAGGGAAGGTATGTGTGAAAAATATGGACTATTTTCTTCGATGGTTGAAGAGAGAATCAAGCCAATCTTCATTGAGAAAGCACATTGTCCATGATTTGGAATTCGAAGGATGTGAGCAAATTGCCCAAGGGTTAGAACAAACTTTTGGTTTTTGATCCAAAACCAAAGAGATAGAGAGCGATCCTTGTTACGAACAAGTTCAACTTGACGGAAGAATTCCAATACAAACCTCAGACATATTTTCTCGTTAATTTTGAGAAGACATTCTAGTCTATGGTTCCGGAAGGATGTATTTCTTCCTTCTGTAGAGGAGTGTAGACAATACGTCCTTCATGGAAGTGATGGGTTTGAGATTATTGAACCACGGACATGATTGCAGTGTTAGGGGGTGAAGGCGCAAGTGAGTGAAAAGTCGAACTCATACTCATGCGACATAACGAGACCTATAGAAGTGAAGAGTTAAAAAGATGAAACATATTTAGGGCAAAACAATGATTTACCTAACGTTTTTACTAGATATTTATTAACAATGATAATTAACTCACCTAATGTTTGACATTCTAGTGGAATATTTCTTTTAGGAAAGCGATTTTTATTTTGCATGAAAAAACTGTTTTCCAGAAGGACGGTTCTGTTGGGAATAATCCGTTACCACGGATGGTTGTGGTTTACACTGCTTGGATTAACACTAGCAGTGGAAACGATATTCCCCTGCAAGTTCTTCATTACAGCTGCTATCAGTTTATGATAAGGTTAAACGCGTCTAGATAAGTATAAAATAGATCTTGTGTATATTCTATTATGTTAGCTTTATACTTATCTTGTAAAGGACTTCTTGTTGTATAAAAGGAGATCCTAGGTCATTGTCTTAGTTACGTATCATATTACAATATTACCTCACGGCTTCAAGGTGTAACCTAGTGATAAGTTAAGATCACTCGTATTATTATTCATAATAATATTGGAGCTTAAGTTTTGTGTTAACTTGTGTTTATTCTCATACATCATACAATTCGTCTTCTAAGTATTACATAAGTAAATTCCGCTTGCTTGATAATATCATACAAAATATCATTGACACAAGTAGAGTGTCCTGGATCCATCAAGTGGTATCAGTGAGCGAAGGTTCGATATTTTGTCTTAGAAGATCCAAGAAATTAGCTTGACTTCACTCACTCAATTCAATGGAGATGGAAAACAACCAATCAAACTCTTCTTCTACACCTGAACTCCTAAGCTTAAGCTTAATGAGTTTGAGATGTGGAGATCTGATTGGCCAATACTTCCTCATATAGGACAATGCTCTATGGGAGATTATTCAACTTGGTGATTTTTTCAAATCTGTGACCACTACTTCCAAAGTTGGTGACACAGATGTTGTGGAGTTTCGTGCTGAATCAAATGCTGAAAAAGCTCAAAAGAAGAATGATCTTAAAGCTAGAAGTCTGTTGCTGATGACTCTTCCAAGAGACCAGATTATTGCATTCAACAAATTCAAGACTGCTAAAGAACTGTTTGAAGAGATTTGCTCAGTGTTTGGTGGTAATGATGCTACAAAGAAGACTCAGAAGATATTGTTAAAGCAAAATTATGAAAACTTCTCTGCTTCAAGAAATGACTCACTTGATAGCATTTTTACCAAACTTCAGAAGATTGTTACACAACTAACTGTGTTTGGTATTGAGGTAGAAAAGGAAGAAGACTCAATTTGAAGTTTCTAATAAGTTTGCCTTCAGAGTTTCAAACCAATGTTACTGTCTGGGAAAACAAAACAGACATAGAAACAATGAAGCTCAATGATCTTTACAAGAACTTCAAACTTATTGAGCAAAGGTTGAAGAAAGCAGGGAAACTTGGTACAAGCTCTAGTAGCTTGGCATTATTGTCAAATTCTATTGACAGTGATGATTGATGATGAAAGTGATGATGATATTGCCTTTGTAGGTTCTAAAGTTTCCATGGTAATGTTAATGTGTACCACTGCAGTTCAAAGAAGAAGGTTGCTAGTATTGGAGATCCTACCTTTTATGCTTTTATCTCTACACAAGTTGATGGCTCTGTCTTAACTCATGAAGATATAGAGCAAATTGATGAAGATGACTTGGGAGATGGATATAAATTGGCTGATAGCTCTTCTTAGCATGAGGGCTAGAGATTCTACAACAAGACTGGCAAGCCTATCCACATTAATGGTGATGATACTACAGGCTTTGATAAGAAGAAAGTGGAGTGATTTAACTGCCACAAGTTTGGACATTTTTCTAGAGAATGTAGAAGACCAAAGACCAAGGACAACAGGTCTACTTGGTACAAGCAAAAGAAGGGACCAACTATGGAAGAACCAAAGGCAATGCTGGATATTGATGGTGTGACCTATGATTGGAGTTTCATGGCTGATGAACAAGAAGAAGAACATTCAGATGATGCTCTTGTTGCTACTGAATTTGCTCTCATGGCTTTCTCTGATTCCGAGCAGAACTTTGATAGTTGTTCTAAAACATGTAGGTAAGCTAAAGAGTTGAAAGACTTAATGATTTGTACTCTAATGAAAGGCAAGAATTATATACTGCTAATTATACTGTGGCTAATCTTAGGAGAGCTATGGCAGTATTAGAAGAGCAAATAGAGCACTACTCAGGGCAAATGAGTCAAATTATAATGATGATATGATTCTTCTTAGGAGTAAAGATTAAATAAGCACTATCCTCCTCATTCACATTTTTATTTACTAAGCCATCTTCTGAATTACTGTTGATCATGGAGCCAACTACAGAGGCGCTGACCACTTTCTCAACAGCTTCCCTAATTGTGCTATCGAATACCTTCTGCAAATCTTGAAGGTCGGTGTTTCTACTCACATAACGGCTTCGGCGGTTGTGTTGGTCATTGGTTTGGGTTTTGAGTGAAAGTGATTTATTTGGTGGTGGGTTGTTGAGTGGTGGTTGGTTATCACCTTCCATGATGAAAAGTGATGGGGTTACGAACAAAGGTCACGAAGAAGGGGGATAGACTATGACGAAGCTAAAATTTGAGAAAAAAGCTTACTTGATAGGGATCAAGCAAGGAAACCTAAACGAGGTGGACTCCTAACTAGCTATTCTATTCCCCGGCAGCGGCGCCAAAAACTTGATAACGCTACACGCGTCGTTCGAGGTCAAAGGAACTTCCTTTTCGTCGAGCAAGTTTTTCAACACCCTAGGCAGTGAACCTAATCGTTGTAGTGTAGTATTAGGGTAAGCCACGGGAATTGATATCGTTCTCTAGGGGAATAGGAATGCTAGTGAGAAGTTACTACGCTAAGGTTGGGGTTGAGGAAGATTATTTTTTATCTTTTTATGTTTTTTTAGGAAATGGAAAGGTACGAATCTCGGGGTTTGGATTTGGGGGTTGGTATTTCTACCGATTACTCTACTTATCTAATTATCTAATCTAGTGGTGTATGTAGTCTATGTCTAATTATTGTGTGCTCGTATGATGATTTAAAGATGTGTTTACTTAGGTTTTATTACTCCTTAATTATCTCCTATTGATGGTTGAATTGTCACGTCCTTATTCTTAATCGCGTTGTGTGTCTAAAGTCGTAGGGTATGCATTTATCCCTAACTCTTTAAAATTACCAAAGGGTATCGCCTACAAAATCTCTAGGATTTATAAACTTTAACTCTAAGGTACTCTTCGGATGGTTTAGCCTACAACAACTCTAGGTATTATAAACTAAGGTTCACAAAGATTAATCAAGCATTAACTACACAACGGATGACCTATCGCATTATTAGATCATTAACAATTAAGATAAGAGACAACCAATCAATATTCAATAATTAAGTTTTATATTTCCTAAGCAAACACACAAGTAAATTAGCCGGACATGGGGAACATGCAAGCATACACACAAGTAATTGAAGACATAATTAAATTAATGAAGTAAAACACTTATCTTGATGTAAGATAGGGTTTGAAACCCTAAAATACTATACAAGACAACCTTGGTTCGGTTTAGGTTTTTACTCCAAAAGACTACACACTGAAAACTAAAAATTTCGGATTCTATATATAAGATTACATATGCGACGGCGTCACCCTTTGATTTGTGACGCCGTCGAGTCGCCGTCATTAGGGTTTCGTCTTGGCCACGTTAGTCTTGCGACGACGTCACCTTATGCTTGTGACGCCGTCCCTTTCAGTCTCGGACGTCGTCTGGATCAAATCTAGGCCGTCTAGGTTGCGACGACCTACTCTTTTAAAACCTGACACCGTCACTTGTAAATAGGCAATTTGGCTACTGAGCCGTCACAAAAGTGATGCGACGGCGTCGCAGATAACACCTGACGCCGTCCCTTTCAGTTCCAGCAGCTTGAGTGTCTCGATTCTTGACTTTGGCCATTTTCTACGTATATTCGCGCCTTTTCGTCCGAATAAGTGTCATTCCAGCATTTTGCCTTCAAGATACCTAAAAAGTGAAAAGGAATGATATTAAGTAATAATGGATACAAAAGTGATCAAATAAAGGCTTAAATGACCCCTCAAAAAGGTACATTTTAAAACCTTATCAGATACTTGGACTCAGGCTATTCCAAGCATATGACTGGAGATCGCTCGCGGCTCATGAACTTCGTGAGTAAATTCATCAGGACTGTTTGATTCGGGAACGACCATTTTGGAGCAATTATGGGTTATGGAGACTATGTTGTTGGCAAAAGTGTAATCTCCAGGGTATATTATGTTGAAGGTCTTGGTCATAACTTGTTTTCTGTTGGTCAATTCTGTGATTCCGATCTAGAAGTGGCATTTAGAAAACACACTTGTTTCGTTAGAGAACTCGATGGTGTGGAACTGTTAAGAGGAACTCGTGGTTCAAATCTATACACTATCTCTATCGAAGACATGATGAAGTCTTCTCCAATCTGCTTGTTGTCAAAGGCTTCGAAAACAAAGTCATGGTTATGGCATCGTCGTCTCAATCACTTGAACTTCGGTACCATCAATAATCTTTCTAGAAAAGATCTTGTAAGAGGCTTACCCAGATTAAAATATGAAAAAGATCATGTTTGTTCAGCATGCCAATTGGGAAAAAGCAAGAAATATGCCCACAAAACCAAACCCACAAACTCAGTAATGGAAGTTCTGCATACCCTTCATATGGATTTGTGAGGTCCAATGAGAGTGCAAACGATTAATGGGAAAAAATATATTTTATTCGTTGTTGATGACTACTCTCGATTTACTTGGGTAAAGTTTTTGAGGACAAAAGATGAAACTCCAGATGTCATAATCAAACTTATCAAGCAGCTTCAGGTTCGTCTTAACAATACGGTTAGAATTGTTCGAACAGACAATGGCACAGAGTTCGTAAACAAAGACTTAATTCAATTTTATGAAAGTGTTGGAATCAGTCATCAAAGAAGTGTTCCACGAACTCCTCAACAGAACGGTGTAGTTGAAAGACGAAATCGAACTCTTGTGGAAGCCGCAAGAACAATGCTCATTTATTCAAAGGTTCCAATGTTTCTTTGGGCTGAAGCCATTGCCACTGCTTGCTACACCTAAAATTGTTCCCTTATACACACCTCTCATGGAAAAACTCCATACGAACTTGACCATAAACGAAAACCTGATATCTCCTACCTTCGTGTGTTCGGTGCTTTGTGCTATCCAACAAATGATGGTCAAGATTTAGGTAAATTAAGAGCTAAGGCAGATATTGGAGTATTTGTAGGATATGCATCAAACAAGAAGGGTTACCGAATCTACAACAAAAGAACTCGAGATATCATGGAAACTATACACGTCACGTTCGTTGAGCTGTCCGGGCAAATGGCTCCAAGACAATCCAGTTCTGGACCCGCATCTCAACCTTCATCAAGTAGTCCTGTTAGTTCTACTCGTGTTCTAAATCCTTCACCAGCAACTTCCTATGTACCTCCTTCCGAAGATGATTTGAAGAAACTGTTTGATCCAATGTTTGATGAACACTATGAGCCAACTGCTAATGATCTGTCAATTCCATCATCAGAGGCTGCTCATATCCCTGTCAATGAAGTTAATCCTTCAGTCTCTATGTCATTAAGTCAAGAAGCACCTGCTGTAGATCATTCTATCTCATCAACGAATCATCAATCATCGAGTGTACATCATGGTAGTGTGTTTGGCACATATGATGGAGATAATCCCTTTGCTACTCCTGAAGATGCCCCTTTTGAAAACATATTTTCTCTTGAATCATCATCAGAACCATCTTCATCAGGAGAAATCGACTCTGCTACTTCAATTCCTCACAACACCACACGAACACCTTAGAAAATGGACACATGATCATCCATTGGACAACATCATTGAAATCCCTCTCGTCCAGTATCCATCACAAACAACTTGCAACTGATTCCTATGGTGCTTCTTCAATTCCGTATTATCCAAGATCGAACCAAAAGACGTTAAAACTGCCATGAATGAAGACAGCTGGTTCAATGCCATGCAAGAAGAAATTCATGAGTTAGATCGACTAGATGTAATGGGAATTAGTACCTGCTCCTGACTGTGCTATGATCATTGCTCTAAAGGGGATCTTCAAAGTAAAACTTGATGAGCATGGTGATGTATTAAAGAACAAGGCTCGATTGGTTGCAAAGGATACCGTCAAGAGGAGGGTATTGACTTTGAAGAATCATTTTCTCCAGCTTGCTCGATCGAGGAAATCAGATCTTCTTGCTAAGCTGCAAGTAAGAACATGGTAGCTATCAGATGGATGTAAGACGGCTTTTCTTAATGGTGACCTTTAAAGAAGTCGTATAGTCAGCCAACCGAAGCTTTGTGAATCCAGAGCATCCTACTCACGTCTATCGTTTGAAGAAGGCTCTTACGGTTTGAAGCAAGCTCCAAGGGCATGGTATGATACGCTATCAAAGTTTCTTCTATCTACTTATTCAGCAATTAGCAGTGATCCACATTGTTCACCAAAGTCAGGCAAACATTTAATTCACGTCAAATCTATGTGATGATATTATTTATTGCCTCGACTGACCCAATGAATGTGATCGTTTTTCAAATGAAATGGGTTCCAATTTCAAATGTCAATGATGGGACAAATGTCATTTTTCTTGGGATTACAAATTTCACATAGTCCCTGAGGCATTTTAAAAAATCAATCTAAATATGCAAATGAGATTTTAAAGAATTTGGATTTGATTCTTGTTGAACCTGTTGACACTCCCATGATGAGCATACTAAACTGGATGAGACCACTCAGGGGATCATGGTCATACCAAACGAAATATCGTAGTATGATTGGATCCCTGATGTACCTCACAGCCAGTAGACCATACATTCTATTCGATGTTTGCATGTGTGCTAGATACCAGGCTAAGCCTACCAAAAAGCACCTTGAAGCGGTTAAACGGGTCTTTCGGTATCTCTAAGGAACCATCAATATGGGACTTTGGTACCCGAAGGACACCGGTATGTCACTAACAGCCTATGCAATTGCTGATCATGCAGGATGTCAAGATACACGTCGAAGACTTCTTGAGGTGCTTAGTTTTTTGGTGATAAACTTTATGACTGGTCTTCTAAAAACAAATGAGTACTTCCATATCCTCTACAGAGGCTGAATACATAGCTATGTCATCTTGTTGTGCTCAAATCCTATGGATGAGATCCCAATTATCTGACTATGGCTTTGAATTCAACAAAATTCCTCTGTATTGTGATAATAAAAGTGCTATTGCTCTCTCATGCAACAACGTTCAACACTCAAGAGCAAAACACATTGACATTCGACATCATTTCATCAGGGAGTAAGTGGAGAACGGTGTGGTGGCACTCTATTTTGTGAGGTCTAAATACACATCATTTTATACCCATCTAGACTGCTAAAACATCTGAAAACACTCAGAAATGCACAAAATACTATAAATATTTGAAATGTGTGTTTTTATGTGTTACAAGTGCAAAAGGATTGAAAACTGATGAAAAACAACAAAGTTTACATAATTTACAGTTTCAGTTCCTAAACTTTCATAAATTGGCAAACTAGTCCTGGTAATTCAAAACTTGTAAAATATCTTAAAGGTCCTTGGGATTCACAAGTTGTTAGAAATAGTCCTTTGAAGTTAAAATTGCATATTTACAACTTTGGTCCCTCAACTTTGAAAAATGTCAAAAATGGTCCCGGGTTTTTAAAATGGAAAATTAATAAAATATAACCCTTGTACTATTCATATATTGCAATAATCGGTCCTTGTGTTAACTTTGGAAAATTGCAGGTTTAACCCTCACTTTCAAATATTACAAATGGTCCTTGTGATTAACTACAAACCACCTAACCGGACCCTTTTAATTATTAAAACACCCAAAATAAAACCCAAGCCAAACCAACCCAGCCCAACCTCCTTTTAATAAACCAGGTCAACTCCCCATCAAACCCACCTTCCCGCTCTCACTGTTCACCTTCCTCACCCTCACCTGCAAACCTAAAACCAGTGGTATTCTTCACCACCTCATCACCCCAGCTGTCTAAACCACTCATCACCACCCCCCCTTCTCTCATATACCCACTATGCATTAAATGCATCCCTCCCACTCTTCTACTGAGAATTACTCACAAAACCTGGTTTTGCTTTCCACCTCACCCTAGCTCCATATCTACTCTTAATAGTCCCTCCACCTCACATACCATCCCAAAATCCTTTAATTGCTTCCAAACCACTTTACGCTCAAAAACTTTTGGCGCCAAAGTCCAAATGGACGATCATGATGAGATTGATGAATTCAATGGCCAAGATCAAGTGGGAAATGTTCAGAGGTCAACAAGGAACTTTCAAAGTCTATAAGAAGGAAGAGGAAGCAATGTGGAGGCTATCTAGAGTAATTTAGTTTATGTAGTGTCGAATAATGTAATTTTAAATTTCCAGTGCAATTTCAAGCTTTCAAGTACTTTGTTAAGTATTTCGTGTAATCTAACCTCTTTTCTCAGTTTCAATTTCATTTAATCTTCAAGTATTCAGTTTGTGCAATTTTTTACTTAAAATTCTCATATAGCTTAAGTTATTATTAGTTTATGTTAAGGACTCATTAACTCACTTAAGCTCCTAGAAAGCTTCTGAAGCTTTTAGTAACCTAAAAAATCATTGTAGATTATAATTCAAAAAAAAATCACATAAAAATATTAAAAACTAAATTCAATGAAGAAGATGATCACAGCTTGAGCATGGGGTAATTTTGGGATGGCCTTGGTTTTAGAAGCTTAGTGTATCATTAGGGTGATCCTTGGTCCTTGTTCTATGTTTTCAGCCGAATTCACTTTGTAAGCTTAATTTCTACTTATTTGCATTTTACTGTATACGTATGCTTTTTGCTTTAATCTTCATGTTTATAGGTTTCTGTGTTATGGTTAAGTAGATTCATTAATTAAAATAGCTTGTTTGTTCTTTGGAATTTATAGTTCTTGAAATTTATTTCCACATCAAATAGTGTATTTGTCATTTTTAGTTTCTTGCAGTTGTTGTTGATGTTTTATGTTTATATGGACTATGGATGATATTATAACCTATGGAATTGGATCGTGTTCTAATTAAACATTTTCCTGTGAAAATCAAATATTCACTTTCTTAAAAGGGTTGTTTGGATTCACTGATTTAACTGTGGTAAAGATTGTTTGTGTATTGTCTTGTTTGATGTATGTCACAATGTCTATTAACTCAGGGAAACAAATAAAAACCATGCTCAATTGAAAGAAAGTCAAAATAGCTTGTGATCACATCTTGTTATTGACTGTTGGATTTCTATGTTCCATAATCATGCTATCATGTTTATAAGTTGTTAGTATTGATCAATCTGTCGTAATTCAGTATAATTTAACATAATCAGTAAGTAGATTTGATTCAAAGTTCATCAAAGTCAAATATTTGGTTTTACTTAAAAAGTCAAATTCTCACTTGGTCCTTTTTTGAATAAACTAGATAATTTTCTATAGGATTTAATATTGAATTTTATGTTTTATGCTTTTAGGTTTATTATTTGCTGCTTATCTTCACTAGAATAATTTTAGTTTATTTTTATTCGCTTATAACTGCTTATTTGATAGCTTGTTTTAAGCACTTTCCTGAAAAACTCCCCTGTGCCCTTGGAGTTGGTTGTACAGCTTTATTTTCATAAGCCACACAGAGCTTATTGTGGGGGCTCCACCTTGTGTTCTTTAGTTTTTTGTGTACTCACCCACCCATTTCAAAGGTTGGGCCTGTCAGGGCTATATTTGGCTTTGCACTTATTTAATAGGGCGCTACTAGCTTTTGTTTGTCCCATTTCTGTGTACACTGAATTACTCAAGTATTACAAGCTTTTATCAAGCCTTCCAAAAGCTCATTAGTGGGTCCCACTTGAAAGCTTTGGCTTTTGAATAGCTCAGCAAGCCAATCTCAATCTTCATTCCTTATTTTGAGCTTTTCACTTATTTTCATAAGCTTAAATTGCTTGAGAATTGTCTGCAGGCCTGTGTGGTTATTGTAGGATGTGGATTTGCTTATTTCCATTTGAGCTTATTCAGTACTTTCTTGTTTGTTTTAGCTTATTCTAAGTTCATCTCATTTGTCATAGCTTTAAGTACCTTTGGTTCCACTGTGAAGCTTATTTCAAAGTCTTTGTTGAGCTTGAAAATCAATTTTACTCTCAAAGGATCAACTGTTAAACCCATAGCCTCAAATTGCTTTTTGGCATTTTACAAAAGTTATTTTCAAAAGTTGTCATTTTCAGCAGTAAAGTAGGTTTATAAAAGAAAATCAAGAAAATCCAACGTTAAAAAAGTGATGCGTTAATTTAATATAATTTAGCTTTTTAATTTTCTTTTCAGCTTATTATTAAGCACTTATTTGTTTTTATATTTTTCTTAAGTTTCTGTCATATTAAAGTATTTTTTAAATTTTTCTCAGATTTTTCCTTTGTCATCTAGTATTTTTAATAATTAATAATAGAACAATTATAATTAATTAATATTAAAGTATTAAATAGTAAAAATAATTTTTATTAAGTAAAACCATGTTTTATATTTTTTCTAACTTTGTGAACTTAATTAGAACCTATAAAAATTAGTCTTATAATTTTCCTTTTTATTTTCTAATTTTAATCCTTTAATTAGTTTAATTAGATTTGATTTATTAATTAAGTTTTTAATTTATAAAACCTTAAGCTAAAAGACAAAAATATTTGTTTTAATTTTTATAAATCTTTTAAGTTGTTCTAGATTTTTAGAAAATAAATTTTTAATTTTCTTAGTTATTTTTTATTATTATAAATCCTTTTAGATTAATTAAACTAAATTTTAAATAAGTTTAAAATAGTTTTGATTAATTAATTAATATTAAATTAATATAATATTAGTAAAATATTTTCTTTTTAGATTTTAATTTTCTTTAAGTTTAAAAAGTTTTAAAATTTTCATTTTATACCCTTTAGTTTTAAGCTTGTCATTTTAAGTCCACGTTAGTTTTTAAATTTACATTTTTATTTACTTGCTATACGTTTGTTTAATCGATTGTTGTGCTTTATAGTTCGTATCCAAATACAATTCCAAACAATCATAGTGTAATTATCAACAAAATCTTCAGATCATTATCCTCAGTGATCATTCTACCGAGCGTTTTTCACACACCATTCAACCTCAGGTGGGACTTAACGACCGGGAATCCACTAAATTCAAAATTGTATTGAGTCCATAATAGTTGACTTTTGTTGACTAAACTCCTTTGGTCAATATTTCTTGACTTGTTTGGAATTTGAATCAAATTTTGGCGGCTGCGGGGATTTCAGCTTAGCGTGTTTTAAACATATTTAGACCAATACTTGCACATATACCACCTTTTGTAAACAGTTTTTTGTAAAGTTATCAATATCAAAAAGTTCATTAACACTTTTCCGAAGTGTTAACAACACCAAAAATATAAAACAACAAAACAATAAATTATCGTTTTCTTAAAAGTGCGATTTGGTTAAACGAGACGATACCAAAAATATTGTCCAAAAGTATTTAAACCCTTAGCACAAATCCATACCTATGTCTTTTTAGTGGTACTTAATAAATACATTAAAATCAACCACCGCAAACCAAGGCAGAACACCTACCAACTGGGGGTGTGAACATTAATAAGTTCCCAATCTTAAAGATCAAAACTTGCCTTTGTGTCCTTGTGATTTGGTGTACCTTTTTCAAAGAAGCCATTTCATTTGTGATTATTGGTTTAAGTTCACTTGTCGTTTTGCCTCGCATTTGTTTTTTGAAAACTGATTTTTATACTTAGTGCATGCGCACTCGTTCTTCTAGCTCCACAAGTCCACTTTCTGAGCTTGCAAGTATTCAGCGTAGGCGTAGAGGGCGTTCGCTCCCAGCCGTGGTGAGGAACGTCTAGCACCACCACCCACGTCGTAATGGCGAAGAAAACCAATGAATGAGCTTCTCCAAGCACCCATCGAGGGTTCGAGAGATGCCATTGTTGTCCACCATGCGTGGGTGATACCTTCGAGCTCAAAACCGGGTTGCTTAATCTTGTAACCCAAAGCCAATTTATGGTTTTGAGCGGGACGACCCTCATGCACATATTCGATGGTTCAACAAGATTGCATCGACCATCAAATACAAGAATGTCCCACATGAAGCAATTAAGCTTCTTTTTTTCCCATTTTCTCTAGAGGACAAGCCGGATTGGCTTGAGAAACAACCCCTCGTTCCATTGAGACATGGGAGGATTTAGTCACTAAGTTTGTTAACGAATTCTATCCTCCATCTCGAACTACAAGTCTTAAGAATGAGATAATGAAATTCACTCAAAGATTTGATGAATCATTCGGTGAGGCATGGGATCGTTACAAAGAGTTGCTCCGAAAGTGTCCGCATCATGGTTTTTCTGAATTAATGCAAATGGATACTTTCTACAATGGTCTGAGCCAAGCTGACCAAGACTCTTTAAATGCCTCAGCGGGAGGTAATTTCTGGCAGAGACCACAAAAGAAGCCTTGCAAATCATAGAAAACAAGTCCCAGTCCGCCCCTGCGAACAAAGACATATCAGACTCAGTCTAATGCAGGACCTTCTACTTCATCTCACGTGAGTACATCTAGCACCGATGCTAAGATTGACACACTCACGGATGCTATTAGAGCTTTGGTTCTTGCTAACCAAAGAAAGTCACTTTCACAGACACCATCACATGGTGAAGTGAAGAAAGTGAGTGCTGTGTCACTTGTGGTGGCCCTCATGCATACTACAATTTATCGCCACCGATGTTAGTCCGTTTGAAGCCAATGCTATAGCGGTACTTCACATCGGGAGGTAATCAATACCGTCCTCAAAATGAACCAAACTACGGGTGCTAATACTTATCGAGGACCACCGGTTTTAACGGAATCATAACATGCAAAACAGGATCGAGAACCAACCTAGAATAAACAAGGTTATCAAAACCAAGGTAATTTCTATCCCGGACCAAATCAAGGTTTCCAACATCAAGGAAATTTTAATCAAAACAATTTCAATCGAGAAAATAAATTTCAGGGAAATGTGAATCCTCACCAAGGAAATTTTCAACAACAAGGTTATAATCAAAACATACGACCTCAAAATTTCCCTCCACCTCCTCCAATATCAACATCTGATGAGCTTTTAAAACAATTCATGAAGTCTCAGAGGAGACAAGCGATTGTTGATCACTGATCGCTGAACTAAAGAAGTCTTTAAATGATCAACCCTCGGACTCAGGAAAACTTCCGAGAAACACGATGCTAACCGAGGGATGCAAAGCGATCACAACCGAAGTGGTGTATCATACGAAGGACCCATTGTTCCTCCTACCTCTTCTTCTTCTTCTCCTAAGGTAGTGGAACGTGAACATGAGGCGACAAAGGACAAGGAACTTCCTACTAATAACGGAGGTACCAACGATGTCCAACCTCAAGTTGTCCCGAAACCCAAATCCAAACCAGGAGTTGTTTTTGAACCTCCTGTAGCTCCCGTTGAAAACCCCAAATCCAAAACTTCTATTCCTTACCCATCACGTTTAAATGAGCAAAAGCTTCGCGAAAAAGCCAGTCATCAAATGGACAAATATTTTCAAATTTTCCAAGAACTACATTTTGACATAAGCTTTGCGGATGCTATCATGCTGATGCCCAAGTTTGCATCAACTCTCAAACACATGTTAAGCAACAAGGAAAAACTGTTTGAAATGACTAAAACTCCTCTGACGAGAACGCTCCGAGTTCTTTAAAAACTTCGAAAAGCTTGGATCCGGAAAATTTCTTCTACCTTGTGTTTTCGGGGAATGATTGAATGCTTTGCCCTTGATCTTGGTGCAAGCATCAATCGATGCCTTATATGAAACTTTCTCTTCGAACTTATTCCTACTGCATGACTCTTGAGCTTGCGATCGTTTCAATATCTCTGCCGCCGAGGATGTATTAGTAGGGAAAGTTCCATTTTCGGTGACTTTGTGGTTGTTGACTTCGATGCGATCATGGGTTCCTCATTGTTGGACGAGGATTCGAGACGGGTCGTGCTCTCATTGATGTATTTGAGCCAGAAATCACATTACGTGTGGGTAATGAAGCTGTCACCTTTAACCTTGATCAAACTTCAAGGTACTCCGAAACTATGATTCGAGTCGGTTAACGAATAGATATCATTGATGTTGCTTCTGAAGAGTACTCTCAAGAAGTTCTTGGTTATTCTCATAATTCTGTAGTGGGGATCTCATCTTCTCAACCCTATCATTTCCCCTTTCTCTCACTCCGTTTGAGGAAGTGACTTCATCTTGGAAGAGATTGAAGCATACTTGTCTAGTGATTCGGTTTCATGGGAAATTGATCACGCCCCCATCGACATCGAGGAGATATTCTTCTCATCGATAAGTTGCTCAATGATGATCCATCATCACTCCCTCCCGTCGAGCTTCATAATAATGAAGTCAAGTCAGTTGAAAACGAAGAATTTCTGAGGTAGAACTTAAGGACTTACCACCTCATCTAGTATGCATTTCTTGAAGGGTGATGATAAATTACCGTCATTATTGCTCAAGATTTGAGTAAAGATGAAAAATTTGCTCGATAAAGGTCTTGAAGTCACACAAGCGAGCAATTGCTTGGAAACTCTCCGATATTAAGGGTATCAACCACGAGTTTATACTCACAAAATCTTTGGAGGATGATTTCAAACTGCGGTCCAACATCGAAGGGTGAATCCTAAGATTCATGAGGTTATCAAACAGGTTCTCAAACTTCTTGATGCGGTTTAATTTACCCGATCTCTGCAGTCCTTGGGTTGTCCATTCCTGTGTTCCAAAAAGGGTGGCATATTGTTGTCACAAATGAAGAAAACGAGTTAATTCCAACTCGATTGGTTCGGGATGGCGTGTGTGTATTGACTATCGCAAGTTAAATGAAGCCACCCGTAAAGACCATTTTCCTCTACCCTTCATGGACCAAATGCTTGAGATTAGCGAGCGAATACTATTGTTTCCTAGATGGTTTCTCGGGTTATTTTCAGATCCCCATTGATCACAGGGATCAAGAAAAGACCACATTCACACTCCCATACGGAACTTTTGCCTATAGACGTATGCCTTTTGGCTTATGCGCTCGGCGCGTTCCAAGCGATGTATGATGGCAATTTTCCACGACATGATCGGGGAAACAATGGAGGTGTTTATGGATGACTTCTCGGTTATTGGGGACTCATTTCAAACATGTCTCTCCCATTTAGAAAAAATGCTAAAACGGTGTGAAGACACCAATCTTTGTCTAAATTGGGAGAAGAGCCATTTTATGGTCAAGGAGGGTATTGTCCTTGGCCATAAGATTTCCAAAAATGGGATTGAGGTTGATAAAGCGAAAGTGGATGTCATTGCCAAATTGCCTCATCCTACTACCGTCAAAGGTATTAGGAGTTTTTAGGTCATCCGGTTTTTATCATGATTCATATAAGATTTTTCTAAAATCGCCCACCTATGACTCATCTCCTTGAGAAGGATGCTCCTTTTATCTTCTCACCCGAGTGCATCGAAGCTTTTGAAACATTAAAGAAAAAGCTTACGAAAGCACCCATTCTCGTTGCTGGATTTACCTTTGAACTCATGTGCGATGCAAGTGATTTTGCTATCGGTGCGTTGGGGCACCGTAAAACAAGCATTTTTTGGCCTATCCACTACGCAAGTAAGACTATGACCGAAGCTCAAACCCATTAAACCACTACAGAAAAAGAGCTACTAGCCGTGGTGTATGCGTTTGAGAAGTTTCGGCCATACCTAATCTTGACCAAATGCGTGGTGTATACGGATCACTCGGCTCTCAAATATCTCTTTGCAAAACAAGATGCAAAGCCGAGATTGCTCCGTTGGGTTCTCCTCTTGCAAGAATTTGATATCATTATACGTGATAAAAAAGGAGATGAGAACCTAGCTGCTGATCATCTGTCCCGATTAGAAAACCCACACCAAGATGTTTTGAGAAAAAGGAAATAAATGAAACATTTCCTCTCGAGACACTCAATACGGTTACTTTTCGTGGAAACTCTACTACCCCATGGTTTGCTGACTTCGCAAATTACCATGCGGGTAACTTCATATTTAAAGGAATGTCGACCCAAGAAGAACACATTCTTCAAGGATGTTAAACATTACTTCTGGGCGACCCTACTTATAAAATCTATGCGGATCAAGTCATCCGGTGTGTTTATGGACGAGAAGCTATGGACATTCTCAAAGCTTGCCATCTTTGGACCCGGGGGCCATCATAGTCAACTACACCGCCAAGAAGGTGTTTGATTCGGATTTTATTGGCCACGATTTATAAAGATGCCCACGAATTTGTCAAAACCTGGCGCTTGTCAACGTCACGGAAATATCTCACAAATAAATGAAATGCCGCAAAACGCCATTCAAGTGTGTGAGATTTTTGACATCTGGGGCATCGACTTTATGGGGCCATTTCCATCATCTCGAGGAAACAAATACATACTTGTAGGCTGTGACTATTTGTCAAAATGGGTTGAAGCGAAAGCTTTGCCTACCAATGATGGCCGAGTTGTTGTGAAATTCTTAAAATCTCTTTTTGCTAGGTTTGGAACTCCACGAGCTATAATCAGTGATCGTGGTACGCATTTCTGCAATGACCAATTTGATCAAGTCATGCAAAAGTATGGTGTAACCCACCGTCTCTCTACTGCGTACCACCCCAAACAAGTGGGCAAGTGGAAGTTTCTAACCGAGGGATTAAAAGAATTCTAGAGGGACATGGCGAAACCGTGCCTCTTGGTGGGATAAAGGGATGACGCACTCTGGGCCTTCCGTACAGCTTATAAAACACCAATCGGGTGTACTTCATACAAGCTTGTGTAAGAAGTGTCATCTGCCGATTGAGCTAGAGCACAAAGCATCTTGGGCCTTGAAACATGCCAACCGATATTGCAGTGGTGATCCGAAAAGTTCAAATGAATGAATTAAATGAACTCCGTGATCAAGCATACGAGAACTCTTTGATCTACAAAGAAAAGACAAAGAAGATTCATGAATCCAAAATCAAGAACGCATTTTCAAGCGTCGGTGATCGAGTCCTTCTTTTCAATTCAAGATTGAAGATTTTCACGGGAAAACTAAAATCCCGTGCGGACCATTCACCATCACTAAAGTATTTCCTTATGGAACCATTGAGTTATCTCAACCCGATGGTCCAAATTTTAAAGTGAATGGTCATCGATTGAAACACTATTTTGGAGAGGACATTCCACCTATGGTTGTCCCGGATCTACAAACTTTCCCCATGAACCAATGAATGCGGGGATCGAGTCAAGCTAGCGACTCGGAAATCAAAAACAGTAGCACACTATATGGGTTTTCACCCATATTTCTGATTTCTTTCTACTTTCTACCACCCTAGTGTGGGGGAGTTGCCCCCCGATTAAAAAAAAATAAAAATTAACAAATAATGGCCGTAATATTTCCCTTTTACGTTCTATGTTTGAATAACCGGTACTTTGAATATTGAGGGCAATATTCATTTCTAGTGTGGGGGAATCACGAATTTTATAATGTAATTATACCCAATTCCCCATTTTTGGCCAAATTTTTTTTTGGAATAAGTGTTTTGCACTTACTCACTACGGTTATCGATCCGCCATGTCTAATAAACAAAGGATTGGCTAATCGGAAGCAAACGGCTCTTGGTAAAGATATCTCAAATCCGTTTATGGCTTGCAATTTGCCCAAAATTGTATGGTGTTCCGCTCACCATATCTTTAATTAGTGAAGAGTTGGCTAGCCCGCAAGTTTATGGCTTGTGGTAAAGGCGGTTGGAAAACCATAATTGGTAGTCGACTCACCAAAGATATTTTATCTAAGAGTTGGCTAGTCCAGAAGCAAACGCTTCGGTAAAGACAAATCAAATCCGTTTACCGGTGATGGTTTGCTCAAAATCATTTGGTTATCATTGTACCAAGGTTCTTACTTGAACTGAAACAATTGGCTACTCCAAAAGTAATGGCTTTTGGTAAAGATAAAAATCCATTAAAATTTTCCAAAAAGATTGCTAGGGACTAGCAATAGTTTAGTGTGGGGGATTGATGAGTGTGTGAATACACATCATTTTATATACATCTAGACTGCTAAAACATCGAAAACATTCAGAAATGCCATATAAATATTGCAAAATCATTGAAATGTGTTTTATGTGATTCAAAAAGATTGAAATCAAGTGAGCATGCAAAGTTCACAAAACTGTGGGTTAGTCCTAAACTTTCATAAATTGGCAAAACTAGTCCCTGTAATTCAAACTTGTAAAATATCATTAAAGGTCCTTGGGGATTCACAAGTTTTTAGAAATAGTCCTTTGAAGTTAAAATTGCATATTTACAACTTTGGTCCCTCAACTTTGAAAAGTGTCAAAAATGGTCCCTGGGTTATTTAAAATGGAAAATTAATAAATATAACCCTTGTACTATTCATATATGGCATAATCGGTCCTTGTGTTAACTTTGGAAAAATTGCAGGTTTAACCCCTCACTTTCAAAATATTACAAAAATGGTCCTTGTAATTAAACTACAAACCAACCGGACCCTTTTAATTATTAAAGCCCAAACCCATACCCATTGACCTCGTTTAATAAAACGGTCAACTCCCCATCAAACCCACCTCCGCTCTCATTGTTCACCTTCCTCATCACAACACCAAACCCCAAACCATTGGTATTCTTCACCACCTCATCCGCCATTTGTCTAAACCACTCATCACCACCCCCCCTTCCACCTATATACCAGCCCACAAAGCATTTAATGCTTCCCCACCAATTGAGCTTTACTGTTACACTCACAAAACCGGTTTTGCTTTCCACCTCACCCAGCTCCATATCTACTCTTCTATATGTCCCCTCCACTCACACAACATCCAAAATCCTTTAATTGCTTCCAAACCACTTGTCTTTGCTCAAATAACTTTTTGGCGCCAAAGTCAAATGGACGATTATGATGAGATTGATGAATTCATGGCCAGATCAAGTGGGAAAGTCTGGAGAGGTCGGCTAAGTTCAAAAGATCAATATAAAGCAGCTATGGAGCAATGTAGATAGTAGTCTAGTGTAATTTTTCTTAGTTTATGTCGAATTAGTTAATTTTCAATTTCGATTAATATGTTTAAGCTTTCAAGTCTTGAATTAAGTTATTTCAGTGTAATGTAAACCTTTTTCAGTAATCAATTTCAATTTTCAAGTACGAATTTATTTTATGTCATTTTCAAGTTCAAATTCTCAAGTTTATTTATATGTGATTGTAGTTGATGCTAAGGACTCTTAAGCTCATATAAGCTCCTGACAAAGCTTATAAGCTTTTAGAAACATTAAAACAGCTTTAGTCATTAAAAAGGAAAATACCAAAACAAATCAAAGAAAAACAAATAAAAAATCATTGTTGTGCAAGAAGAAATTTGGGCGAGGGTATAATCGGATTGCCCTGGGATAGAGGCTTAGTGGTAAGCCTATAGGAGTGGTCCTTTGTTCTTGGTTCTTAATTTTCAGTTGAATGCAAGTTTTGTAAGCTTTTCCTCAATATTTGTATTCAACTGTAGACACTAGTTTATGCTCTTATCTTTGTGTTTTATGTTTCTGTGGTATGTTTAAGTGAAATTAGTGCTTAAAATAGTTTGCTCTTTCATTGGAATTTATTGTTGCTTAAAATCTTAATTTCACAGTTGAAATAGCATATTTTGTCCCTTCGTATTTCATGCTGTTATTGTTGGTCTTCTATGCTTTTATGGTCTGTTATAATCATAAAATGAAGTTTGGAATCAGTGTTAAGATTTTAGTAAGTCATTTCCTTTGAAAATCTAGTATAACTGTTGTATAAGGTGTGTTTGTTTTAATTGTGTACCTTTGTGACATAAGGTGCCATTGTTGTTAACTTTGGTTTACATATATCACTTAAGGTCATTTTAGCTCAGTCACAACCACAAAATCTGAGACCTTGTTTGATAAATAGTCAAAATAACTTTAAATCTCTATTTGATAATTCACTGTTAGGATTTGAAATATAAATTTCATCACAGTAGTTGATTACTTGGTCATCTAGCTTAATTTCATCTCTATTTAGCTTAATATAACATAATCAGTAAGTAGAATCAATCCTAAGTTCATATAAGTCAACTTGTTAGTGTAACTCAAAAAGTCAAATTTCTCAGTTAGTAATTTTTGAATAAACTAGATAATTTTTTATAGGACTTAATATTAGCTTTCAAGATTTGTGCTTTTAGGTTTATAATATTTAGTTGCTCATCTTCATCATAGTATTTTTTTAATTTTTTAGTTAGCTTTAAACTGCTTCATTGTTAGCTTTTTGTTAGACCTTTTTTTCACAAACTTGCGCTCGGGATCATATTAGCTTTTTCAAAGCTCATCTTGATCCTCAGTGCATGTAAGTGAGTGAAATTTGTTGTTTTCATAAGCCCTTCTGCTGGTTTGATGTGTGAATGCCTATTTTCCATTTATAGCTTATTGTGAATGCTTATTGGTGTTAATCATGTTTGCTCAAAACAAACTCCCTACACTGAGTTATCAGTGTAGGTGAGTCTTTTTCACAAGCTCATCAAAAGCTCATTAGTGAGCCCCAGCTTGTGTTCTTTAGCTTTTTGTGTAGCTCACCCACCCATCTCAAAGGTTAAGAGCTTAACTTTGGCTTTGCAGCTTATTTAATAGGGCTGCTACTAGTTTTGTTTGTCCATTTACTTGTACAGGAATACTCAGTGTATTACAAGCTTTTCTCAAGCTCACACAGAGCTTATTAGTGGGCCCAGTGTGAGATTCTTGGCTTTTTGGGAACCTCAATAAGCCAGCTTATTACATCCAAGCTTGCTTTTGACCTCTGATCCCTTGCCCCTAGCTAAATTTCGCCTACAAAATCCTTTAGGGGCTGTTTGGTTGATAGGTTTAGTGGAAGTGCTTATTGGCTTATCCTAAGCTCATCAGTGCTACTTTTGTAACTTTTACTCATTTCAGTTCCTTTAACTTATTTTCATCTTATTTCACTTGTGTTTCTTTTTGTTTAGCTTATTTAGCCACTTATTTGAGCTTGAATCATCAAATTGAGCCAGCTAAACTATTAAAACTCATAAGCACATACTTTGCTTATTTTAAGTTCTAAAATTTTTGTTTTCATAAAAGTTGCTCATTTTCAGCAGTAAAGTAGGTTTATAAAAAAGAAAAAATCAAGAAAATCAACTTTAAAATAGTGATAGCGTTTATTTAATATAATTTAGCTTTTTAATTTTCTTTTTCAGCTTATTATTAAGCACTTATATGTTTTTATATTTTTCTTAAGTTTCTGTCATATTAAAGTATTTTTATAAATTTTCTCAGATTTTTCCTTTGTCATCTAGTATTTTTAATAATTAATAATAGTTTAATTAATAATTAATTAATATTAAAGTATTAAATAGTAAAATTATTTTTTATTAAGTAAAACCATGTTTTATATTTTCCTAGCTTTATGAACTTAATTAGAACCTATAAAATTAGTCTTATAATTTTCCTTTTTTTATTTTCTAATTTTAATCCTTTAATTAGTTTAATTAGATTTGAATTATTAATTAAGTTTTTAATTTATAAAACCTTCGCTAAAAGACAAAAAAAAAATTTTAATTTTATAATCTTTTAAGTTGTTCTAGATTTTTAGAAAATAAATTTGTAATTTTCTTAGTTATTTTTGTATTATAAATCCTTTTTAGATTAATTAAACTAAATTTTAAATAAGTTTAAAATAGTTTTGAATAATTAATTAATATTAAATTAATATAATATTAGTAAAATATTTTCTTTTTAGATTTTAATTTTCTTTAAGTTTAAAAGTTTTAAAATTTTCATTTTATACCCTTTAGTTTTAAACTTGTCATTTTAAGTCCCTGTAGTTTTAAATTTACATTTTTATTTACTTGCTATACACGTTTGTTTAATCTAATTGTTGTGCTTTATAGTTCTGTATCCAAATACAATTCCAAACAATCAGTAGTGTATTTATCAACCAAAATCTTCTGAGTAATCATTCCCTTACGAACGTTTTTCACACCATTCAACCTCCGTGGGACTTAACGACCGGGGAATCCACTAAATTCCAAGGGAAATTGTATTGAGTCCATAATAGTTGACTTTTGTTGACTAAAACCTTTGGTCAATATTTCTTGACTGTTTGGGTTGAATCACAATATTCAATGTCCCGGCCGAAGCTGATACTATCGAACGGAAAAAGGTAATACCACTAACAAAGTGTGTGGATGAAATCTGTTATTTTACACAA
>OU343223.1:66066288-66227432 GCA_910596185.1 Chrysanthemum makinoi | reverse complement strand
GAGGTTATGTTGGAAACGAGAATCGAGGAAGGAATGGTAACCAAGGTCAAACTAAGCTCATCAAATGTTATAAGTGTGGTGGAGAGGGACACATTGCAAGGAACGTACATCTCCAGCGCCCACGATCGCGATGCCGAGGAGAAGATCCTGCTGGCTCAAGCTCGGGACAATGGTGCTACTTTGGAATGAAGAATTGCTGTTTCTTCTTGAGGGCAATGCCAAGACCTATGATGCGGATGTGGATGGCGGCCTATTCGGGGATAGGTCACAATCATGAAATGCGCAAATTGTGATGCATCAAACTCGATGTGGATGATGGACCTCAGACACACAATTTTTATGGCTAGCATTTCTCCAATGGTTTCTCCCAAGGTCTCTTCCCATGCTGGGCCATCCCAGAGCTCATCTCGAGGTATTAAAACTATACGATGATGTTGATGCACGGATGCATGACAAAGTACAATCAACTGAAACTATTGAATCAAATATTGAAAATATGGGTAATATCAATATTGTCCCATATGATCAATATGTGAAACAAAGTGAAAGTGAAGTTGTACCAAGTGATGCATCTTCGCGATCAACAATGACTATGTTTTTGATGAATACTTGCATGTGCTTCGATGATTCCATTATTTACGATAAATGCCTATAAAGAGCGTGTTGCTATTTATGAACAACGTGCTAAGTTTGAGTTGACCACTGCGTGAGCGAAATGGATGACCAAGTAAGTCAATAATTAGAAAAGTAAGTTTAGAGAAGAAGTATTGAAACAAAATTAAATTCCTTGCAAAAAACTCTCTAAAAACATCTAAACAAAACAAGAACTTCAAGAAAATGTGAAAATGCTTAAGCAAGAATTTAATGCAAAGGAATCAAAACTCTTGAGAGATTTTTCTAATCTAAAAACTTTGAAAAACAAACTTGAGAACAAGTTGTACATACAAGGAAACACCATTAGATTTGCTCATGGTCACTAAACATAGAGTCTTAGCGATAAGCATAGCATTCCCCTTGTTGAGGAACCCGAATCCAGGTAATTAAAAGGCTAGAAATGCTCATAAGGTGCTTTATGATGGTAATGAAATTCTTAAGCCTAGTCAGAAACCTAGTTGCGTTGAGTGCAGGGAAGATAAGAAATCGATGAAGTCACTAGGGAAAGGATGAACAAAAAACTAGATGACCTAAATGCAAGAAAAAGATTATTATCACTCCCCATGACTACAAGAAGGAAAACTGGATTTCCTTGAACATGTTTAAACCTCAAACATTGTTGACCCCGAACAAGTGTTACGGAAAAGGATTTGGACTTGCAAAAGTCTGAAAATATTGTTGAAAAAATCCCCTTGTAGGAAATTCCTAGCGGTATCCTCCAAATACACCAATGCATTTAGTTCCTAGAACTATTGCCACTAAAAGCAAGACCTTAATTAGTCAATATGTTATTCTTCAACTATTTGTTGATTTTGAGAAAACTTGTAATAAAAGGATCACACCCATGGGATATAGCGGAAGGGAAGGGGTTTTGAGCAAATGAAAGAATGTTATTTAACTGAGGTCATGCCTTTCTTTAAACAACTAAAAGATCCTTTTGAGAGTCTTAAAGAGGGGACAAAATCGATATTAAAGAATGGAAAAGAATTTGATGCAATGGTAGTTGAAGTTAGTGATATGATGGCGTGCACTAAAATATAATGAGATTGAGAGGAAGAACTTGCATACCTTAAATGAGACTCTTATTACTGAATGTGTTGCTCAAGATATCTTTTTCATTGCTTCAAATTGCTCTATTAATGCTTCCAAATTTCATGAACTATCTTGGCCACTGAAAGTCTCCCATGATCGTGTCATTGAGCTTGAAAAATCTAATTCTGAACTAAACGAGAAAATTGGCTGATGATCACGACAATTTGGTTAAACATTTTTCTAAACTGGAAGTTGAGCATTTTAATTTACAACTAAAATATCAACATCTTAAAGAAAATGTTAAAACTTAAAATATCAAGACATCCGGATGCTCGAGTTTGATCGATTTTCAAATTAACAAGCGTGATGAACAATTCAAGCTCGATTACCACGCGATCAGAAAAGTTGAAAGCCCAAATCTCTCAATTAAAGGGTCAAGCGAACAATATGACAGGCTCCCAAATGCCTCCTCCTTTAGATTCTCGAAATTCTCAAACTTTTCATCTTCAAAACTTAGTTGATGCCTTACAAAAGGAAAGCGAGAGTTTTCTAGAAGAAAATGAAAAAGTTAAGCGACATTTTAAAGAGTTATATGATTCAATAAAAGTCACCCGTGACCAAAACAACGAAAAAATAACGTCTTTACAAAAAGAAATTGAGAATCTAGAAGTCAGGGAAATGGGAAACTGCCACTTGTTTTCAATAAGAATGTTGTCTCAAAGTCACCCTTAGGCTGCAAATACAGTGACGAGTTAAATATATTCCTCCTCATCTTAGGAATAATGAACATGCTTTTCATGAATCATGCTCACCTTAAGGATAGTCTAGAATGTCCAGTGAGATTGTGAAGAGGATTTCATTAACAAACCTCTTGATAGTGAAATTAGGTTTGCTTGCCTCCAGGCCAAGCGATCTCAAGAGTTGCTAGAATGTGTAATTGCACATGCCAAAATCCTTAACCTTAGGTGCAAAAGGCAAAGCTGTGATGCCTTGTTCTATGCCTAGTGCCAAGCGGGAAATCCGTTCTATGCCCAGTCTTAAGAAAGGAAACACTAATGTGCCTTCAAGTAGTTGATTCGGATATGTTAGTGCTAAGAAAGTGAACTTTAGTGTGCGCAAAAGCTCAAATCACGTCTTAAAAGTATACACTAATGTGCCTTCTAGTACTTCAGATCCTTGCACATCAAGTTCGGGAATGCAAAAATTAGATCAACCAACTAATGCTCCCATTCCCTCTACAGTGTCGGTGACTTTAAAGCGGCGAGGTCAAAGTCTCAAGACAATACAAGGAATGATAGGACCTTGCAAGCTAAGAATGTGCATTGGAAGAGAGTAGAAGACCAATCTAGGAACTTTAAGCTTGAGTTGAATAAAGCGAATCGTGTTGATTCTAGTATTAGCCTTAGGCGTCTTGTAATTAATTGAATTCGATACTATCTGCAAACCTTGTAATGATTGCATGCTTGAATTACATTTGCTAATCATGAATGTGGTGTGAATGCTTTGTCTAATCTTTGTCAAATGCCCGTTAAAATTGTTAATGCTAATAATCGTGCAAATAAGGCAAAAAGGCAAAAGCGAATTTGTTAGAAAGCAGTGGAAACCACAGGAAGAACTTTTATAAAGATAGGTTATTATTGGATACCTTTTGGCCATAAGAATAATCAGGTTTGTTCTCAAACTGCTAAGATTATGCCCACTAGAAAATGGATGCCTACTGGTAGAACTATTCCCTTAAGTAGTAAACATACTTTGAATAGGTCAAATACGACACCAGACATTGCATCTATTCCCAATGATTCCATTGCTTCTACTCGATATGGATGTTTCGATTACGATGTGGGTGTTCCAATCTTTGTTACTAACCAAATGGAACCCATTCTTGCATGGGGATCCCAATTATCGATTATCCATTTTATGCGTGTTCAGCTGCGGTCGTTCAAATCGATTACGTGGTACACGGACTCGAGTTGTTCCAAGCATATGGTGGAGACGGTCGCGCTCATGAACCGTGAGCAAATTCATCGGGACTGTTAGATTTGGTAATGATCATTTCGATGCTATTATGGGTTATGGAGATTATGTTGTTGGTGATAGTGTTATCTCGAGTCTACTATGTGGAAGGGTTGGGTCATAATGTTCTTGTTGGTCAATTCACGTGACTCACGATCTAGAAGTAGCCTTGAGAAAACATACTTGTTTGTTAGAGATCTTAATGGTAAGGAACTTTAAAAGGAACTTCGTGGTTCAAATCTTTACACCATCTCTATCGATGATATGATGAAGTCTTCTCCAATTTGCTTGTTGTCAAAGGCTTCAAAACAAAGTCATGGTTATGGCATCGTCGTCTCAATCACTTGAACTTCGGCACCATCAATGATCTCTCCAGAAGGACTTAGTTGTAGGTTTACCTAGACTAAAGTATGAAAAGGATCATCTTTGTTGTCAATTGGGAAAAAGCAAGAAATATGCCCATAAACCCAAACCTACTAACTCATCACGAAGTTCTTCATATGATTCATATGGACTTATGTGGACCAATGAGAGTACAAAATATCTTTGGGAAGAAATATGTGTTAGTTGTGGTTGATGATTACTCTAGATTCACATGGGTCAAGTTCTTAAGGACAAAGGATGAAACTCCCGATATCATCATCAAACTCATCAAGCAGTGCGGGTTCGACAACAAAACCGTCGAATTATCCGAGCAGACAATGGGCTGAGTTTGTCAACAAACAACTTAATGAATTCTATGAAAGCGTTGGAATCAGTCATCAAAGAATTTCCACGAACTCCTCAACAGAGCGGTGTAGTTGAAAGACGAAATCGAACTCTTGTAGAAGCCGCTAGAACAATACTGATTTACTCAAAAGTTCCAATGTTTCTCGGGTGAAGCAATGCGCCCTTGCATGCTATACACAAAATCGTTCCTAATCCACACATTACATGGAAAAACTCCATATGAACTTGTCCACAACAGAAAACCTAATCTCTCTTTCCTTCGTGTGTTTGGTGCATTGTGCTATCCAACTAATGAGGGTCAAGACTTAGGGAAACTTAGGGCTAAAGTGACATTGGAGTATTTGTAGGATATGCACCAAACAAAAAGGGATACTGAATCTATAACAAAAGAACCCGAAATATCATGGAAACCATTTACGTTACGTTTGATGGTGACCGGTCAAATGGCTCTGGACAATCCATTCGGGACCCGCACTTCAAAACAGTCCAATTGGTTCATCCTTGTTCCAAACTCTTCTCAAGAAACTCCATATGTACCTCCATCCGAAGATGATTTAAAGAAATTGTTTGATCCTATGTTTGATGAACTGTATGATTCAAACACTCATGAGGTAATGATTCACTGCAGAGAGGATGCTCATATTCCTGTGAATGAAGTCAATCCTTGAGTCTCAATATCTTTAAGTCAAGAAGCACCTGCTGCTGATCCTTGAGTCTCATCAACAAATCATCATTCTTCAAATGTACATCATGGAAATGTTTTGGCATCAATGATGAAGTTAATCCCTTTGCTACTCCTGAAGATGCTCCATTTGAACACATATTTGCTACTCACGAATCATCATGAACCATCTTCTTGGAGACATCGACTCGGCTACCTCGGTTCCTCAACAACTAGCCATGAACACCTTAGAAAATGGACTCACGATCATCCATTAGACAACATCATTGGAAATCCCTCTCCCTGTATCAACCCGGAAACAACTTGCAACCGATGCCTTATGGTGTTTCTTCAACTCCGTACTTTCTAGGATCGAACCAAAAGATGTTAAAACCGCCATGAATGAAGGCGGTTCAATGCCATGCAAGAAGAAATTCATGAGTTTGATCGACTTGATGTATGGGAGTTAGTACACGCTCCAGCGTGCTATGATTATAGCTCTCAAATGGATCTTCAAAGTAAAACTTGATGAGCATGGTGATGTGTTGAAGAACAAGGCTCGATTAGTTGCTAAAGGATATCGTCAAGAGGAGGGTATAGACTATGAAGAATCTTTTGCTCTGTTGCTTTCGAATCGAGGCAATGAGTCTTTCGGCTAATTTGCTAGTAAGAACATGGTAGTGTATCGATGGATGTGAAGGCGGCATTTCGAACGGAGATCTTAAAGAAGTCTCGTCGGCCAACTGAAGGATTTGTGAATCAAGAGCATCCTACTCGCGTTTATCGCTTGAAGAAGGCTCTACGGTTTAAAGCAAGCTAAGGGCATGGTATGATACCTTTCAAAGTTTCTTCTATCATCGGATTGATAAAGGAGGTTGATCCCATTGTTCACCAGGAAGTCAAGCAAACATTTAACTCATGTTCAAATTTATGTTGATGATATTATTTTTGCCTCGATAGACCCAATGGAATGTGATCATTTTTCTAATGAAATGAGTTCTTAAATGTCAATGATGGGACAAATGTCATTTTTCTTGGGATTACAAATTTCACAAAGTCCCCGAGGCATTTTTATTAATCAATCTAAATATGCCTTGATTTTAAAGAAATTTGGATTTGATTCATGTGACCTGTTGACACCCCATGATTGATCGAACCAAACTAGATGAGGACCACTCGGGGATCATGATTGACCAAACGAAATATCGTAGTATGATTGGATCACGATGTACCTCACGGCTAGTAGACCGACATCTTGTTATTTGTTTGCATGTGTGCTAGATACGAGGCTAAGCCTACTAAAAGCACCTTGAAGCGGTTAAGCGGGTCTTCGGTATCTCCAAGGAACCATCAATATGGGACTATGGTACCCGAAGGACACCGTTATGTCACTAACGGCCTATGCGAGATCTGATCATGCGAGGTTGTCAAGATACGTCGAAGTACATCGGAGGTGCTTTCGGTTTTTGGGTGATAAGCTTGTGAGCTGGTCTTCTAAGAAACAAATGAGTACTTCTATTTCCTCTGAGAGGTGAATACATAGCCATGTCATCATGTTGTGCTCAAATCTTATGGATGAGATCTCAATTATCTACTATGGCTTTGAATTCAACAAAATCCCTCTGTCTTTGTGATAATAAAGTGCTATTGCTCTCTCATGCAACAACGTTCAACACTCAAGAGCAAAGCATATCGACATTCGACATCATTTCATCGGGGAACAAGTGGAAAAAGGTGTGGTGGAACTATATTTTGTGAGGTCTGAATATCGGTTAGCGGACATCTTCACCAAAGCTCTTCCAAGAGAACGTTTTGAGTTTATTCTTCCACGTCTTGGCTTGAAAAGCCTTCAACCAGATACTCTCAAGCGTCTTAGGGAGGAAGGCGAGTAAAGGTCTATCTTCATCTATCTCTTGTATATACTATTGAAAAAAAAAAATAAATACAAAATTATAAAACCTTCAAAATCCATAAAAATCGAAAATTGAAAAATCTTCAAAAATATTGTCTTTTTGTCATGCGTTTTTTCGGTTCGATAATATCTACGGTCTTTGTGTTGTCATTCAAAGAATGACACGGGACTTTAGATGTTGTTCGAATTCCAAACCAAAAAAAAAAAAAATTATTTTTGAGAGAAAGAGAAAAATGGTTTATTGTCATTTTAGGGCAATAACCGGTTTTAAAAGAAAGAACAGCCATGTTTTACCATGTTTTCAAATTCCATGCTCGATTCTATAACATTTATCTGCGAAAACTAAATGCTTTGAAAAATAACTCGGTCTCTATTTTTGATAATCATCTGGACTTATTTGTCAAAATATCTATCTCTCAATCAACAACCTATGTCATTGATTGAGGGGGGGAATGATTTCAATTAAATTAAAAAGTTATTTGGCATTAAATTGTTTTCAAAAGATGTACATGCATGTTTAACCAATGGAGTTTAAAATTGTGATTTAAATAGGACTTAAACTGATAATTCGATAAATGGTTTCTTAAGTGATTAGCATGTTAGCCTCCCCGTAAGTGACAAACGATTTCAAATTTTCCATGCACATGTTGAGGGGGGGGGGCATCTATCTTAAACCACATGATTTGAAGCGTGATCACTTATCTCAATATGCAGGGTTCCCTCTAGTATGTGCAAAACTCTTTTCAAATCTCGAGGCACATATTGAGGGAGCAAAATCATGAAAACCTCATCCTTCCCCAAATGCTTTATCTACTTGATTCGATTAGGGAAGTGATGTTGATATCTTTAGAAAATGGTAATCAAAGAAGTTAATTCTTTCTCTTGCCTCCGTGTGCAAAACAATTTCAAATACTTGATGCACATGTTGAGGGGGAGTTCTTATTCTAAAATATCAAAACAATTCTGGTACAAAATGCTTTGATAATATATCACAAGTATCTGGATTGATTTTCAAATGGTTTTCAATTGGTTCCAATGGCGGATGAACAATACCAAATAGACCGACCAACTTTACTTTATGTATGGTGATATAAGGATGATAAGGTTAGGTATTTTTCCCATGATCCGCCGAACGGGAGGATCTACCGGGGACTATCCACTAGTTAGTGTAGAGTTCTTAGGTATGATGATAAAAGGAGAAAAATGAGATAAGGGAAGAGTGCGGTAAGGGCGAGCTAGTCTTGGAATAAACCCAACAAGGTTCTAGCTATGAAGTCTCGGTAAGCACTGAAGGGGTTGATGAATTAAAAAGAATTGAATGAGAAAAGGGTGAAAACAAATAGCCCTCCATTTATTCAACCTTAGGGCAGAAACCGGGTTCAATTCATATACTACTGATGGTAACATCGGTATTGAAGACAAGGCGTCATGGACCCGGTGGCCTTTGCGCTTAACTTTCCAAACCACTCAAGTTCCTCTTAAAAGGACTTGTTTCATTCTCACGGGGACCGACATTATCTATCGACTTTCTCTTAGAGATTGTTGATATTGAAGGAGACCCTCTCCCTAGTCTCGGATATAGGATCCAAATATGCACAAATTGAGTCTAGAGCCACGAGATCATCAATAAATCTCATTAGGACACTTTCAATGAAGACTCTCTGTTTCACACAATGTGGAAAGAGATTATATCTTGAGTCCTACGCATTATCCTTGTGGTATTGCGGAACATGAGTGATGTGTTTACATATTCACAATGTGAAGATGGAAAGCCTTACGGAGCCAACATCTAACAAGCTCTGGTAGGTGGCATGTGAGATCTATTATCTGAGATCAACCATGTGACAAGCGAGCAGAAACAATGGGGCGATTCAATCTTTTGAATCAATCACAGTTCGGTTATGGATTGACGGATACCTTTGAAAAACCGGTCTTTGTGCTTTAAAACTCTTTTCATTAGCACGTCGACCGTGTACTAATTTTTCAAATCAAAAGGTGTTTTATGATTGATAATTGATTTTCATTAAAACCTTAGTTATATTGCAAAAACAATTTCTATTGAGCAATACACGATTGTTTTCAAATATCTTTTCATCAATCGGTGGACTCAAATTACGGTTCACTCACTCCGTGTTGTCTTCTTTGAGATGTTCGGTTTGAGAACACTAGAGCATTTGCGAAAACCTGTCAAGGAAATTCTTGAATTATACGATCACGAGCGGTACTTATGCGATCAGCGAGGAACCGTGGGCGTGTACCTCAATTCATCGAAAGTGATCAAAGACACTTTCGTGCGCTTTATTGCTAAGCTGTCTTATGCGGTACACCGGCGTTTGCGGTGATCGAATGAAGCGGTCAATCCATAGCCGCATGCTCACCTAACACATTCATCTCAAAAGAAATCATGATTAGTGCATCAATGACTCTGATATTATCACTCCATGCTACGCTTCTGCTGCTGCCAATATCATGATTCAACAAATGCTTCCGCTACTCTGATGAGAAGATATCATGATCCGGAATGTGAGCATGTCGGTCCAAATGTCACAACATCACATAATACCAACACCACAATGGATGTGTCAGAGATTTTCTATTAGTGATGATCTCAAAATGGCTCAACATTATTATCCGTGGATCGATAAAAGACCTCCACTTGGATTAACCAAACATGCAATGTGAAGAATCAATGACTACGAGCCTTGGAACAAAGGACTACATCAAGAATGCAAGAACAATTGTTAATGTCATATCTGTTTGTATTCAATGTCATTTTAGTATATGTTGAGGTGACCTCCCTTAGGGGGAGATTGTTAGGAATTAGAAATTCCGGTATTAAAGAGTCGGTCACCTCAAGTATATGTAATCGTTAGAAGCTTCGTAGTCATAGTTATTTTAAGTTAAGTAGTATTTAGTTAAGTAACACCGTGGAGGACAGACGGGTCTTTACCCCTGTATGCACGATCCACGCCCGATGTGTGGCGTTTTATGTAAGACTATAAATACTCTCTACCTCCCAAGGTAGAGTTGGAGCTCATAATAATATCTTTCACTTTCTCTCACTAAGTTCCCTAAACCTCTAACTTTCTCTCTCTAGAATTCCATCTATATGCTACCTTGTGTTATGGTTTGATGTGTATGTGAAAATGTTAACAACTTCCATGGTACATGAAACGAAAAGTGATGTGAAATTTTAACAAAAATACAAAAAGCCTTAAAAAGAAATCCTAATATAACTCCCAGAAGCGGTGGCATAAAACTGTCACGAGTTCTCTTGATCGAGGTTTTAATATTTATAAGTCTCGTTATACCTATGGTCTACCCTAATGGCTATGAGGCATGTGATGCGTGTGTAATACAGTGTAGTAATCAATAAAAACCGAGAATTAGTCTCCAAGAGCTATGTGTGTGGATTTATATACTAATCTAGGTGTCAGAGTTTTAATATATGATGATTTTGAAATGGAATTAACTAATAAATCAAATAAAAGCGAAGATGTGATCAATAGAGGAGAATGGTGCTAACCTGGTTACTCTCTAACTAGTAGTGTTTTACATCTAATTACTTCCAATTACTTGGTGGGGTCAAAGTCTCTAGGACAGCATTTGTCAGATTGTCCCTAACCTATCAAAAAAAGGGTCCCCTTAGAGAGTCATGTGTCCCTAATAAGTCAATTTATTTCCAGTCCCGCTTAGCCAAGTCATTAAGTACCGCTACATTCTAGATTCATAATAGTGAGTGCTGTTCTTAGCAAACACTATTTACTACTTCTTAAGTTCATTCAAACGGTAGGTGATCAGTTGGTCAAATCGCACAAGTAGAAAGGGTCGTCAGTTGGTCATATCTTACCTTTCTCGTCTCAGTCTACTCACTTAGGGTCAATTATTCATATCTTTTAAGCAACTAGCCTCTACAGCCATTCAAAACTACCGAAACAAGGGTAGCTACCAATAAACTATGCATGCACAAACTTAGAAATAATTATGCGAAAGTAATGTAAACGCAAACAAAACAATTAAGGAATCATAACAAGGCCAGCACCAAGAGGTGCTTAGCCGCTCATATTAACTATAACAATAAATTCGAAATACATGAATTGAAAGTAAAGAAATGATAAAAAGCTAATGCTTATCGTAGGGGAGTGATTTCTCCCTTAGAGATAGCTCCATATACTCCTCTAGATCTGCCTTCGACTTCTTCTCATGTTCTCTGATTGTTGTGTGTGAAATGGGATGATTTGAAATGCTGGAAATCGTGAGGTATTTATAGGCCAGATCTGGTTACGGCGTAACTATTAAAAGAGTTACGTCGTAACATACAATTCTTCGTATTTTGCACTAATAATGCTAGTTACGGCGTAATCTCTGGAAGGAGTTACGCCGTATCTTCAATAAATCTCGGTTACGCCGTAGTTGTTTCATAAGTTACGGCGTAATTAGTAGCGGCGCGGAACCTCAATTGACCTAATATGGTTACGTCATAATCTTGGATAGAGTTACGCGTAATCTTACTTAAGTTGGTTTTCTGAGCCACGCTTTAGTTACAGCGTAATGTGAGAGAGGAGTTACGCCATAACTTCTTCAAAGTGAGCATACTATGATAAATCTTCAATAAACTCTCCAAATCCGCGTCTCTTTAGCTCCAATGCTCGTAATTTACCTGAAAGTGAAATATAATGGAAAACAAGCATAAATCCATATAAATGATATAAATTACAAGCATTATCGGGGGAAATTGACACTTAATATTCAGGATAATTTGATGTTATCATAAACTCTGCTAATTTCGATGTTCCCATTGATGTAATCTCCGTAGCCCATGATAGCTGCGAAGTGATCATTCCCGAACCTGACAATGCCAATGAACTTTGAAACAAAGTTTGATAAAATTTGAGGTTGCATGTCATGTGTCGGGAACAGCTGCTATAAATAACCTAGAGAATGATTTGTATCACCTGCAATACACACAGACGACACAGGTGAAATAGAGGTAGAGGTGGAACCCGAAGAGTTAGAGGGTTCCGTGACAGTTACAGATGAAGCACACATGTTAATAATTTTGGGTAATTTTTAAAGCCAGATGTACTTTGTAAACATCTCTGCCAAGTCCAACTAGCTTGTGCTTTAGTCTTAGTGAATGCAATAAGTGATAATTTCTTCCTAGGAGGTGATGATGGAGCTATGGGTACATCAATGATTTTCTCAGAACTATAGAAGGCGGTGTGCCTAGCACAGACTTAGAAGCAGTAGTGGGCCTAGAGGTAATGCCATTCCTATGTTTTCGTTTGTGAGATAAGATAGATTTAGAAACACACTTATCATGACAACCAGTGTGAAGATCGTTGTAAGCTCTTAGACGAGGTCTAATATTATATCTAGGAACACATAATAACAAAGGCGGAATATTCAAACATAGAATCAATATTATTATGAACAAGGTTTTTCATTCACCATAAACTAACTAACTAACTATAATAAAGATCAAAGATTTGATCTAATACTAACTAACTAAACCCTAGGCGTTTTCCCAATCCCTACGCCTAGGTTCCACACACACACACCTTTACTAGACGTCTACATCTTGTACGTACGTTTAAACTAATGACCCTATGTCTCTTTATATACTAGAGACATCTGGGGTTTACAAGAGGAATCATAATATAATTAGGAAACTAAATATTCTTTTAAGCATATCTTCTAGAATCTTCCAAATCCTCCATCTTTTTGTAGTTTCCCTTCTTGTCGCTTTTAGTCCTTCATGTTTCATTCTTCTTGTTAGATCGTTTAAAGCTCAGCTAGGGATCAATAACAAAGATAATAAACATAATACGCAGCGGAATAATCAAAACAATACTTTGTTATTGCTAAAGGTTTTTTATTCACTAACACTAACTAACCCTAGATGTTTATAGGAACACATCTACTAACTAAACTAATAACCTAGGCGTTTACATGATCATACGCCTAGGACACACACACACCTTTTAGTCGACTACATTATGGAAGACTTAATTAAAACCTACACCTATGTCCTCTTTATATACTAGAGGATAAGGACTAATAAATAAAACTTCTTTTGCAAGCAAGTCCCTCCATCTTTTTGTAGGTTTCCTTCTTGTCATATTAAGTCCCTCTTGTTTCATTCTTTTTGTCTTTATCAACTCAAACTTATAATTCCCAACAACATAGCTTAGTAGCTAAATATACTCCAAAACATTTGACAGAAACTCCTTGTCTCCTGTCATGCTCACAGAACAACCACTATCAAAAATGATCTTTAAGCTCCTCTTCTGGGTTGCCCTGTCTAATAAGATGAAAAAGTTAGGGGCTTTGAGGAACCCAAGCCATTACTGACTTGTGTTCCCCTTGTGGAGTGACATACTCACATTCTTTGAGTACATAATCTCCACTGTTTTCTAAAGCATGACCCAGTATTATCTTGTTATTCAAAACATGTGGATTTTCATTCTTCTTGTTTTGTATCACCAAATCTATAATAGACCCAACAATCTTCCCCTATTTGATGATGACAAAACAAACACGATTCTTGTACGAACTTCCCTAGACGAAGTAGTAGAAGTTGAGATAATTAAATCTCACCATGAATGAAACAATCTTCCCCTTGACTTGAACATGTCACTCAAACATCTCTTCCCCTTTTTGTTATTATCCAAATAGGGAACGTATGCAAATAATGATCTTGACCACCACGAACCAATATCATACTTCCAATCTAAGACTTCCAATGCTTCAAATCGCCCACCATTACGCATCATAAGAAAAATGGATCCAAAACAGTAGAGAACTTCAACTAGGAGTAATAATAATGATCAACAATAGTAAAAATCAAACACTTCCCCTTGAGTGATGCATGTAGATGATTAAACATTTAACAATAAGCTTCCCCTAAAATCCATATGTTAACCATCTTCTTGATTCTTCAAAATCTGTAGGCTCCATGTAATGATCACTTGTGAAGAAAACCAAATATAACGAACTTGATGAAGAAGTAGAATTTCCCAAACTTGTGTCTTAAATCTTTGACTATCCACGGAACTCCATACTTATACGGACAAAATATAAGTAGACCGCAATCCCTTGAAAAGAATCCTCAACTAGTATTAGACACTGAGCACTACAATGTAACTCCTTCAAGTGATAGCCAATGTGTGCATAGAGCATCATAAGAAAAATCACACATTGCTAGATTCATCAAGCTATATGATAAGAACACAAACCAAGTAATTCCACTTCACCTTCAAATAAGTGATAAATAATCCTCTTCGTAATTAATTCTTCAATAAATCTAATACAAGCCTTTTTTAATCCTTTTAAGAACATAAATTTCTTCCGGTGTGTGTGAACTAAATAACCATTCTATCTGTGTGTTATCCAAAAATCCATAACCATTATCACATTTCGACTTCCCTTAAATCGAAAATCATATGAGAAGATACTTTAATATAACTTGATACTTTGAGAAGGAGCATACTTTCATCCAATCAGCGTTACTTTCAATCATGGGCAAACATTACTTTCAATAAAATATGCGATACCTTGAAGCAAGTACTTTACAGTACTTTCATCTAAACATGCAGCAGTGATGCTTTGAAAAATTTGCAGTACTTTGAATTCCAAGCAGTACTTTCGGCGTCCAAGCATACTTTCGAGGGTCGAACAGTACTTTAACCAAAACGTCGCGGCAGATTACTTTGAAAATACACAGCAGTACTTTCAGCAGTACTTTCACATAAAAGCTTAGATGGAAGATCCCTCCGGTGGAAAGTTAGATTGATATATAGAGAACATCCACCCAAAATTTCGTTACGATCCAGCGGTTAACGAAAAAGTTATGATCGTTTCAAAACAGTGCTGTAGTAACCTTACGGATTTTTCTGCAGCAGACTTCGACTACTTATAACTTTTGATTGAGAACTCCAATTGACAATCCCTTCGGTGAGATTAAATATAGATATACCAAGAAGCTCCAGTTCGAATTTTAGCTCGATCCAACGGTTGAATAAAAAGTTATGCCTTCGGAAAGCAGTCTTTGCGCGAAGTATTACGAATTTTGACTGACTTCGAATTTTTCTTCCTTCTTCTTCAAGAAAACCTTGTAGATCCTTAGATATCACGAGCCCCGGGCTCATACCACTTGTGAAGATCGTTGTAAGCTCTTAGACGAGGTCTAATATTATATCTAGGAACACATAATAACAAAGGCGGAATATTCAAACATAGAATCAATATTATTATGAACAAGGTTTTTCATTCACCATAAACTAACTAACTAACTATAATAAAGATCAAAGATTTGATCTAATACTAACTAACTAAACCCTAGGCGTTTTCCCAATCCCTACGCCTAGGTTCCACACACACACACCTTTACTAGACGTCTACATCTTGTACGTACGTTTAAACTAATGACCCTATGTCTCTTTATATACTAGAGACATCTAGGGTTTACAAGAGGAATCATAATATAATTAGGAAACTAAATATTCTTTTAAGCATATCTTCTAGAATCTTCCAAATCCTCCATCTTTTTGTAGTTTCCCTTCTTGTCACTTTTAGTCCTTCATGTTTCATTCTTCTTGTTTTGTATCATCAAATCTATAATAGACCCAACAACCAGAAAACATAATTTTACGACAAACAACACAAGAAGCTTCAAACATAACTTTTAAAGTACTCGAAGATTCAATATTCATTACATCACTTTTGCTATTACATTTATCTAACGCAATATCTAAAGTAGGTGCAACATGTGTTTTATTCAAATTCCTATCATGATCTTCTACTTCAGAGGCTTTTAGTGGTCTTCTCTTACGTTGCAACTTCCTATTCTTCTTGTGAACGCTCTTAAGCTGTGAATTTTAACGCTAGGATTAGAGGCAACTACTCCTGTAGAAGTGGAAGGAATCACATTAGTATCTTGTGGTTTGTCAGTGGGGTTCCTAGTTTCAATTTTAAACATTCCAGGTGCAAGGACATATGTGTTACTAGACTTATCACTCTGATATTTCGTCAACTTCTCTTTCAACTCAATGATAGTGTGTTTTAAATCTTGATTTTCAGAGCGTAAGTTTCCATTAACATTTAATACTTCACGAGTGTATGCAAGGTGATGATCGAGTTCTTTTGACGCTTTAGCACGTTCTTTTTGGGCAAATCAAATATGGTTCCATATTCTATTTTGACTTCTGCAATTTCTTGTTCATATTTGAAAAGTTGACATTTCAAAGACGCGTTTCCATCATCCAGTCATTCGAGTTTTGCTTCAAAAGGTTTGTCACTTGACTGGTTGAGTTTGTTTTGCAAAGCAAGTTCTTGATCAATACAATCATTTTGACACCATTAAAGACGACGTTTTTCTTCCAAAAGTTCATTTAACAAACGCTCATTTTCAGCTTTCAGAGTTTCGATTTGAGACACATTATCAACAATATCAACAGTATCACCAGCCATATTATCACAAGCAGAGGCAGCAGAATAATACAACAAAATTGATATAGTATCAGCACATATAACAGCTTCCAAGAGTCGATCAACATGCCTCTGTTTCATTGAAAATTGTTTTCATTTGTCCAATTTCTTTCTGAAGATCTCGTTCCCAATATGTTGCACACATACACAAATTACAAACATGTGGTAAAAGCTGTTTTTGAAAATTTTCTCTTTGATCTATGGCATAACCCGATTGAAAAGTCGCAGCTTTTATTTCAGAATTACGTTCAATTGCATGCTCCAAAAGTTTAATGTCAGACATGAATGTATCAAAATATTTAAGAATTTGACATCTTTCGGGTAATGGTGTGATTTCACTCAATGTAGGTAAAGGACCATTAATTTTTGCAACTGGTTTGACACGACCGACGTTAGAAGAGGACTCATAAATATGTGTGATAACCCAAGGTATATTTGTTTTATCCTGCTGAGGAACAAAAGATATGAGAGGTCTTTTTGAATAATCAAAAGGTTTGTTATATGCAACATTTTTCATTTTCAATCGACTCTCTTCTTCTACATCCAATTCCTCTTCACGATTATATTCAACAACACGAACAATAGATACATCAAGCATATGTGTTACACTATACAACTTTAGATTTGCCTTGAATGCTCTATGGAAAAACATGGTTTATTATCAGCAAGATCTGGCCCATACCCATCTTGATTTGGCTTAAGTGTGAACTTTTGAATTGTTGTGATAGACTCACCATGTTTATACACAATATTTTGAAACTCTTTGATTTTGTTTTGAAAATCGACAACTTCATCAAGATACTGATCAATTCGTTTCCTTGAAATTTGTTTGAATTCTGAAAACTCTTTTTGACATGAAGACAACTCAAGCTTGCTTTTTGAGATTCCGAAGAAAGAGTGTTAATGTGTTGTTTCTGTTCAAATTTTTGTTGATTTATTTGAGAAATCAAATCGTTTTTGGAAACGACTACATCACGTATCTGTCTTTCTAAATCTTTTTCTTTTTTATATGATTTTTGAAAAGCGACTCCAAAACTGTGTTCATGTTTTTCTTTTGTTTCAAATTTTGTAAGTTGTAGCTTATAGAATTCAAGATCCTTGATCAATAGTGCAACTTTTTCACGAAGATTTCCATTAATCTCATTGCATTTCTCCACTTGAGATTGGGTTGTCAAAAGTAAGGTCATGAGCTCTAGATCTGGACTAGACGAAGGTTCATCTTGTTCAACGTGAGTATCAACATATTCATAATTGAGATCTTCAAATGTTACCTCGGGGTCAACTTGATCATCAAATGTAACCAAGAGGTCAACTTGATCATCAAATGTAACTACGGGATCCATTTGATTATCTTCATGATGAGATGTAGATCGCTCATTTTGAACGCTCTATTCCTTGTCGGATGCAGATGCAGACGGAGATATCAGATCATGTATAATACATATATTAGGATCCGGTACCTGAGACAAGCCATCAGTGTCTTAAATCGGGCATGTTTCACTCATGTGAAGTCCATGCATGTTGGCCATCAACATTACAGCTGTGTTAGCTTGAAAGTCCTCCATATCATCATCGGATTCTTCATTGGCCATCTTTGAGATCCAAGAGTAAAGCCTCCTTATGATAAGCACTTCCTCATGTTCTCGGTTTTGGACAAGCATTAGCCAGATGACCCTTCTCGTTGCAATTATAGCATCTAAGACCTATATTCCTATTCTGAACATTTCCTTGATCAACAGTCTGAACCCTTTGCTGAGGAGCAACCATCTTATTCCTTCCAGAAGAGTTAAACCCTTCTCCACTACCCATGTAGCTACCACTTCCCATCCGACGACCGTTGTTTCTGTTCTGAACTTCCACCCTTCCATTCTGAACAACTGCTTGATTCCTTGTGTTAGATGAGGTACGAATACGGTTGTTGGATTTGTTTGAAAATCTCCCGAAGGCATGAGCAATTAGTGAAAATCCTTGGTTCAACGTATTGAAGGCATATTCATTATCATTACGTATCACTATAGAGTGTTGAATCTGAGTTGTTGGTGTAAGGAACCAGTTGAGTATCGTGTGTTTGCTGTGATGGATCATATGGAGTAATCTCGGTGGATAGTGGCTGCTGAGTAAATACTTGTTGCTGCTGTGAGAATTGAGGAAATTATGGTGCATAAGACTGAGCAATCAAAGCAAGTGAATTAGCATTAGGCAAAGGTGCATAAATTCCAAGGAGAGCTCTATCTTTGTCCACTTCCTTTTGATGGTGCTTCAAATAATCATACAACATCCCGTACTTTGCATTATGAAGGTTCTTAGCTTGTCGTATGAATGTAACATACTTTTCCCAATCAGGACCGAGACAGCTTAGGAACTTTGTGTTGATTACAATTTTGGGCAAAATGATGTTGTGTCTATCTAAGTCATTGATGATGTCAAGAATCGATGATAGTATGACTCTAATGACTCCCCCTGATCAATCATGAAGTTTTCATAGGATAGGTAAAGTTTAGATTCCATGTCTTCTTGATTGAGTTTTGTGTCTTCCATTAAGAGATGAATGTGTTCCCACATATCTTTTACAGTTTTTTGAGCATCAACACTGCGAAGAATCGGATTGGGTAATCCCAAAAGGATATATTCCATTGCGAGTTCATCAGCTTCAAAGTGAAGTAGCTGTTCAGCAGTTAGTTGATCCATAGTGAGAGTGGAAGTAGTGTCATCTTTTGGTGGATTAGCCGTTGGATCTCCGGGTATTGTCACAGTTGCATTTGAAAAGGACCTTCAAGAATGACCTTCTTCAAAAATTTACCATGAGGTTTCTTAAGATCATAGAACCTAAAGAACCGAATAACCCATTGATCATAGTTTCCAGGAGTGAGCATTGGAGGTCTATCAAGAGATCCATGGCTTCATGAATGGATTGTTGGCTACTTATAGCTTCACACATCTTTGCAAACCATGAGGGTTCCTTTTGTGTCACAGCAGTAGTTTGCAAAGCATATTAAGGTGTGTATTGAAAATACTTAGCATATTGAGGTTGTTGTGGAGGGAGGTGTTGAGGGAATTGTTGTTGTGGAGGTGGAAATACTGGTGGTGATGTTGATAAACTTGTTGTTCTTGTTGTTGCACATAGTATTGTTGTTGCTACAGAGGATATTGATGAGGAAAGTAGTTAGAGTATGGTGGTTGAGACATCTTGAAACTTGTGTTGATGATGGATCTTTGTAGATGAATGAAACTTGATTTTTGTTGTTGAAGTTGTGCTTATGCGTAAGAAATTCCTTAGTCGTAAAGTGATGTAGCTTACACGTAAACTTCCTTAGGCGTAAACCTTATCTTACTCGTAAACTTTGTGGTTAAACGTAATCTTAGTCGTAAATTGAAGACTTATTCGTAAGGTACCTTACTCGTAAGATAAATCTTATTTGAAAAGTTTTACGCGTAAGTATTTAGCTTATTTGTAAGAATAGGTTATACACCAAAATCTTTCAAACTTGTCCAAGTTAGAAACATATCCACTAGTCGAAGTGTTTCACAAGCTTATCCAAGCAAGGAAAACACTGAGTCATAAACAGCTTTGAAGAATCTGAAGAAGATTTCTTATTCGTAAACTTGCTTAATTGTAAACTCTGTACTTGTTCGTAAATGTGACGCATAACATTAGGGTATTGCTTACTCGTAAAATCAGGGTTTTAGTTACTCATAAACTTAGGGTATTTGCTTACTCGTAAACTCACCAAAAACGACCAAAAGGAATTTTAAGCACCAAAACGCTTTGTACACTCGATTCTTTTAATGAAACAGCTTCAATAACACTTAAAGAACACGAAAGTTTTGAATTTTAACACCAAAAGTGAAATTTGCGTTTATTCGTAAAATGTGATGAACAACTAGAATACGAGTGACAAACGTAGAGAAACACGTATAGTTCCAAACTTTTTGCCAAAACTAAGATTCTAAACATTATATTAACCTTAAAACTTTCCAAGCTTCAAGATTGAAGTGCAAAAATCAAAGTTTACACGTAGATAACTGATGACGTATCCTCCGCTCTGCTAACGAGCGTTACCGTCACTCTGGTACTTAGCTTACCATTTGTATAAAGGGTATGATGTACCCTCCTAAAGGACGAAGCCTATTCCTTCGTCCTACACATAATGTTGGCATAAAGTCATGGTTCGGAGCCTAGACTCCGTCAAGGCCTCCGTCACTGTTCGGATCCCCCTCCGTCATGGTTCGGAGCCTGGCCTCCGTCACTGTTCGGAGCCCCCTATGACATGGTTCAGAGCCTGGCCTCCGTCAAGGCCTACAACAGGTTCGACGGAGCCCCCTCCGACAGGTTTGACGGATGATGAGTCTCTAAATACTCATCATTTTTGTACTATCTAGACTGCAAAAACATCTGAAAACACTCAAAAATGCATCAAAATGATGAAAATATCACAAATCAGTGTTTTATGTGTTTTAAATGCAAAAATATCAAAATCAAATGAAAAATGAGCAAAGTTTGCATAATTGGCAGTTTCAGTCCCTCAAGTTTCAAAATTTGTCAAAAAGCAGTCCACTGGTAAATCAAAATAAAGAAAAATGTCATTTAAGGTCTATGGGATTCAAAAGTTGTTAAAACAAACCCTTCAAAGTTTAAAATTTGCAAAATTACAACTTTGGTCCCTCAAGTTTAAAAATTGGCAAAAATGGCCCTTGGAAATTTGAAAATGTCAAGTTTGGTCCTTATACTATTGGAACTTGTCACTTATGGTCCCTTGGAACAACTTTGACAAAATGGCAGAAGTGGTCCCTTGACTTTCAGGATTTACAACATAGGTCCTTATTAATACCCTTTAAACCATCTTGGACCTTGGACCTTTGAACCACTTGACCCCCTATCAAAACCCTTAACCCTTGACCTTGAACCCCCCTGGCATTAATACTCCCCGGTCAACCCACTTGGTCAAATAAAGCAACCCTTGGCGCCCTTTTTTCTTCTCCTTCCCACCCACTGTCTGCAACAAACACCACAACACCATACCTCCACCATCACATACTCACACCCTTGTCTCCTCCACCTCAACACAAAACAAAAACCATTAAATACTTCATCCTCCTAAACACTCAATCCTTCCACCTGGCTAAAACCCATTTTCCCGCCAAATTTTGATCCTATGGCCAAAAACCACTTAAGCCATCCAATGGCCCTGGAGATAGGTGGGAACTGCTCAGAAAGAGAGAGAAAGAAAAGTTGGATATAAAAGAGCAAGAGAATGCAAGAAGAAGGGAGTTAATAAGTGTAATTTTATTTTTCCTTATGTCGTTTTAATATTTTCATGTTTTCCAGTTTATGTTTAAGTTTTCAAATGCTTTGTAATTTTATGTTAGTGTAATAAAAACATATTTCCAGTTTCAATTTCAAGTTTTATTTACATTATAGATTTATGCAAATTTTTAGCCAAAATCTCAAAAATTGGTTTATGTTGTTTGAAGTTGTTGTTCTTGGCTCAAATAGCTTATAAAAGTTCCTAATAGCTTGTTTAAGCTATTAAAAACAATTTAAATTTAGTTTAGACTTTAAACTCAAAAATCCTCAAAAATATCAAGAAATTAGTGAAAAATAAAAAAGTCTGTGGATAAATGATCAAGACAGGTGTAGCAGAGTTTGGAATTGGATTGTTCTTGGTTTAGAGCTTCTTGGGAAGCATTAGGGTGTGATCTCAATCATCAGGTTCTGTTTTGTTTCTAAACTCAATTTGTAAGGTATCTCTTTGAAATTTGCAATATATAGTGTAAGTGTTTAAAAGTTGTTAATTCTAGTTTTACTCTGTCTCATTATAGTTATTATAAGATATGAAACAGCTTTCTTGATAAAAATACTTGTTTTAGCATAAAAAGCTCCAAAATAGTTTGTTAAAGGGGTGTTTGGATTTGCTCAGTTATATGTGCTAGAGTCCTTTTGTGTTGTTATTTGTTGTTGCTTTGTGTTACATTAGCTCCTAATATTTCATTTCAACAAGAAAATTCAGTCCTAGTTTAGCTAAAAGTCAAAATCTTCCTAATCCCATCCTTAAATGTTAATCTGTTAGGATTTTGGGATACAAAACTCATCCCATTAGCTTAAAACTAGATAATTTAGCTTAAAATCATCTTCATATAGCTTAATATAACTTATTGAATCCATAGAATTGATCTTAAGTTCATGAAAGTCAAAGTATTAGTGTAGGATAAAAAGTCAAAATTTCACTTGGTCGTTTTTGAATAAAACTTAGATTTTACTTGAGTGTTTAATCTGAGAATTGGCTCATAAGCTTTTAGAATAGTAAAATTTAGTTGCTTAAGAAAATTATAAAAATACTAGGTCAGTTTTAATTAGCTTATAAACTGCTTATTTTCAAGCTTCTTTTAGGCCCCTTGTCTGAAGAGTGTCCTGTGCATACTAGTCTAATTTGTGCTTATTTAGAAACTGCTTAGTGCTTATTTATAAGTATCTGTGCTTATTCAGTTGTAATTCTAGCTTGTTATCATTTATCTAGCTTGTTCTCAGTTAGCTCTTGCTTATTTAGAAGCTTATTAGTCACTTAGCTTAAAACTTGAGCTTATTTCATTTTCTCTTGCCACTGTTGAGATTTTTAGGCTTATTCAGTGCTTATTAGTGTTTTTCATAAAGAGTTGTAGTTATAAAAAGTGCTTATCTCATTGTGTTTAATAAGTTGGTAAAAAGAAAAATCGAAAAAAAATATAAGTGAGCAAAAGGCAAGAGGCGGGATTCGAACCCAAGACCTCCCGCCAACAGTACGCTCCAACACACCACACAGAAACCAATTGCCCTTGGGACTTTTTCATTATTTCTTTACACAATCAATCTCTTATATACGTTTTGCCAGTTTAAGCTTATACGACTTATTTTGCTTATTTCAAGCTTATTTAAAGTAGCTTTTTCAACTTTTCTATTTTTCTTAAATCTGTATTAGTGATAAGTATTTTATAAAAAAGTTTCAGATTTTTCTCATTAGTTTTAGTATTTTTAAACATTTAATTAGTGTAAAATCTTAATTAATTCATAATAAAAAATATAAAAGTCAAAAAAATATAAATCTTTTTTCTAAAATTTTCTTTTATCATATAGTACGTAAGAAAATTGCTTTTACATTCGTAGGACTTTTATTTCATAAATTTTACGTTTTGTCTTGCGCTCCAGCGTAATTTTTATAAATAACGTACGTTTCCATTTTAAGTAACGTTTTTAGATAATTTGAGTTTACGTTTTAGTTAAAATAGTTTATTTAAGTCATTTTATTTTATTTAATCACAAAAACATCATTTTAAAAATAGTGATAGCGTTTATTTAATATATTTTATCTTTTTAATCTTCTTAATTTGTATTTAAGTTGCTTTAATTTATAAATTTTTTTCAGTAGTGTAATATTCAATCCAAAACCTTTATTGATCACTATCCTTAGTGATCACTCTATCATCTGAGTTTGTTTTGACACACCATTGAGTCTCCGTGGGACTTAACGACCCGGGAATTCACTCTATTCTCCAAGACTTCATTGTATTTGTGTTTTAAGCAGTTTTAAGTCTATTACGGTTAGCCATTCACAAGTGGCTAGCTTGTGTGATTAGACTTGGCTGGTTTAGCACAGATCAAATTTTGGCGCCGCTGCCGGGGAGGCTTTAGCGTGTGTTAAAACCTTTTTCAGACCCATTCTTGCACATATTCCATCTTTTGTAAAAAGGTTTTTGTAAAGTTATCAGAAAATCCAAAAAGTTCATTAACACTTTTCCTGAAGTGTTATCAACACCAAAAATATTTTCATTCTTTGTTTTTATAGCATATTTTTCAAAAATCCAAAAATATTCATCTTTACCCTCTAATCCATTTAATTCTTCATCTCTTATCCCTCTTATCCGTTTAATTCTTTATGTCATGGTATTTGACATGTTCCTGGTGTGGAGGTCCATTTAACGGTGGAAATTGTCGGCAATGTACCAATGTGAGTTTCGGAGACAAGTTTGTCGGTAATCCCGATCCCATTTCAAATAATGAAACACCCGATTTTTCCTACCTACCTCCACAGCCCCAATACGAATCCTACTCATGCGAGTTTTGTGGGAATGATTCTCATTACGGTTTTGATTGTCCACCATGGGTTCTGCTTGTCTATGAGCCGGAACCATGTTACAATCAGAACTTTGGTGAAAGTTATTTTCCCAATTCTCTCTGTTGTGAGAATTGCGGGGGTCCTCATGCGACTTTTGAATGTCAACCGATGAATCAAAATTTTCACAATTCCAATTCTCCCGGTTTTGACAATTTCCAACCCCACAGTATTCCATCAGTCATCAGACTTCCGAGCCTTCACAGCATCTCAATGATTACGAGGAGTGTAATCTTCCACAAAGTTCTGAAGAAATACGCATTCGAAAGAAACTACAAATGAAAAGAATGGTATGTAAGCTTCAGCAGATGAACATAAGAATCCGATATGATGACGATGATGATGAGGATAGTATTCAAATGAGGGAATATTATGAGGACGACGAGGAGAGTGTTATTCTTTTGAAAGATATCATTTCTCAACTCCCTCAGTCTATTGCTATCACACCTATCTTACCTATTATTGCATCCAAAGACTCTCTCATAATGGAGGATGATCATCTCAGCACTATTTCGGAAACGGAATCATCAAGTGTTGAGGATCTTGTCCCAATCCCAAGTGAGTCCGAGGTTATCTCCGGTAATATGTGTGATGAGCCTCTTAATGATGATTCTTCTGCTCCTCTTGACATTCCATATGATCATGTCGAGATGTTCTCCGATTCTGATAACGATTGTACTTCGTTTGACGATTCTTTATCCTATGGAGACATCGATTATGTCGAGGAGCTACCTTCTGAGCTAGTTAGCTTAGAAGAAGTGAGAAATTCTGATGATCTGGAAATTGAGGACGAGATACTTCGTGAAAAATTGTTCAATATAAATCTCCTCGTTTCTAAGATCGAATCATTCTGTGCTAAGTCAGCTTCATCTCCTATCCCCGTTGTGGATAGTGACTTGGAAAAGCCCGAACCATTTCCTGAACTTAAGGCTTTTTCCAATGATTCTCTTCATGAAGAGTTCTCCGGTGAACTCTCTCATGACATATCTCCTCCGGAATATGATCATTTCTATTTTGATCTTGAGGATGATATTAGCTCAGAGGAAGGTGTACTCTATCATAAGAGTTTGCTTATTGATGATACTACCTTCACCCTTCCTCCCGATATGTCTACATTTGAGGATGAAGAATGGATCTTGATTGTTATCAACATCTTTCTTCCATTCCTCACATATGATGTGACTTCCTCTCTTCTTCACTCCTTCGGGAGTGAGGACGCTATCTTTGACCCTGGCATTTTCATTTATCATCTGTGAGCCGGGTCTTTCTCTGTATATCTCGTCGGTGTGGAACTTTCACGTGCTTCAAATGTTTATCTAAACATCTTGAACGAAAGTCCGATTGAGATTGTTTCTTCCACTTTGTTTCCCCATGAACCAATTAATGCGGGGTCGAGTCAAGCTAGCGACTCGGAAATCAAAAACAGTAGCACACACAACATGGGTTTTCACCCATGAGTACCACCCTAGTGTGGGGGAGATACCCCACATGTTATATATTTATATATCTTAAAAAAAAAAAAAAAAAAATCTCTTTCAAATAATGGCCGTAGTATTTCCCTTTCACGTTCTTTGTTTCGGCATAACCGCCGGTACTTTGACTATTGAGGGCAATATTCATTTCTAAGTGTGGGGGGGAATTCTCACGAATTTTATCATGTTAATATACCGCCTAATTCCCCCGTTTTTGGCCAAAATTTTTTTTTGGGAGTAAGTGTTTTGCACTTACTCAATTGGTTATCAGTCCGCCATGTCTAATAAACAAAAGGATTGGCTAATCCAGGAGCAAACGGCTCTTGGTAAAGATATCTCAAATCCGTTGGCGGCTTGCAATTTGCCCAAAATTGTATGGTATTCAACTCACCATATCCTTAAAAGTGAAGAGTTGGCTAGCCCGCAAGTTTATGGCTTGTGGTAAAGGCCGTGGAAAAACCATAATTGGTAATCGACTCACCAAAGATAATATTGATAATTTATCTAAGAGTTGGCTAGTCCAGAGCAAACGGCTTATGGGAAAGACAAATCAAATCCGTTCTGACTTATGATTTGCTCAAAATCATTTGGTTATCATTGTACCAAGGTTCTTACTTGAATCAAAACAATTGGCTACTCCAGAAGTGATGGCTTTTGGTAAAGAGTTTTTAAAATCCATTAAAGTTTCAAATCATTGCTAGGGACTAGCAATATCTTAGTGTGGGGGATTGATGAGTCTCTAAATACTTATCATTTTTGTACTATCTAGACTGCAAAAACATCTGAAAACACTCAAAAATGCATCAAAATGATGAAAATATCACAAATCAGTGTTTTATGTGTTTTAAATGCAAAAATATTAAAATCAGATGAAAAATGAGCAAAGTTTGCATAATTGCCAGTTTTAGTCCCCCAAGTTTCAAAATTTGTCAAAAACAGTCCCTGGTAAATCAAAATAAAGAAAAATGTCATTTAAGGTCTATGGGATTCAAAAGTTGTTAAAACAAACCCTTCAAAGTTTAAAATTTGCAAAATTACAACTTTGGTCCCTCAAGTTTGAAAATTGGCAAAAATGGCCCTTGGAAATTTGAAAATGTCAAGTTTGGTCCTTATACTATTGGAACTTGTCACTTATGGTCCCTTGGAACAACTTTGACAAAATGGCAGAAGTGGTCCCTTGACTTTCAGGATTTACAACATAGGTCCTTATTAATACCCTTTAAGCCATCTTGGACCTTGGACCTTTGAACCACTTGACCCCCTATCAAAACCCTTAACCCTTGATTTTGAACCCCCCTGGCATTAATACTCCCCGGTCAACCCACTTGGTCAAATAAAGCAACTCTTGGCGCCCTTTTTTCTTCTCCTTCCCACCCATGCGCAACAAACACCACAACACCATACCTCCACTATCACATACTCACACCCTTGTCTCCTCCACCTCAACACAAAACAAAAACCATTAAATACTTCATCCTCCTAAACACTCAATCCTTCCACTTGGCTAAAACCCATTTTCCCGCCAAATTTTGATCCTATGGCCAAAACCACTTAAGCCATCCAATGGCCACGGAGATAGGTGGGAACTGCTCAGAAAGAGAGAGAAAGAAAAGTTGGATATAAAAGAGCAAGAGAATGCAAGAAGAAGGGAGTTAATAAGTGTAATTTTATTTTTCCTTATGTCGTTTTAATATTTTCATGTTTTCCAGTTTATGTTTAAGTTTTCAAATGCTTTGTAATTTTATGTTAGTGTAATAAAAACATATTTCCAGTTTCAATTTCAAGTTTTATTTACGTATACAGTTTATGCAAATTTTTTAGCCAAAATCTCAAAAATTGGTTTATGTTGTTTGAAGTTGTTGTTCTTGGCTCAAATAGCTTATAAAAGTTCCTAATAGCTTGTTTAAGCTATTAAAAACAATTTAAATTTAGTTTAGACTTTAAACTCAAAAATCCTCAAAAATATCAAGAAATTAGTGAAAAATAAAAAAGTCTATGGATAAATGATCAAGACAAGTAGCAGAGCTTGGAATTGGATTGTTCTTGGTTTAGAGCTTCTTGGGAAGCATTAGGGTGTGATCTCAATCATCAGTTCTCTGTTTTGTTTCTAAACTCAATTTGTAAGGTATCTCTTTGAAATTTGCAATATATAGTGTAAGTGTTTAAAAGTTGTTAATTCTAGTTTTACTCTGTCTCATTATAGTTATTATAAGATATGAAACAGCTTTCTTGATAAAAATACTTGTTTTAGCATAAAAAGCTCCAAAACAGTTTGTTAAAGGGGTGTTTGGGTTTGCTCAGTTATATGTGCTAGAGTCCTTTTGTGTTGTTATTTGTTGTTGCTTTGTGTTACATTAGCTCCTAATATTTCATTTCAACAAGAAAATTCAGTCCTAGTTTAGCTAAAAGTCAAAATCTTCCTAATCCCATCCTTAGCAGTTAAGCTGTTAGGATTTTGGGATACAAAACTCATCACATTAGCTTAAAACTAGATAATTTAGCTTAAAATCATCTTCATATAGCTTAATATAACTTATTGAATCCATAGAATTGATCTTAAGTTCATGAAAGTCAAAGTATTAGTGTAGGATAAAAAGTCAAAATTTCACTTGGTCGTTTTTTAATAAAACTTAGATTTTTCTTGAGTGTTTAATACTGAGAATTGGCTCATAAGCTTTTAGAATAGTAAAATTTAGTTGCTTAAGAAAATTATAAAAATACTAGGTCAGTTTTAATTAGCTTATAAACTGCTTATTTTCAAGCTTCTTTTAGGCCCCTTGTCTGAAGAGTGTCCTGTGCATACTAGTCTAATTTGTGCTTATTTAGAAACTGCTTAGTGCTTATTTATAAGTATCTGTGCTTATTCAGTTGTAATTCTAGCTTGTTATCATTTATCTAGCTTGTTCTCAGTTAGCTCTTGCTTATTTAGAAGCTTATTAGTCACTTAGCTTAAAACTTGAGCTTATTTCATTTTCTCTTGCCACTGTTGAGATTTTTAGGCTTATTCGGTGCTTATTAGTGTTTTTCATAAAGAGTTGTAGTTATAAAAAGTGCTTATCTCATTGTGTTTAATAAGTTGGTAAAAAGAAAAATCGAAAAAAAATATAAGTGAGCAAAAGGCAAGAGGCGGGATTCGAACCCAAGACCTCCTAGCAGTCCACGCTCCAACACACCACACGAAACCAATTGCCCTTGGGACTTTTTCATTATTTCTTTACACAATCAATCTCTTATATACGTTTTGCGGTTTAAGCTTATACGACTTATTTTGCTTATTTCAAGCTTATTTAAAGTAGCTTTTTCAACTTTTCTATTTTTCTTAAATCTGTATTAGTGATAAGTATTTTATAAAAAGTTTGATTTTTCTCATTAGTTTTAGTATTTTTAAACATTTAATTAGTGTAAAATCTTAATTAATTCATAATAAAAAATATAAAAGTCAAAAAATATAAATCTTTTTTCTAAAATTTTCTTTTATCATATAGTACGTAAGAAAATTGTTTTTACATTCGTAGGACTTTTATTTCATAAATTTTACGTTTTGTCTTGCGCTCCAGCGTAATTTTTATAAATAACGTACGTTTCCATTTTAAGTAACGTTTTTAGATAATTTGAGTTTACGTTTTAGTTAAAATAGTTTATTTAAGTCATTTTATTTTATTTAATCACAAAAACATCATTTTAAAAATAGTGATAGCGTTTATTTAATATATTTTATCTTTTTAATCTTCTTAATTTGTATTTAAGTTGCTTTAATTTATAAACTTTTTCAGTAGTGTAATATTCAATCCAAAACCTTTATTGATCACTATCCTTAGTGATCACTCTATCATCTGAGTTTGTTTTGACACACCATTGAGTCTCCGTGGGACTTAACGACCCGGGAATTCACTCTATTCTCCAGGACTTCATTGTATTTGTGTTTTAAGCAGTTTTAAGTCTATTACGGTTAGCCATTCACAAGTGGCTAGCTTGTGTGATTAGACTTGGCTGGTTTAGCACAGATCAACGGAGCCCCCTCCGACAAGGGTCGAAGCCTAAAGGTTATAACCTCTCTGCCTATGAACGTGGGTATGATCGAGCTGGTCAAACAGAACTGGTCAAATAAGATCTGGTCAAACACAATTGGTCAACAACCATGATCTTAGCCATGATCTTAGCCATGACCCTCTGTAACTGCCATGACCTCTCTAACTGCCTCCACACACCCTCTGTAACTGCCATGACCTCTCCAACTGCCTCCACACACCCTCTGTAACTGCTCCATCATCTTATTTTGCCTATAAATAAGGAAGCCATCACAAAGGTATGTAACCTAACTTAACCAGGAGATCTCATCTTCTCCACCTCAATACTTTCATGACATAATCACCATGACTGATTCTCACACCAGAGGAAGTTCGCAGGGGCTTCCCCCCGTGCTCCGTCTAACATAGTGTCTTCTATTTCTTATTTTTAGGTTATCTTGCACTCGACATCAACACCATCACCCCTAACTCCGTCAATCACCATTGACGGCCTGGTATATGCATCTTTTTGTACAATCAATAACGATTGTGAACGAGGTAAAACTTACGTGTAACGAACAAAACTTTAACCAAAACGTTTCACACAACTAAATGGTGAACTAAATGGTGATTGATACCACTGTTAGGTCACCATAATATGAACACAAGTATGTTTAGATGTAGATTAGAGCAAGAGAAAGAGAGAGACGGATGGAACTTTCACACACAAGATTAAGGAACGATTATGTATAAATGAGAAAGAGCCAACACTCTCAAATGAGAGTTTACAAGGTATTTACAGGCAAGGGAGCTAGGGCAACTATTCTAGTCCCTTCCTTGTTTATATGGGCCTAAGCATAGGCTCATGGGCTTACTACATAAGACTATCATTAATTACAAACATATAAGCCTATTAAGCAACCTATTACATATTAATGACCGACACTTGAAATAATAGTTACAAGTGATCCCAATACCCTGGTCAGGATTGAGAGCATCGAAGAGGAGGTTGAAAACATCATAGTTGGCCGCTACTCCATAGATATTGTCTTTGATATGATGAGTACTCAGATTTTGGAGGCTAGAGAGGCTGTCGCAAATCTGACCCAAAGACTCGAGATTGCTAGGTAGGAGGCTAGTGTCATGAGAGAGACTGCTGCAGTTAGAGAGGAGACTATGCAGCATCAGGCTATTTGAGATTACATCTCTCAGTACCCATGCATCCACCTTAGAGCAGAGACTCGATGATCTCCAGGCTAGAGAGAGAGCTAGGGATCAGCAGTTCGAGGAGTTTTCAGCCATGGTCAGCTAGCTACAACGTCGTCTGGGGGACACACCAGACGGCTCATAGATCAGAGTCATCTTTTATATAGCTTAGTGACATTGATCCCACCATCGGTGGCATTAATATGATGGCCTTGTATCTTTTGGTTTGTGACAAAAATTGAACAAGATATTAATGTTGTATTGACTGGTTATGACTTATGCTATGTATTGATGTTAGTCTATGATATCGTGGTTGTATTCTTATATTCTTGTGTATTGTGATTTCATCATTCATCGGTTATATAAACCGAGCCAATCATTATATTCTCATGTATGTTATGATATTGTCTTGACATGTCATGATTGATTTACTCTTGCTTTTGACGATGCTATTCCATTGATTTAATGTGGTAATCTTGACTATTATGATATTTATAATATGTAATCACTTGTATTATAATCGATGATTCTAAATTCTGGTGTTTATCTCTTGATAATTTTAGTAAAATGGTCAAGAAGAAAGCTACCTCACCTGCTAATGCTACCATAACTCCAACCGCTGTTCGCAAGATGGTCGCTGACAAGTTAGTGTTGCCATCACCAAACATGCTGTTGAGGCTGCTCAAGCTGAAGCCGCAAGCATTGCTAAAGCTGAACGTGTTGCTCAAGCTACACGTGAAGCCGAAGCTAAAACTGCACGAGAAGCCGAAATTGCACGAGAAGCCAAAATTGCTTGAGAAGCTGAAGCTGCACGTGAGGCCGAGGCTGCCCGCATTACTGAAGCCGCACGTGTTGCCAAAGATGCACATGTCATTGAGGTTGCAAACTCTAATGAAACCGATAATCAAACCAACCAAAGTGAGTCTCCTGTGGCGTGCAAATGTAGCTACAAAGAATTCATGAACTGCAAGCCTACCTTGTTTAAAGGAACTGAAGGTGCTATTGGTCTTCTTCACTGGTTTGAAAGGTCAAAAACTGTATTCCTCCTAAGTGACTGCACGAATGATTGCAAGGTCAAGTTTGCAACTGGAACTTTGCTAGAAGATGCATTGTCATGGTGGAAAGCTCATGCTCAACCAATTGGCATGATAGAAGCTTTTAAGATTTCCTAGTCTGAACTGAACCAACTGTTAATGAAACAGTACTGTCCAAGAACTGAAATCAAGAAACTAGAGGATGAATTCTACCATTTGGTCACTAAGGGCAATGATCTTAAGACTTACTTCAAAAGGTTCCACGAGCTGAGAGCCATGTGTCCTAACATGTTTCCCACAAATGACAAGCTTTTGGAAAGTCTCATCGGGGCTCTACCCCAAAGTATTGAAGGAGATGTCATCGCTTCCAACCCTCAGACTATAGAAGAAGTTGTCACTGTTTCCCACCGTCTCATGGAACCAATCCCGAAGCTTGGAATCGAACAGAACTCAAATGAAAACAAAATAAAGTTTGATGATCGAAGAAACATAAACCCCAACACTCATCAAACCAACAACTCATCTCAATCCAACAATAACCACCGAAAAACAACAACCGTAATAAGAACAACAACCATCAGTACCATCAGAACATGAACCACCACCATAATCAACAGAACCAAAGAGAAGAAGCCGCAAGGGCTTATGCTGCCACACCAACTGCAGGTAGGGGATATGCTGGACCTCACCCCCTGTGCAATAAATGCTTGTTGCACCATTCTTGACCATGTACCGTAAAGTGCGATAAATGTGATGCGTGCCAAACAGTCAAGCTAAATCACACAAGCCCGCCACTTGTGAATGGCGGACCGTAACCAGCTTAAAACTGCTTAAGCACGAATGCAATGAAGATCTGAGGAGTATAGTTTTTCCCCGGGTCGTTATGTCCCAGCGAGTTGTGCAATGGATTATCAAACGTTTAGTGATCGAGGAGTTTGAACAGAAAAGGGATTTGTGATAATATTATAACTACAGAAAAAGCCAATAAATAACAACGGCTTAAATGCAAATTAAAGGAAATTTAAAAGATAAAATCTATTAAATAAACGCTATCACTATAATTAAAATGATGTTTTTGTTTTATGATTTTATAAAACTGAAATTAAAATCTACGTGACGTACAAATAAAAACGTGAAATTTACACAATATTAACCCTAAAAATATGAAAATGATATTTTTACAATCCTAATGATAAAAGAAAAGTTTTAGAAAAAGAAAATTATTTTTACAACTATTTAATTAATTATTATTAATTAAAAACTATTTTTAACTATTTAATAATTACCTAAAATACAAGAAATTAGGAAATAAAGCTAGAAAAATAAAATTATGAAATGGAAAAGTCTAAAATAACAAACTAGAATTTTCAAAACTATTTTTGTATTTTTCTGATTATTTTTCTATTTTCTAGGAATTTTAAACTATAAAAACTAATTAAATTACTAAAAATTACCAAATAAACTATGAAAAATCTGGAAAATTACTTTTTTCACTTTTTATATTTATCTAAACCTAAGAAAATTGAAAAATTATTTTTTTGAACCTTTTCTTAATTTTTTGTATTAAAAGCTAATTAAAAAGTGCTAAAAACTAATTTAAATTAAGAAAAATAGCAAACAAGCTTAGAAAAATCTGAAAATTTCAGGAAAACTCTAGAATAATATAAGGAATCTAGGAAAATTGGAAAAACAAGTGCTTATGTGGATGAATTATGGAACTGATGACCAAGTGCTTATTGAAATAAGCACTTTGATAAGCAAATAAAGTCCAAAAGCTACCAAACTGAAACAGGAACTCAAATATGCTAGAAGTGACTAAATTCAACTAAAATCAACAAGTCTAAACCACAGAATCACAAGCTAGTACAGATTTGATGTTAAGAACTTATAAGCTAAAGACAGATTTAGGTACCCACTTTTGATACAAGCACAAGCTTAAAAATAAGCTCAAACTGAAAACTACCAATTAGAACTTGGAAAAGACCTGGTTGAGAGTATTTAAACCAAAAATCAGACCATGATAAGCTCTTTTGAGCCCTATGCACAAGCTGCAATTTCTGTGAAAATCTCAGTATTAACTGAGCTTGTGTGGTGCAGGGCATTTTGGCCTAAAAGAGAGGCCTGTTTGAAGCTTGTAAAAATTTGGTAAAATTGAACAAAAATACTGATAAGAAAGAGGACCAATTGAAGTTTCTAAAATACCAAACCTTACTTGATAAGACCCAAAGGTGAGTTTCAGAAAAATCCTTCTATGTGAGCTCAAAACAGATTTTCTAAACTTTTGACTTTTGTCAAGAATGAAGAACTTTGACCAAATTGAACTTTGGATCAAATTTTTGGTTTGATCCTGATGTAATATGATAGAACAAGAGTAAAGCAAGCAATGTTGATGATTTCTTGACACAAAATAATGATCTGCTATCCTAAAATCCACAACAGTGGCGATAAGGCAATTCAAGTGCAAGTTTGACTAATGAACTAGCAGGCACCAAACTATGACTCAAATGAACATACTTAAACTTAAACAAACATGAATCAAGAGAAATGAACCACTGCACAAGCCTATAGGGCATTCTTAGGCTATAAACCAAACACTCCCTTATTACACTGATATGAAAGTTAAAATGAGCTAAATACCAATCCAACTGATATTAATGATCAAACCAAGTCCAAATGACCTAAATACAACTATCTAAGCAGGTTTTACCCATTGGTGACCACAATTAAATATGCAAGCATAATATGCAAATTAAAGCTAAAATTGAAAAGTGAGAAAATACTCACAAGATGTCCAAGCGAGAGCGAGGCTAAACCAACCCAAATCCTACACTAATCTAGTCTATTACAACCCTATTCCAGCCACTGCAACAACCCAAGATACCATTTTCCAGTTTTAGCTCCCAAGTTGACTTTTGTTGACTATCAAGTGAAAATGATTGAAACTGCTTCCAAAGCTTATCAAAAACTTTAACAAGCTTAAGTTAACTGATGTGAACTTTAAATAAGCTATTTGAAGCTTAAATGTGAGAATTTGAAGCTGAAAAATTCAACGATAAACATACAACTTAGAACTTTTATAAAAACTTTGATAGGTGATTAAAAGCACACTACAAAGGTGCTATCACTTAAATGTATTACATAGAAACCAGAATTACAACATTTGAACTTAAATTAAAACATTTATTTAAGAAACGACATTAGGAAATATTAAAACTAAAATCTACTCCCTTGCTTGCTTCCTTTTTCTTCTTTTTATAGCTCCATCTCTTTCTCTATCATCTCTGACTAAATCCCAACAAAAATCTCCACCATTGGATGACTTAGGGTCATTTTTGGCCATAGATTGAATTTGGCGGGAAAATTGGATTAAGCAGCTATGTGAGATTGAGTACAAAAGGAGGGAAGAGTTATTGTTATTTGGATTCTTATGTTTGGAGGGGGGGACATGTGAAGGGATAAGGTGAGGTTTGGTTGAGTGTGCAGGGTGTTTGCAGAAGAAGCGGTATCAAGTGGGAAGAAAGGGTTTAGGCGCCAAGGGTGGTTAGTCAAACCTCTGTTTGACTTGGGTCATTAATACCGGGGGTTCAAAAGCTTATGACAGGGGTCCAAGAGGTGGAAGGGTCCAAAATGGTTTGTAAAGGCTCATAAGTACAAGGACTTCTTTTGTAAAATCTGAAAGATCAAGGGTCAATCCTGTCAATCATGCAAAGATATTCCAAGGGATCACAAGTGACAAGTTTCAAAAGTACAGGGACCAAACTCGACAATTTCCAATTTTCCAGGGACTAATTCTGCCAATTTTGAAACTTGAAGGACCAATTTGTAATTTTCTCAAAACTTTTTTATATTTTTCACCAAAGGACTAATTTTGACAAGTTATGATATGAAAAGGACCTTTGGTGATTTTTCTTTTGAAATTTTGATTCAGGGACTATTTTTGACAACTTTTGAAACTTGGGGGACTGAAACTGCCAATTATGCAAACTTTGCTCATTTTTCATTTGTTTTTGAACATTTTGCATCTGAAACATATAAAATGCATTTTTGGAATATTTTCAGTATTTTGATGCATTTCTGAGCATTTTTAGACGTTTTGCAGTTCAGATTTGACTAAAAATGATGAGTATTTACACACTCATCAATCCCCCACACTAAACTATTGCTAGTCCCTAGCAATCTTTTGAGAAAAACTTAATGGTTTTGATCTCTTTACCAGAAGCCATTACTTCCGGAGTAGCCAAATGTTTTAGTTCAAGTAAGAACCATGGTACACTGATAACCATGTGGTTTTGAGCAAACCACCGACTTCCAACGGTTTGATTTGTCTTTACCGAAGCCGTACCCTTACGGACTAGCCAACTCTTAGATAAATTATCAATATTATCTTTGGTGAGCTGATTACCAATTATGGATTTTCCACTGCCTTTACCACAAGCCATAACCTTGCGGGCTAGCCAACTCTTCACTTTTTAGGATATGGTGAGTTGAATACCATACAATTTTGGGCAAATTGCAAGCCATATAAACGGATTTGATAAATCTTTACCAAGAGCCGTTTGCTCCTGGATTAGCCAATCCTTTAGTTTTACAGACATGGCGGACTGATAACCAAGATGAGAAAGTGTAAAACACTTACTCCAAAAAAATTTTGGCCAAAAACGGGGGAATTGGGTTGATAATTACATGATAAAATTCGCGAGAATTCCCCCCCACACTTAGAAATGAATATTGTCCTCAATATTCAAAGTACCGGCGGTTATGCCGAAACAAAGAACGTAAAAGGGAAATACTACGGCCATTATTTGGATTTTTTTTTTTTTTTTTTGAAAACATGTGGGGCAACCCCCCCACACTAGGGTGGTAGAACAGAGAAAGAAGACAGAAATATGGGTGAAAACCCATATTGTGTGTGCTACTGTTTTTGATTCCCGAGTCGCTAGCTTGACTCGACCCCGCATTGATTTGTTCATGGGGAAGCAAAGTGGAAGAAACAATCTCCATCGGACTTTCATTCAAGATGTTTGGATAAACATTGAAGCATGTTTGGATAAACATTGAAGCACGCGAAAGTTCCACACCGATGAGATATACATAGAACCGGATCACAAATGGTACATGAAAATGCCGGGATCAAAGATAATGTCTTCATTCCCGAAGGAGTGAAGAACAGGAGAAGCGACAGAATATATGAAGAAAAGAAAGAAAATCATGATAGAAATCATGACTAACTCTTCATCCTCAATAGGAGAATTCATAGTAGCATGAATCTCATCATTTAAGGTCAATTGGTCTAGACATATCTCGGGTGTGTCTAGATCAAAGTAGAAGTTTTCATACTCCGTCGGAGATATGATATGAGTGAGTTCATCCGAGAACTCCATGAAGGTGAATGAATCATATTCAGAATTGATATGAGTGGGTTCACTGGCGAACTCCTCAAAAGTAAATGATTCATGATCGAGGAGAGAATTATGAGAATGAGAAGTGTATGCTGCCACTAATCTTCTCTCCCATATTATCAAAACAGGAGGCTTTCATTTCCGGAATAGAATCATCGGAAAGAGTGTCACTATCCGTAATGGGGATAGGAGATGAAATAGGTTTCTCTTTGAAAGCCTCGATTTTAGAAATGAGAAGACTGACATTCAATAATGTTGCTCGAAGAGATTCATCTTTGATTTCGATGTCATAACTTCATCATTCTCTTCTTCTAAGCTAACAAGCTCAGAAGGAGAATCTTCCACATAAGCGATGTCTCCATAAGATAATGAATCATCATCATCAGAATCAGAGGACATCTCAACATGATCATTTTGGAAGACAAGAGGAGGAGGGATATCACACACATGATCAAGAATTCCCTGTGACTCTCTTGGGATTGGGACAAGGTCCTCAACACTAGACTTTATCAATTCGTCCGATTCCTTTTCAGGAACAGTGTCGAGATGCTCGTCCCCATAATAAGAGAGTGAGTGTGAATCTCGGGTGTGATAGCAGTTGTTTGAGATGGAATTTCAACTGCTGGAATATCAAGCTGAGGGGTTGAGAAATATTACTTTTAAAAGGATAAAAACCCTCCTCGTCATCGTCATAAAGTGCTACCTTGAGAAATTGGGAACGCCTTAGAGCTGCTTGCTCTAGGATAAATAATTCTTCCCTAGATTTGCGAGCTTCTCGTTCTTCGGCTAGCAATTCTCCTATGGTCTTTTCACCACTCACTTGATTCTTAAGGTTTTGAATTATATCATCAAGTTTTTTCATTGTGGTTTCCAAATCTTGGGAATTTTCTTTAGGCAACGGTTCAGGTGGAGTTTGAACCGTATGGTGCTGTGGAGGTTGGAAATTGTCAAAACCGGAAGTATAGTAATTTTGATTCCACGGTTGACATTGAAAATTATCGTGAGGACCTCCACAATTCTCACAACAGTAAAACTGTTGAGTCTGGACAGGTGAACTATATGGATATTGGTCATAACCAAAACTCTGAGCATCACTGGAAAACTGTTCATAGACAAACGTGTTTCCGGATTGACACTCAAATCCTTGGTGAGGGCCTTCACAAAATTCACAACATAAAAGCTGTTGGTTATATGAAGATAAGTCGGGAACGTGGTGGGTAATTGGAAAAATTAGAGGGTCGTTAAATGAGTTCCGATTAGGATCATAATCAAATGAATTCCTCGAACCACAAAACAAACAACTCCTGTTATGGATATCATTACCACATTGTACACACGTACACCAACGGCGGGGTGAACCAAAAGAGGCTCACCACAACCGACACAAGGAATAAACGATTGCATTTGAGAGTTATGAAGAGGAATCGGTTTATTCAAAGAATCATCAAAACCAACATGGTGATCCGAATGACTATCAAGTCTCGAAGAACATTCAGAAAAATCGGGAGGTGGGACAAGTGGTGTGCTCTGAGAGCTAGCAATTTCCACCACTTCCGTTATGGTCTTCGGTTTTGGTTCTTGAGAAACGTGAAGATTAGGCAAGTCATTCTTGCTAGTCATCGGTGTTTGAACGGGTTCATCGTAATCAATTCTAATTCTCGACCTTTTTTCATCGGCATAAATCATTCGATTAGATTACGGGCTCTAGATTCAAAGAGATAGTCCTCGTAATCCTCGGTGGGTGCTTGGGGTAGCTCCGGCGTTTGAACTGGTTTGTCAAGATTAGAATGTATTTCAGGTTGTGGCGGGTGGTCGAAATAACTTTGAAAAGCATTTTTGATGGATAATTCGCACGAATTGCAAAATTCGCTTGAACTAGGCCCTCCACACTGCTCACACACATTTCTGACGATGAAGTTGACGAATGTCGACATAAGAATTAAACATATAGAGGATTAAGAAGAGAATCAAATGGTTGAGAGGATACGAAGAATAGAATTAAACGGCAAAAGAGGGTAAGAGAAATAGAATCAACGAATAAGAGGAATGAGAAGAATATTTTTGGGGGTTTTGGATAAGAAAATATAAACATATAGAGATGGATGGTATGAACAAAGAGTGAATATCCAAATCACTAATCTGCTAAACGTAAGATTATCAGCCACGGCTCCCGGCGTGGCCAAAAATTTGATGCGTGCCAAACAGTCAAGCTAAATCACACAAGCCGCCACTTGTGAATGGCGGACCGTAACCAGCTTAAAACTGCTTAAGCACGAATGCAATGAAGATCTGAGGAGTATAGTGTTTCCCGGGTCGTTATGTCCCAGCGAGTTGTGCAATGGATTATCAAACGTTTAGTGATCGAGGAGTTTGAACAGAAAAGGGATTTGTGATAATATTATAACTACAGAAAAAGCCAATAAATAACAACGGCTTAAATGCAAATTAAAGGAAATTAAAAAGATAAAATCTATTAAATAAACGCTATCACTATAATTAAAATGATGTTTTTGTGTTTATGTTTTTATAAAAGCTGAAATTAAAATCTACGTGACGTAAATAAAAGCGTGAAATTTACACAATATTAACCCTAAAAATATGAAAATGATATTTTTACAATCCTAATGATAAAAGAAAAGTTTTAGAAAAAGAAAATTATTTTTACAACTATTTAATTAATTATTATTAATTAAAAACTATTTTTAACTATTTAATAATTACCTAAAATACAAGAAATTAGGAAATAAAGCTAGAAAAATAAAATTATGAAATGGAAAAGTCTAAAATAACAAACTAGAATTTTCAAAACTATTTTTGTATTTTTCTGATTATTTTTCTATTTTTTAGGAATTTTAAACTATTAAAAACTAATTAAATTACTAAAAATTACCAAATAAACTATGAAAAATCTGGAAAATTACTTTTTTCACTTTTTATATTTATCTAAACCTAAGAAAATTGAAAAATTATTTTTTTGAACCTTTTCTTAATTTTTTGTATTAAAAGCTAATTAAAAAGTGCTAAAAACTAATTTAAATTAAGAAAAATAGCAAACAAGCTTAGAAAAATCTGAAAATTTCAGGAAAACTCTAAAATAATATAAGGAATCTAGGAAAATTGGAAAAACAAGTGCTTATGTGGATGAATTATGGAACTGATGACCAAGTGCTTATTGAAATAAGCACTTTGATAAGCAAATAAAGTCCAAAAGCTACCAAACTGAAACAGGAACTCAAATATGCTAGAAGTGACTAAATTCAACTAAAATCAACAAGTCTAAACCACAGAATCACAAGCTAGTACAGATTTGATGTTAAGAACTTATAAGCTAAAGACAGATTTAGGTACCCACTTTTGATACAAGCACAAGCTTAAAAATAAGCTCAAACTGAAAACTACCAATTAGAACTTGGAAAAGACCTGGTTGAGAGTATTTAAACCAAAAATCAGACCATGATAAGCTCTTTTGAGCCCTATGCACAAGCTGCAATTTCTGTGAAAATCTCAGTATTAACTGAGCTTGTGTGGTGCAGGGCATTTTGGCCTAAAAGAGAGGCCTGTTTGAAGCCTGTAAAAATTTGGTAAAATTGAACAAAAATACTGATAAGAAAGAGGACCAATTGAAGTTTCTAAAATACCAAACCTTACTTGATAAGACCCAAAGGTGAGTTTCAGAAAAATCCTTCTATGTGAGCTCAAAACAGATTTTCTAAACTTTTGACTTTTGTCAAGAATGAAGAACTTTGACCAAATTGAACTTTGGATCAAATTTTTGGTTTGATCCTGATGTAATATGATAGAACAAGTGTAAAGCAAGCAATGTTGATGATTTCTTGACACAAAATAATGATCTGCTATCCTAAAATCCACAACAGTGGCAGTAAGACAGATTCAAGTGCAAGTTTGACTAATGAACTAGCAGGCACCAAACTATGACTCAAATGAACATACTTAAACTTAAACAAACATGAATCAAGAGAAATGAACCACTGCACAAGCCTATAGGGCAGTCTTAGGCTATAAACCAAACACTCCCTTATTACACTTATATGAAAGTTAAAATGAGCTAAATACCAATCCAACTGATATTAATGATCAAACCAAGTCCAAATGACCTAAATACAACTATCTAAGCAGGTTTTACCCATTGGTGACCACAATTAAATATGCAAGCATAATATGCAAATTAAAGCTAAAATTGAAAAGTGAGAAAATACTCACAAGATGTCCAACTGAGAGCAGGCTAAACCAACCCAAATCCTACACTAATCTAGTCTATTACAACCCTATTCCAGCCACTGCAACAACCCAAGATACCATTTTCCAGTTTTAGCTCCCAAGTTGACTTTTGTTGACTATCAAGTGAAAATGATTGAAACTGCTTCCAAAGCTTATCAAAAACTTTAACAAGCTTAAGTTAACTGATGTGAACTTTAAATAAGCTATTTGAAGCTTAAATGTGAGAATTTGAAACTGAAAAATTCAACAGTAAACATACAACTTAGAACTTTTATAAAAACTTTGATAGGTGATTAAAAGCACACTACAAAGGTGCTATCACTTAAATGTGTTACATAGAAACCAGAATTACAACATTTGAACTTAAATTAAAACATTTATTTAAGAAACGACATTAGGAAATATTAAAACTAAAAATCTACCCCCTTGCTTGCTTCCTTTTTCTTCTTTTTATAGCTCCATCTCTTTCTCTATCATCTCTGACTAAATCCCAACAAAAATCTCCACCATTGGATGACTTAGGGTCATTTTTGGCCATAGATTGAATTTGGCGGGAAAATTGGATTAAGCAGCTATGTGAGATTGAGTACAAAAGGAGGGAAGAGTTATTGTTATTTGGATTCTTATGTTTGGAGGGGGGGACATGTGAAGGGATAAGGTGAGGTTTGGTTGAGTGTGCAGGGTGTTTGCAGAAGAGCAGGTATCAAGTGGGAAGAAAGGGTTTAGGCGCCAAGGGTGGTTAGTCAAACCTCTGTTTGACTTGGGTCATTAATACCAGGGGGTTCAAAAAGCTTATGACAGGGGTCCAAGAGGTGGAAGGGTCCAAAATGGTTTGTAAAGGCTCATAAGTACAAGGACTTCTTTTGTAAAATCTGAAAGATCAAGGGTCAATCCTGTCAATCATGCAAAGATATTCCAAGGGATCACAAGTGACAAGTTTCAAAAGTACAGGGACCAAACTCGACAATTTCCAATTTTCCAGGGACTAATTCTGCCAATTTTGAAACTTGAAGGACCAATTTGTAATTTTCTCAAAACTTTTTATATTTTTCACCAAAGGACTAATTTTGACAAGTTATGATATGAAAAGGACCTTTGGTGATTTTTCTTTTGAAATTTTGATTCAGGGACTATTTTTGACAACTTTTGAAACTTGGGGGACTGAAACTGCCAATTATTCAAACTTTGCTCATTTTTCATTTGTTTTTGAACTTTTTGCATCTGAAACATATAAAATGCATTTTTGGAATATTTTCAGTATTTTGATGCATTTCTGAGCATTTTTAGACGTTTTGCAGTTCAGATTTGACTAAAAATGATGAGTATTTACACACTCATCAAAATGCAACAAGGCGGGTCATCAAGCTAGGAATTGCCGAAACCCTTCAAATAAAAACAACATGCAACCGGGAAATGTAAACTGTTATGGATGTGGAGAGAATGGTCATTTCACGAAAACCAATGCCCAAAGAGGAATGCCGCCCAAAACAACAATGCGCGTGCAAGGGTATATGTGTTAGGAGAGGGAGATGTTCCATTAAACCTTGACGTTGTAACGGGTACGTTTTCACTTAACAATCATTCTGCAAAAATCTTGTTTGATTCTGGAGCCGATAGGAGTTTTGTATTTGCCACCTTTGCACCTTTACTTGAAATCATCCCAACTACCTTAGCCACCACTTATGAAATAGAACTGGCCGACGGAAATATAATAGGAACCAACACCATAATCCGCGATTGTCCCATGCTTTTACAAGACCAACCATTCAGTATAGATCTTCTTCCGATCAAGCTTGGTAGTTTTGACGCAGTTATTGGCATGGACTGGTTATCTAAACACAATGCAAGAATTATATGCGACGAGAAGACTATTCATATGCCAATCAATGGTGAAACCTTGGTTATCCACGGGGATCAAAGTAGGAAGTATTTGAGCATCATATCCTACATCAAGAACGTGAAGTACATAGAAAAGGGATGTCATGCTTTCTTAGCTCAGGTAACAGAAAAGAAGTCCGAAGAAAGGTGATCGGAGGATGTTCCTGTAATTGATGATTTAATCGATCAGTTACAAGGATCGAGTGTATACTCGAAAATTGAATTAAGATCTAGATACCATCAGCTAAGGGTAAAAGAAGAGGATATTCCAAAAACCTCATTCTGAACTCGTTACGGTCATTATGAGTTCCAGGTGCTGCCATTTGGTCTAACCAATGCGCATGCAGTATTCATGGACCTAATGAATAGGGTCTGTAAACCTTACTTGGATAAATTTTTTATCGTGTTCATTGACGATATTCTCATCTACTCTCGTGATAAGGAAGAACATGCGGAACATCTGAGAACTGTCTTGGGATTAGTCAAAGATAAAGAACTGTACGCTAAATTTTCCAAATGTGAATTCTGGATCCAGACAATCCAATTTCTCGGGCATGTGATTGATAGTCAAGGCATTCATGTGGACCCAGCAAAGATTGATTCTGTTAAGAACTGGACTGCTCCAACCAACCCCACCGAGATTCAACAATTTTTAGGTCTCGCCGGTTATTACCGGAGATTTATCGAAGGTTTCTCAAAGATTTCCAAACCATTGACGGAACTAACTCAGAAAACAAAGAAGTTTGAATGGGAAACCGATCAAGAGTCAGCTTTCCAACTCCTAAAGCAAAACCTTTGTGAAGCTCCAATTTTAGCTTTACCCGAAGGAGTAGAAGACTTTGTGGTATACTGTGACGCTTCACACTTGGGTCTAGGCGCTGTTCTAATGCAAAGGAGTAAAGTAATTGCTTACGCCCCCCCCCCCGGTCAACTCAAGACTCATGAGAAAAATTATACCACTCACGATCTGGAACTAAGAGCAGTTGTATTTGCTTTTAAGTTATGGAGACACTATTTGTATGGAACCAAATGCATAGTGTACACTGATCATAAAAGCCTTCAACACATCTTGGATCAAAAGGAACTGAACATGCGAGACGTCGATAGATAGAATTGCTCAGTGACAATGACTGTGAGATCCGCTACCTACCCAGAAAGGAAAATGTCGCGGCAGACGCCTTGAGCAGTAAATATCGCCCTAAACCGCTAGAGTGAGATCTTTGGGACTGGTAATCAATTCACCCCTTCCATCGAAAATTCTTGAAGCTCAGATTGAAGCACTTAAAGAAGCAAACAGGCCAAACGAGAAAATTTACAGCATGACGGAGAATGAAAATGGATTTGTAAAGAGATCGGATGGAACGTTGTGTTTCAAAGAAAGAAGTTGGATTCCACTTTACGAGGGTATCCGTGAACTCATCATGCATGAATCTCATAACTCTAAGTACTCCATCCATCCCGGTCCCAACAAGATGTACCAAGATCTTAAACTTCTGTATTGGTGGCCAAACATGAAGGCCTATATCGCGGAGTATGCTGGAAAATGTCTAACATGCTCTAGAGTCAAGGCAGAACATCAGAAACCATCCAGATTGCTAACTCAACCAGAAATTCCCGTTTAGAAATGGGAAAGAATCACCATGGACTTCATCACTAAACTGCCAAAAAATTCAAATGGTTTCGACATCATATGGGTCATTGTTGACCGCCTCACCAAATCAGCTCACTTCTTGCCTATCAAAGAAACCGATGAGATGAGTATGCTTGCTCGGTTATATCTGAAGGAAATTGTTTCTCGGCATGGAGTACCGATTTCTATCATATCTGATCATGATAGCTGATTCACCTCGAGATTCTAGCAAACACTCCAACGAGCTATGGGTACCCAATTGGACATGAGTACCGCCTACCATCCTCAAACCGACAGACAGAGTGAAAGGACAATCCAAAACTTGGAAGACATGCTTAGAGAATGCGTGATCGATTTCGGAAAAGGTTGGGATAAACGCTTATCATTGGCGGAGTTTTCTTACAATAACAGCTACCACGCCAGCATCAAAGCAGCTCTCTTCGAAGCACTCCTACTCCTTTTATTAATATATCTAGTTCTACGAACCTTAATTCTCTATAGGTCATACCAATACCTTTAGATGGGGAAACGACCTTTTGAGGAACCTAATGATCTCATCCCTATTAGAATAACCGCCTCTATAGTTTTAGGTTTCCTACTCTTTCCCACTCTTCCGTTACGCTCTGCAATGTTCTAAATGTTAGAACTTGTATCTCAGTCTTCCATTATGCCCTACAATGTTCTAAATTTTAGAACTTGTATCTCACTCTTCTGTTAGGTCCTAAAATGTTCTAAACGTAGAACTTGTATCTTCCGTCATTCAATAATCTTCCGTCATTCCGCAAGATTCTATTAGTAAGAACTTTTAAGAATATCTACGTCGAATCTCATAATCCTCATTATGTTGGACTTATGATATTATTCCCGATCCACCGTCATACTACAATGTTCTATTAGTTAAAACTTGTAAAGAATATCTACGTCAAATTTTAGTCCTCATTATGTTCGACTTATGATATTATTCGTATCCCATCCTATCTTGCAAACGTCTATAGAATGCCTCCCAAACGATCATCAACATCTGCTACTCCTACCATGACTCAGGATGCCATTCGGCAACTAATCACCAACAGTGTGACTGCGGCACTAGAATCCCGAGCTGCTAACATGGTTAACGCCGATAACACTAATAAAAACCCCGAGCCAAGAGAATTTCCTGTAGCGAAGAAAAGTAGCTACAAGGAATTTATGAGCTGTCAACCTTTCAATTTCTAAGGTACAGAAGGAGCCATAGGATTAATCCGTTGGTTCGAACGAAGCGAATCAGTATTCTCCCGTAGTAACTGTACTGAGGACTGTAAGGTTAAGTTTGCTACCGGTACTCTTGCCGAAGAAGCTTTATCTTGGTGGAACTCATATGCGCAGCCAATAGGGATTGAAGAGGCATATAAGATCACCTGGAATGAGTTTAAAAAAGCTTATGATTAAGAAATATTTTCCTCAAACGAAAGTCAAGAAAATGGAAGATGAGTTTATAACTTGACTGTGAAGGGGAACGACATTAAAACTTACATTAGGAGATTTCAGGAGTTGGCAACTTTGTGTCCCACAATGGTGCCAACTACTGAAAATACAATGGAAGTTTTCATCGGGGGTTGGCCTCGAAGTATCGAAGGGAATGTTACTACCTCTAAACCTCAAACGTTAAAGGAATCCATTACCATCACTCAATGGTTAATGGATCAAGTAACAAAGCACAACACTGTGTCAGTGCCCAACGATAACAAACGTAAGTTTGACGATATAAGAGCTTTTAACAACAACCATAACCCCAACACCAATAATCGTACTAACCCCTATCCCCAATCAAACCCAAGGCAAGAATCTACTCGAGATTATGCCGCCACTCCAACTGAGGGAAGTGGTTATGCTGGGAAAGCCCCTCTGTGTAAGAGATGTGCTTTACATCACACATGTCCTTGTTTTGTTAAGTGTAGCACTTGCAACAAGATGGGCCATCAAACTATGGATTGCAAGCACAAGGGACCAGCCACTGGAAGCAATCAGCTACCAGTAACGGTCACTTATCATGCTTGAGGAGAGAAAGGACATTATGCAAATAAATGTCAAAAGAAGAATACTGATGGTGCCCAGGGAAGAGCCTACATGTTAAGGGATAGAAATGGTCAGCAAGATCCGAACATAGTTGTGGGTACGTTCCTTTTAAACCGTCATTTAGCTAGAGTATTATTTGATTCTAGAGCCGATAAAAGCTCCGTATCTATATCTCTTGCCTCTAGACTTAGGATCCCACCTCTTGCCTTAGATACCTATTACAATATAGAAATGAACGACGGAAACCTAGTTAGTACTAACGCCGTCATCCAGGGTTGTACCCTATCCTTACTTAACCACCCTTTCAAAATCGACCTGATGCCGATCAAACTCGGTAGTTTTGACGTTGTCCTTAATATGGATTGGTTGTCCAAGAATCATGCTAAGATTCTTTGTAGCGAGAAAACCGTTCATATTCCAATAAACAACGGTGACACTTTAATCATCCAAGGAGATCAAAGTAAAACTCAACTAAATCTCGTCTCTTGTATCAAAACCAAGCGATATATATCCCGAGGTTGTCAAGTTTTTGTAGTCCAAGTAACGGATAGAAAGCCATATGAGAAACGACTGGATGAGATCCATGTAGTCAAGGAATACCCAGAAGTTTTTCCCAAGGATTTACATGGCCTTCCTCTCGTGAGTCAAATAGAATTCATAATCGACTTGATTCCCGGAGCGGCATCTGTAGCCCAAGCACCCTATAGGTTAGCCCCTTCAGAGATGAAGGAACTCTCTGAATAAATTGACACCCTTTTCTAGTTCTTTGTTTTGATCCGAGACTAAACAAATTGACACACTCTTGACACCAAAACAACGCACCCTAACTGTCCAGCTAGCTAACCGAACAACAAACACCACCCTTTGGGTATCTATTGTCAAATAATACACATAAACTCGCAAATACGCAAGCACACAAACACCACTTCATCATTATTAAAGAAGTTTTCCAAAACCAATTCTAAACAGTTTCTACGAAACCAAATAAGCTCAAGCAAACGCATCCTGATTTCTGTTAACACACGTACACACTAACACATCGATGACAGAACACCTATACACGAACACGACCTTTACCCAGATTTTTAATCATGCCCTTAGGGTCTAATTGTTACATCGAGACTCAAAAGGAACACACCACCCTATACGGGTTACACATGGTTCGACGCAAAACAGACAAACACCTGTTAATCGAGTCTATCACCACCAAACACGAACACCATCAGGTTTAACAAGTAAAATAAGCAATCCCCAATCTTGACCCGTATACCAAACCGGTTCAATCAACAATGAAACTGAGTGAACACCGTGACTCATAACGAGTCATGGTTCAACCCTAATTGGGTTCAAATAATTACCACCACAATAATAATATACCTGTTACAACGAGTATCACCAGACGAGACAAGGAACAAATTTGAGTTAACTTGCTCACTCACTGAGTCGACTTAGTGAGTTGACACGGTCAACGAACAAAAAAAAACAACCTCTTAAACTGGTTTTAACCACATGATAGTAATCAAATACGTTTTCATTAAAAACATAATCCACGAAAACCTTTATAACTTTTAGATAATCGGTTTTAAAAATAAGAACGAGTGGTGGTGACAAACTTACCATACGAAGAGAAAGAAAGAGAGAAAAGATTGTGGTGATGATGGTGGTTGTGGCGGTGACAACTACGAACCAAACGGACAAAAACAATCCCTTGTGCGCCCTCGCTCTAACCCTATGCAAACGAACCCTTTCTCAATCTCCTCTTCAACCGCTACGGGTGGTGGTGTGGTCGCCGAAAATCTCGCCGGAAAGTGGTAGCGGTGCCAAATGTTTGGTATGTGAGAAGTGAAAGTGATAAGTGATCAAATGTAACCCTAAAAGGGTTTTAAAACTTTCCAGAGACCATTTTGTGTCTAAAACGAAAGTTTAGGGTGAGTGGACAGAAACTACCACAGGGATTTTTAGTAATTTTGTAAATCTTTAAAATATTAAGGTGTGGGACCCATTTGGCTCGATAATAATCGTTCTTGGACTCGGGATTTGAACCATTACGTTTAAAATAAATTTTCCACGAAAATCAAGTATGAACACGACTAATATCTAATAAGATTTTAGAAACCACGTTTAAACGTTTATTAGACCTTTGGTTGTACCGGAACGCGATTTGTGTTGTCTAACTTAAAATTACGCAATAAGAGTGAACATTTAAACTTACAAAATAAATTATTTCAAGCTTGAGGTTGAGTAAGGACCTGAAAATTTTGCGGTTGTTATAGGTTATGATAATGATTCATTAAATTTGTACAGATAATTCACAATTGTACTTATATCGCAAACATTGATTTAATTTTTTTTATAAATTTAGATTAGAAGCACATTAAAATGAGTTTCACAATTTAAAAATATGAATTTGAGTTAAAAATATATTATTTTTTACCATCCTTCTCAATCGAGAATAATTTAATCCTTGTTAACTAATCCAGATTCTTCGCATAATAAATATACAATGCCCATAGGTAGTTTCACGAATTCATCATTTGTAATAACGAGTGTTGTAACCCGCGCGTTGCTGCGGGGATACCTTTTAAATCGTGAAGTATTGGAGCGTGGTGATACAGATTTGTTTTGTTATGTTTTTTTTTTACATAGGAAATATGTAAATGCATTTTATAAAAATTTTAGTTGTGTAAAAGTTAGTGGGCCTATGTAATTTGTTGGGCTTGCAGTAACAAATATGTAGGAAATAATGATTTGGATTACCTTTCCAATTTTCAGTGTCTCCTTGTACATTTTTTTCAAATGAATCATCTTTTCTCTTTAATCTTTCATGTCTTAATGCACCTTGTCTGCGTTTCTTTTTTTGTGGTTCCAGGATTGGTGCAGCGTCTGAAGGGGGTTGCTCATGAACACCATGCCTTTTTCGTTTTACATTTACAGGGTAGTTGATATTTTGGGCAGGAAGAGGTTTGTGTTGTTGTTGATCACAAATACAATTTGCCAGTTGCACATGAGGTATATGTTTTATATTTTGATTATTTAGATAATTTTTTACGGCATCTAGTGTCAGATGGTCACAAATACGATTTGCCAGTTGCACATGAGGTATATGTTTTATATTTTGATTATTTAGATAATTTTTTACGGCATCTAGTGTCAGATGCATTGTTTTCTACTATCGTCTATGTGTATCAAGTATAAAAGTGACCTGAGTACTAAGCTAACTATCTTTATGAGCAGATTGTAATAAAGCATAATTTTAAATTGTCCAACATACAAAATTAATAAATAAGTGAGTAATAGGAAAAAATAATATTCATATAGGTAGTGGAGAATGATGTAAAGTGTTGTACCTATAGGTTACTTTTAATTGTGAATTCAAACTGATTACCTGCATAAATGAATAGTAATAAAAAGAATATGTAAGTAAAAATGATACACACTTAAAGGAGAGCACAGCTGACTTTAAAAACACACTAAAAGCAGGCATGATGGATTAAAAGTAGAAGCAATAGATGTATGATTAAATAATCTTATGCACATGTATATGTAAAAAGATAGTAGCAGATACCCTACCTTTGCAAATATTTTTGTGAGTATATTCACTTCTTTTTCTCCAACCTGCAGCAAGTTTATGAAGAAAAGCAAGGATATAAGGAGATGGCTAATGACAGATCTGATAAGTAGTAATTGGATGGAACATTCTGGCTTCCGTTTAAGAAGATACGCTTATATGGTTATCAAGATTTTTTTGTCTCTAAAATTGTAACAGGCTTCATTGAATGCATATAGCGACGTGGTGTGTTAGGGAATACTCTAGCACTGTTATCTTGAAGCCATATTTAATGATCTTCCATCCTTGTGCAGCCACATGGCCAACTTCATTAAATGTTATGCAAATTACCTTGTGACAAATGGCATGTTAATACGCATTCCCCGCATTTTAGTTATATTGGATAATATATTCTTGAACATATGAATGCTCTATCTCATTACCAACGTATCTAATTTGTTTTGGTTAAAAAATGCTACCAGCCGACAAAAATATTGGCCCGTTACTCAGAGGCGGACCTAGGCCATATAAGGTGGTTCCCGGGAACCACCTTAGAAATTGAAGTCCTTTAACCACCTTGAACATCTAACTAAGAAAGAAAGACAAAATATCGATTAAAGAACAAAATAAAACAAAACTCGCAAGCTTTCTTCAATGGAGATTGTGTCTGTGCGTTGGTGTACTATTACTTGGTAAAGAAGAAGACCGAAGATATAATATTTTATATAGTGTTTAACTTTTGTCCAAAGTTCGGTTTTAACCCCTTTTATTTATAGTTACTTTTACTTTACACCCTTTCACAAAATGATAAAAGTACGTCAATTTTCTTACATAACTAAATATGAGATGAAGTCCATTTTGAAAAATTTCACGCTACTAAATGATAAGAGAAAAAAAATGTCAGCTATGTTTATGTTATAAAATTCAAGAGTTACGTATTTTGTTTGATGCATTTATGTACAATTTAGTACATACTATTCTACTTTTGAGATGAAATTAGTTGTTAATTAATTTGATTAAAAGTTGGAACATATATCACGATTTGAGTGATGTTCAAGGTTTAATACGTTTTTGTGAATGATATATTGAAAAATATTCACTAGAAAGTAGTAGCCACTAAGGCATTAACGATAAAATCACTAACTATTTACAAAGTGTATAACATGCAAAGATGTAATTATAAACACTTTAACTACTTTTTTAATATACAATATATGTTTACTGTTTCATTTCATTTACGTAGCTATGTTATAACTGGATCTGACTTGACCCGACCCGCCACATTAACCGTGTAATTAGTTGACCCATACTAAAACAAGGAACCACCTTAGATTTTTGGCTGGCCCCGCCACTGCCGTTACTTTATTCTTCTGATATGATAGACTTAAATTTTGGACCCTGGCCTGGCTATATGTTTCATTTCATTTCATTTAAAAAAGTGCAATGCACCAGAAGTCACCTTTGGCGGAACAAAGAATATGTCATGCTTGGAGGGTGGTAGAAGTTCTACATAAATATAGTGTGAATTTGTGCCTTATAGCCATTGTGATTTATAAATTGTTAATTAAAACAAACATAAAATTTTGTTTTACAACAAGTTTTAAGTGCAAATCTTACTTATACACATTTTAAGGTAATTGAAAAGAAAATTAAAACGGTTAAATGGCTTTACGCACAAGACAAAAAACTGGTCATCCTTCAATAACTTGAGAAAAAAATCCTTTATATCCATTTGCTTCATCCTTTAAAATGAAGTTGTTTAGAATAGTATTTTGGTTTGTGTATGATGTATCAGTTTCTTGATTTAAAAATATTTGCCGGTTGTTTTTGAAAAACTTTTCATGGTCATACCATACTTAAAATGAAGATATTGGTGGATCAATACAACTACTTTGGCCGTATATGGACGCACTAGTGAAACTACATTTATTTTGGCATAGGACGAGAAGATGATTGAGTAATATTTTTCACCTTCTGATTTTTCATAGGCTACCACCCCCAATAACAACTTTTAGGCTAGTCTCAATCGTGACCGGAGATGACCCAAGTCATCAGTGCCACGTCAGCTTTTTCTCTCCAGCAACCAGACATGACTCGGATGCCACAGTCGATGACCCAAGGTTTTTTTTATTCATTTTTTTTTTTAATTCAAACATTTTAAACATTAAATTTAAATTCATTAAAATTAAAAAACATTACAATACGAAATTAAAAAAAAAAAACATTACAATACGAAATTAAAATAAACATTACAATACTTAAACTAATAATCTAAATCGTAGCGTGCATTGATTGTTGCCTTGACTTTCATCAATTTTTGTAGTTGTCGTCCGGTCAAAGTTGGGTCGATTGGGGTGTTGTTGAATATTATGTCGGACTCTCGTTTTGATAGCCTCATGAGCTCAAGTTTCTCTTTTTTCATCTCCAGCTCTTTTTCCCTCAACCGTAACCAAGTATCTTCTAAACCCTCCTTATTCTTACCTTTCTCCCCTTTTGACGGCTTTTTGGTCTTGAAGAAAGTTTTGGCCAACGATTTTACAAATGATTGTGATGGAACATCATCATCATGAGAGGAGGAGGATAGTTTCTTCCTTGCTTTGTCACGACCAACCGGTCGTGATTCTCTAGCCCTTTCCTCATCAGAATCATCAACATCTTGGACATCAAAAGGATCACGAGCTTAGGTTGAACCAGAGGTAGTGGTAGAACCATTTGTTTTCTTCCGACTATTCGTTTGGAAAGCCGGCATCTCAGTGTCCTTCCAAGCAGCATGACCCTTTATTTTCTTCCGACTTTGTGGTTATACTTTTCAGTACAAGTGACAAAATGGGTGGGTCGGGCAGGTTGTAGCGCAGGTTAATTATGGTTGACCCGAAACACTTCCCAGAAAAATTACACTGTAATAATAATAGTGTATCAAATATAGATTCCATAAGTTATATTATTTTCATTTAAAAATATAATCTGATAACTTGAGGGGTTTTATCCATTTAAAAAAAAAAAAAAAAAAAAAATCAGTTAATATTGACCCATTTGGACTAGATGTTCACAACTGGACTCAAGCCTGAGCCCGCTCCTAGGCCAAGCCCGGAATAGCCCGGTCTTTAGAAAGTCCTAACATGCCAACTATTATCTACAAAGTCCTACTTAGCTTGGTCAGGGCTTGACTGGGCTAAGACCGAAAAAAGCCGAAAGTTTTAAAGTGAATTCTCCTTTATTATATTTCTTTTTTTTTTTTCGAAAGGCGCCTTTATTATATTTCTTAGTCTTATAGACGAGGATATTGCCTCCATTCTTGCCGTTCGCTCAAGCGTTTACAACTGTTATCACAGCTGCACTCACGGGCACACTTTATTATGTGGCTGCATCTCCAAAGGTTTGATTTTCGTTCATCTAAAGCACTTGCTGTATTTATCTCTTGATGGTCTAATAAACTATGTTGCTGCTTATTGCTTCAGATCCTACTTATGTTGTGGCACCAGTTTGGAGTTCACGTTCTGGTCGTCTGGAAATGAAGAAGCTATTTGCAGGTATAACCTTCTACCTCCTCTAAACACAAACTTTAAAAGTCGCCATTTTACTATTTTACCTCGTCATTTTCTATGGTATGTATATTCTTTGAAAAGCGATACAATTACTCTTTCTTGACTAAAATGTATTAGGTTCAAGCAACACAAATAGTCTCTATTTTGCACTAGATACGGTCGCTATTTTACTATTCTACCCCTCAGTGGTTTTCATATGTTACAGTCACATGGTCATTAGTTTATCACTCGAGCCTTTAGGTAGCACATTGCACTGACCGGATAGTTACTTTTGCTTAGAGGTAGCAATTGGGTTTCGCTGGTTCTGGTCATAGGTCAACAGGGTTATGGGTCGGGTCAAACTAGTCATATTTAAAAAGTGGGTCACTTTTGGATCCGTACCAGTTACCAATTATACGTGGAACTTAAGATGGGCATCTGGAACGAAACATGGCCCTACGTGTGACATGATACAATGTAGTTTTTATTTTCAATAGTAAAAGTAAATTATGTTAGTAAGGGAGCGTATACCATGCAAATAGTAACCTCATTTTTATATCGTGGGAACTTAAGCAAAATTAAAGGTCTATTGATATTTCTCATCTTTTTATACTAGTATATATCAGTTAACTTACCCGATTTGTTTGCAATATACTTTGTGAGATGTAATATGGAGCCAACTGATTCACTTGAACCTTTTTTTCTTCAGTTTTTTATGTGTATATATATTTTGCTTTAATAAAGACAAAGGCTTGATTTGAGGTAGTATAATTTTACCGTGTGTGTGATGTCGTTTTGATGTTTTGGGCTGGTTTGATTAGATATGCGTAGCTGATAAGTGTTATTGATCTTTGGTTATTATTCAAGGACTTGCTTGCTTTTAAATATCTCAGCTTTAAAATGCTAATATAATTCAGTTCTGTATCTAAACTGATTTTTTGTATCCAGATAATTAGTCTTAATCATATATCACGAGTGTTAAGGAATCATTTAATAATTTAGCAGACTTTACTAAAGCTATATGGGTTTTTGAATCATTTTGAGTTGCGCCATACAACTACTGTTGCAACGCACGAGTAGCCCAACTCGTTATTTATACATACTATAGAGCTCTTTTAAAGTTGCCGTATTCCTTTGCTAAAAAAAAAATAAAAAAAATAAAATAAATCAAGCCCAAAAAAACAGCCACATTCAAGCCAAAAAAAAATAACGCCTTGCCCAAAAATTAAAAAAAAAAAATTACAAAACTTTCTCTCAACTATGCAGCAACATGCGAAAATCACCATAAACTTTACTATTTATGACTTTTATATACAACAAACTTTACTGGTCAAATATTTAACAGATATTTGACGATTTCTTCAATAAAAAATAATGGCGAAAAGGTCTTTCGATGACGAACAAAGGAAGCCTAATATTGATATAATTTGACGTGTCTTTTGTTGTATATTTCAATATTTGATACTAAGGCTAAAGTTTATTGCCACAACAACCTCCAAAATGCCCCGCAACAATATACAGGGTGCATTCTCTCTCGGTTGACACTAATAATTGTTCAAAGAATTATTAAATTTCGGAATTAATTATTACTCTTAAACAATTACAGGTGACTCACATTAATTTGTATTCGAACTTGGATAAAGAAATCGGAAGTGAAGTGAATAGACAAAATGTCGGTGTTTTTTTTTACCTTGGTTTAGGCGTTTTAAATAACAAGAATATATTAAAATACGAGTAACACATTTTGACGATGATGGTGATTGGCTGTGAGATTGAACAATATTTTAAAACAATGGTAAGAGTTGGTGGACGGTGATGGCGGTGGTCATTAGTACAAAAATGGGATTTGGTTATACATGGGTAAAATGGAACGGCCACACATTCACATATTTATGTGGCTAAAGGTACAAAAATAGACAACATTTACTAATTAGCCACACATGAAAATTTTGATCGTGTGATCATTAGAACTGTATTGCCACACAATCGAACATTATGTGGCTAAAAGTAACTGGTAATTTTGTTTCTGATTATTTAGCCATATATGAATTTGTAACGCGTGACAAATACAAGTAAACTTGAAGCATTAGTCACATGAAGTAATTTTTTATGTGTCTAAATCATACAGTCAAGTTTTGTCACACATTATTTATGGGTGACTGCTATCTTTTGCTAATTAGTTAGCCACATATGAATTTGAAAAGCGTGATAAATGAAAAGTAAGATTGAAGCATTAGTCACGATATACATATAAACAGTGACAAACATATGTCACACACTTGATGACTTGAACACTGTGACCAAATTTCATATACGGTCACGCTAAACATTTTGTCACACATTTTTTAAGTGTAGCTAAAATTCAGTACATTTGGTCACACTAAATGTTTTATCCCCCTAAAATTCATGTTGCCTTTATAAACTTTTCCCCAAAATTTAGTCTTCCCGCTAAAATATTTTCACTGTATCCCGCCATAAATTTTTCCCAAAATCAAAATTACATTTTCATCCCTCCATATTCAATTATCCCAAAATCAAGATCATATCCATCTTCACAAAATTAACAACATGGATCTCAAACACACTCTGTCTGACCTACCACTGGTGCACACAAGAAGAGCACCTTTGAAAAAATTTCAAATTATTCAAATCCATCCCACTACCCCCCGTCGTTTCATCCCCATCCTTCACCCCCAAAAACACACGCACTCACTGTGTGCAAATTCACTCTCTCAAAACACACTAACTATGTGTAATTATGTCAAGTCGTCCAGATAAAGGCGTCAACATTCAAGTCCTTCTTCGTTGCAGGTACTTAAAAAAAATCCGAAAAATTAGGGTTTATTAATTTATTTATTGATAATATGATTTAATTAAGATTTGATTGATTCCTTGATAGGCCGTTTAGTGAAGATGAGAAAAGGAACAATGCACCACAAGTGGTGACGTGTAATGAGTATCAACGCAAAGTTGTCGTTTCGCAGAGTATCGCCGGGAAGCAAATCGATCGTGTTTTTACGTTCGATAAGGTTGTTATTATTATTATTTTTTAATAATTTGTATGCATTTCGCTTATGTTTGGCAAGAATTGAAGTTTAGACCTTTAGATTCATTAGAGTTAAGAAACTACTTTGTTTAACAACGGCATGTCATGTTATTCCAAAAATTGGCTTATTTATAAATCATTCAGGAACCGAAGCTCGTCATTGGATTAATATATATTTGTGGTTAGTTAGGAAATTCATGTTTGATTTTGGAGTCATAGCAGCAACGTGGTTCACTCGTTATGTGTTTGACGAGCGTTAAAGTTTAGAGCATTGTGGTGCCATGATTAGTGATAAGTATTATTTTTTTTTGTATGTAGGTTTTTGGACCTACTTCTCGTCAAAAGGATTTATATGAACAAGCAGTTGTTCCGATTGTAAACGAGGTTTTGGAAGGGTTTAATTGTACTATTTTTGCTTATGGTCAGACGGGGACGGGGAAAACGTATACCATGGAGGGTGAATGTAAGAAGCCAAAGGTAGTTGGCTTTTAATGCTTCACATTAGTCTCGTAGTTAAATCTTCATTTGTTAGTTGTAAGTTGTAACATATATTTTATGGTTAATTTTGGACAGAGTGGGCCAAATGGGTTACCTTCAGGAGCTGGAGTAATTCCAAGAGCGGTTCAACAAATTTTCGATACTTTGGAGCACCAAAATGCCGAGTATAGTGTTAAAGTAAATTTTCTCGAGCTTTATAACGAGGAGATTACTGACTTGCTTGCCCTTGAAGAAATTACGAGAGCTATTGAGGAAAAGAAGAAGAAGCTTTTTCCGCTCATGGAAGATGGAAAAGGTGGAGTTCTCGTTAGAGGATTGGAAGAGGAGATTGTTATGAGTGCTAGTGAGATTTTCTCTTTATTGGAAAGAGGATCTGCAAAACGTCGAATTGCAGAAACTTTACTAAACAAGCAATCCAGGTCTTGAGTTATTCTGCATCCTCGTTAGTGTTAATGTGATAGCTTATTGGGCTTCTCTAACAATAACTTGTTTTTCAGTCAGTCACATTCTCTGCTTAAATATCTATCATCATATCCTAATTCTAATTTTTGTACTTATGTAATCTAGCAATAGCAAATTGACGCGTCTTCTTCGCGATTCATAAGGTGGACGGACCAAAACGTGCATCATTGCTACAGTATCTCATGCTGTTCATTGTTTAGAAGAGACTCTGAGCACATTGGATTACGCTCACAGGGCAAAAAATATCAAGAACAAGCCAGAGGTTAGCTTCCTTTGTCACGCATAGATGGCTTCTTCATGTTCTCAAATTTTAGCGATTTTGTTAAAACCCTTACGTTTTTTGCATTTCTTATAGGTTAATCAGAAAATGATGATAACAACCCTCATTAAAGATCTTTATGGAGAAACTGAAAGGCTCAAAGCTAGTAAATTATTTGCATCTTTTGATAACGCAGAAGGATGAAAAGTAACGAGCTACGTTTAAATAATTGCTTATATGTCTGTTTATTCTACTTGCAGAGGTCTATGCCTCACGTGAGAAAAATGGAGTTTATATGCCGAAAGAGCGATACTATCAAGAGAAACTGGAAAGAAAGGTACTAGAAAGTTTTTAGTGTTTACTTGGTATGTCTGGTGGTACTATACAATCGTCTTCTTTGTTTCTATAAGTTTGATTTGAATAATTAAAAATTTGGTATGTGTATGTGAGTTTAACTTTATTTTTTTGTTTAGGCTATGGCGGATCAGATTGAACAGATGGGTGTTAAGATTGAAAATCAACAAAAGGTATTTTATCTAACTCTTTGAATGTAGTTTTTATAATACAATTGAAACTTTTGGCTAGGCACCTAGTTTACTTAAAGTGTGTGGGTATTGTTAAAAGTCTAACCAACAACGGTGAATTTTGTGAACCAAAGTATTAGATATTTATACTTTAGAATATCTAGTAAGTAGTAAATGGCAATGAGGTAAGATTTGATTAAAACTTCGCCGAAATGGCTATGTGTCTTGGGACATAGCAACCAGTATTTTTTTTTTTCTTTTTTGGTGACAAAAAGAACATACACGTCCTTTCATGTTAAGTAATATTGCTCACCTGTTACTTTCTCTTATAATAGCAATTTGAAGAGTTGAAGCTAATTTTGATGCTCGTGTCCAAGAGTGCCATGATTTGAGTGACAAGCTTGATTATACCCAGGTAATTCATGCTAGTGATTGATAGACATTGTTGTTGGACATCTTATATTGCTATACTTACTGCTGACTGCTATCTTGTGTATATGGTCTGTAGAATAATTTGGATCAGACCACTAAGGTGTTGTCCAATACTTAGGAAGAATTGAAGAGATGTCAGTATGTTATTAGGGAGCGAGATTTTATCAAAATTGAACAGAAAAAAGCAGGTATATATGAATGTTTTTTAGACGTTTTGAATTATTTGATTATTTACATCTCTTATGAAGGCGTTTGCTTTGTTTCTTGATAGACGTCGTACAATTGTTTGGCCTATGTCATCATTTTTCTTGTATTTATTCAGGAACTTGACTACCTTGTTGGAGTTGTGTCCAACCCCAAGAAGCCATTTTCTGCTATTGTTGGTGGGTCAAAGGTGTCCAGTAAAATTGGTGTGATCGAGTCCTTGTTGAACAAGGTTGACATCCTTATCCTTGCTGGAGGTATGAAGTTTACTTTCTACAAGGCACACGGACTCGTTGTTGGTTCTTCACTAGTTGAAGAAGATAAGCTTGACCTTGCAACATCCCTTCTTGAAAAGGCCAAGGCTAGATGTTGCTTCCCGCTGATTTTGTCGTTGCTAACAAGTTTGCTCCTGATGCCAACAGCAAGGTTAGTTTTTTACATGATGGATTTAATGCTGCTCATGAAATTCAAAGAAAATGTGCTAAGTATTTACTACTTCAAGTACAAAAGTTACTACTGCTAGTGAAAGTTAGTACTGCTAGTACAAAGTTAAGACTGCTCAGAGATTAAGACTGCTTGAAGTTAATACTACTAGTGTATTAGTTACAACTGTTAGTTATAAGTTAGTACTGTTGGTTCATATAGTTAGTACTGCTTCATATTTAATTCAGTGTTTGATACACGTGGCTTTTTTTTTTCCTACAGGCAACACCACCAAGTACCATACAAATGATTGGTGAGAACAAAACTGCACCTAAATTACAAACGAAGCACAAAAACGTTTACGTCTCTAGTGATGCCATGCAAAGGCAAGCTAAGAAGAAGAGTAAGAAATCCTTAAATTATTGAGAATTTTATTAGTACGACATTACAATTTTATCTTTGGTTTAAACATATACATTCCAATTTTATTGTATTTGAATTTGTTTTGTTATATATTGATTTCTTAAATGTGGCTAAAAGATGCATATAATCACACTTATTAACACTTTTGGTCATGTTTACTTAATTTGTTGTGTGACTAAATATTACAAAAGACCACACAAACATAAAATTCAGGTGGCCATTGGATGATCAATAGTCACACAAAATACACATTTTTTACTTTAAACAGCATATGGTTACACTTATTAACACTTTTGGTCACTTTTTACTTAATTGTATGCGACTTAATACCTAAAACAAACATTCTTTGTGTGACTAAATATTACAAAGGCCACATAAACATAAAATTCAAGTGGCAATTAGATGATCAATAGTCACACAAAATACACATTTCTTCACTTTAAATAACATATGGTCACAGTTATTAACACTTTTGGTCATTTTATGCTTAATTGTAAATGACTAAATATACAAAAAAAAAAAAAAAAAAAAAATGCTTTGTGTGACTAAATATTACAAAATGCCACACAAACTTAAAATTCATGTGGCCATTGGATGAACAATATTCACACAAAATACACTTTTAATTCACTTTAAACACCATATGGTCACACTTTTGGACACTTTATGCTTAATTGTATGTGACTAAATATACAAAACAAACATGCTTTGTTTGACTAAATATTAAAAAAGGTCACACAAACATAAAATTCATGTGGCAATTGGATGAACAATAGTCACACAAAATACACTTTTACTTCACTTTAAACACCACATGATCAACTTATTAGCATTTTTTGTCACTTTATGTTTAATTGTATGTGACTAAATATAAAAAAAAAACTTTTGTGACTATACAGTGTTTACGGTCAGTAATACTGATTAATCCAACTAAATTTGTACCTAATTAATCACACATGTTAATGTTTTGGTCCCTGTTTTTTAATAGAGACAAACACTAACTCAAATATGTGACCGTATGTACCGTACGGTCACGCGACCTTTAGTCGCACACACTCAAAAATCATGTGTGATTATATGTATATCGTCACACTTATTGGGTATAACCAAATCCACTTTTTGTCTTAGTGGGTGGTGAAGAAAAAGAGAGTATGATTGGTGGTAGTGAGACTCATAAAAAAAATAATAAACAAATTGAAAAAAAATACTAAAAAAAAAACTAAATGACAAAAAAATATATCAAACAAATGTATGAAATGACAAAAATAGTGAAAAGACAAATGTACTGCATTCTCATGTGTTTAGTATGTGACTGAAAATAACGAGAAACCTTAACGACGTTAAAAAATTGGACCATCCACGTAATTTATTCAACATATTAGACTAACGGTGCAAGATTTCGTGTTTTTAAATGGCGTATGAAATCTGGCCAAACTACAGGGACTAATAGTGTAATAGACTCTAACATATCTATCTACTAAGTCAGTTGCGGCGGATCCAAAATTTATGTTTAGAGGTAGCACAATTTCTATGTTAAATCTGCTTCATTCGATACTAACGTACAAAGTTGAATATAGAACGTAAAGTGGAAAATAAAATCAATAGAAATATGTGCAAAAGTCGAATAAGAAAAAGGCTATCGTATGTGTATGAATATCATATGTTTGTGCGATAAAGTTCACTACGAGTTTTAAAGTTCATTAAACAAATTAACTAATAAGCGAGTTGTTCAATATCCAAATTAGCATTATCAAATTTTGTAAAGTTTTTTGTAATTGTACCAGAGCAACCATTCCGTGGCATTCTCTACTAAATCATTCCCCTTACAAACACGTCTGCTAGTGCACCCTGAACAACAGTGAGGTGAAATAGCTCCTCACCAACTGAGCTTGCAGCAACGATGAGTATAAACTGCAACAAGTTTAACAATATTATCAAAATGATCAACTGCAACACAGACACACGGTAATGTCTAAAGGGTGTTTTAATTCGCGTTCTGAAACTCGTTATGTGATTATTGTTACCTTAAATAGCATTGACCAGTTTTAAGGTTTGGATATACCGATTCTGCTTTTGATAGTGCGAGCATTTTATACCAATAGTACCAAAAGTGATCATCAAAGGCTAAATTAAGTGTTTTTTTTTTTTTTTTTTTTTTTTTTTTTTTAAATTATAGATTCTTCTAGTTTGTGGATATTAGAGCATCCCCATTCATAACACCAATAACACCGTTCACGTCAGCGTCACATCAGTTTTAACATTTAACATTAACATCCCCAAAAAACACCCACAACCATAACATCCCAATAACATCAATATCACCAATAACATTTCATATTTTCAATTTCAACCCCTAAACTAAAACAAACACTTCATTTATTAAACTAAAACAAACATTTCATTAAAATTAAAAACATATTACAATACAAGATTAAAAAAAATAAAATAAAATAAAAAATTACAACAAAATAAAAAAATACATCGAAATTAAAAAAACACACCGCAAATTAAACGTTACAACATAAAGGAAAGGGTGAAAGCTAAAAATACGCAACGTGATTTTTCAGAACTACCGATGTACGCAAGGAATTTTGAAAATTACCATTGTACGCAATATACTTTCAAATTTGGAACAATGTACGCAATATGACCGGTAACTAACAAGTTACCAGGTCACAAACTTTCAAAAATGACAGAAATGGTCCCTGTGACTTGCGTTGACTTTCACAGGTCATCCTTTGACTTTATTTTAAGTTAAAAAAGTTTCAGTAATGGTCCCTATGGTCATTAACTTTCAGATTTAGTCCGTTTTTTCCGTTTTCATCCGTTTTTGTCAGTTTTTCTTACGTTTTGTTCGTTTTTCTTACGTTTTGTCCGTTTTCATCCGTTTTTTGCCCTTTTTCTTACATTTTTGTCCGTTTTATCCGTTTTTCTTACGTTTTGTCTGTTTTCTTTCGTTTTTGCCTGTTTTCATCTGTTGTTTTTACGTTTTGTTCGTTTTTCGTACGTTTTTATCGGTTTTAATTCGTTTTTGTCCGTTTTTCTTACATTTTTTCCGTTTTTCTTACGTTTTTGTACTATTTCAACATGTTGAAAATTTTTTCCAAAAAGAAAAAAAATTTTAAAAAAAAATTCCAAAAAAAAAAATTGGAATTTTTTCGCAATTTTGAAAAAATAAATAGGAAAAAAAAAATTCGAAAAAATTTGAAAAAAAATTAAAAAAATTTGAATAAAAAATTTCAAAAAAAAATTTTGAATAAAAAAAATAATTTTCAAATATATTATTTTATAAAAAAATCTTTAAAAAAAATATTTGAAAATTTTGAATATAAAAAATTTCAAAATTTTTTTTTTAAGATTTAAAAAAAAAAATATATATTTGAAAAATATATTTTTTTTTAAAATATTTCAAAAATATTTTTTTATTCAAAATTTTTTTTGAAATTTTTTATTCAAATTTTTTAATTTTTTTTCGGAAATTTTTTTTCCTATTTATTTTTTCAAAATTGCGAAAAAATTCTAAATTTTTTTTTGGAAATTTTTTTTCCAAATTATTTTTCTTTTTGGAAAAAATTTTCAACATGTTGAAACGAACAAAAACGTAAGAAAAACGGACAAAACCGAATAAAAACGTACGAAAATCGAACAAAACGTAAAAACAACAGATGAAAACAGGCAAAACGAAGAAAAAGACAAACGTAAGAAAACGGATAAAAGCGGACAAAATGTAAGAAAAGGCCAAAACGGATGAAAACCGATAAAAACGTAAAACGGAAAAACGACAAAACGGATGAAAAGGAAAAACGGACTAAATCTGAAAGTTAATGACCATAAGGACCATTTGAAACTTTTAACCGAAAATAAAGTCGAGGGATGACTGTGAAAGTCAACGCAAGTCACGGGACCATTTGTCATTTTGAAAGTTTGTGACGGTAACTTGTTAGTTACCGTCATATGCGTCATGTTCCAAATTTGAAAGTATATTGCGTACAATGGTAATTTTCAAAATTCGTTGCGTACATCGGTTGTTCTGAAAAATCACGTTGCGTATCTTTAGCTTTCACCCTAAAGGAAATGACAACGAAAAAAAAAAACAAAACATAGCAAATGCTTATTCATCATCGTCGCTCTCTTGTTGTTGTCCATGTCGTTCAAGATTTTTCAGCCAAACATGCTCCATAAGGTCCTGTTGGAGTTGGGTATGCGTTTGTCGATCGTGTATTTCTTTTGCCTTACGACTGTGAGTATCACACCTTTCGACCCATCTTCGTTGCCTCAAATTTGCTGATGGATCCACCCACAGTTCATTATAGTCACGTAATGCAAATTTTTGATCTTTTATAATCATGTTATGCAAAATAATGCAACAATACATGATTCTACGTATCGTGGCAATATCCCATTGACGTATCGGTTGTTGTAGTATACCCCAACGGCCTTGAAGAACACCAAAAGCACGTTCAATATCCTTTCGGGCACTTTCTTGTCTCCTTTTAAAGTACGTATGTTTTTCATCAGTTGTTGTCGTGAAGGATTTGACGAAAGTTGCCCACTGTGGATAAATTCCATCAGCCAAGTAATACCCCTGTTCATACCTAGTTCCGTTGACCATATAAGGTGCTCTTGGGGCATTATCAGCAAGAAGGTCGTCGAATAACGGAGAGTTATCTAAAATATTAATATCGTTATTTGCCCCCGCCATCCCAAAAAATGCATGCCAGATCCATAAATCTTGAGAAGCAACAGCTTCAAGCATAATTGTTGGTATTTTTTATCACCCCTAGGAAAATGCCCTTGCCAAGCCACTGGACAATTTTTCCATTCCCAGTGCATACAGTCAATGCTACCAAGCATTCCCGGAAAACCATGTTTTTCTTCATGTTGTTGATAAATTTTTTGAATGTCGACCCATGTTGGTTTTCTTAAATACTCCGGCATAAACAAATCAATAATACATATGTTAAAATTATCAAGACATAATTGTGAAGTACTCGCACCCATTTGCAAGTATTCATCAAATGCATCGGGTGAGGTGCCGTACGCCAATTGGCGTATGGCAGACGTACACTTCATTAGAGCACTTATACTCATTCGACCACAAGCATCAGGTGTTTGCCTAAAGTAATTAAAATGATCTGGAATATTATCGGAAGTATAAGATTCAATACCTTCAACTATTTGCAGGAATAGTTTTCGGCTCATACGAAATCTTCTACGAAAATTCCGGTTTGAATACTTACAACCTTGTGCGAAATAATCGTTCTTGCAGACGTTCCTCTGCGGCTCACGTTCACGATATACATGGGTGCGAGCGAGTAGGATGTTGAGATTCAATACCATCTTCTTGTTCCAACGAAGGTGATACTCGTGCGCGTGCATGCATAAATTGGAAGCCTGCTAAGTCTTCTCTGTCTGACCAAGACAGAGGAATATCACCAGCTTGATTTGGATCCATTGTGAACGAATTTGATTTTCGAATTATGAAAGTGTGAGAGGAAGTGTGAAAAAAATAGAGTTTTAGTTGGGTATTTATAGTGGTAAAAACTAGCCGTTAGGGACTAATTTTGAAACTTTTTTGAATTTTTTTTTAAACCTAACGGATACTAGCCGTTTAAGGGACTAGAAGTAAAAAATTTTTTAATTTTTTTTTTTTTTAAACCCACTAACGGCCGTTAGTGGAGCAACGCCCAGCCTTTAACGACGTTATAACACCACATTTCCAACGTTCAACGCCACTAACGGGCGTTAGTTTGGGCTTTAACGCCGTTGCAGCGTTAACGATGGGAGTGCTCTTACAATTAAAACACTAGAAACACATCCAAACACTATTTCCAACAACTTGTTTGATTATAGTTAATTAGTAGGTTATCACATAAATTAAAGAATAGCGATAAACTTTTCTCTCGTTTTAGTCATGTACTCTTTTTTGTACATCTAAGTCACTAAAAGGTGGTTTTGTGCTATGTTCGGGTCATTTGGTAACCCGTGATTTTAAACACTATATTATTAATAAATGACTCAAACTGAGCACAAGCCCATCTTCTATCGAATCAGATGTACGGAAGTTACGTCCGTATTTTATGCAATAACCCCTTAATTATTTGAATATGGTAATTCAATATCACATAAGCAACTCTAAAACACGAACCCAAAGTGTATACCTGCCATGGAGACATTCCGTAGGAAAAGCTTCGTAACTCCTCATCTTCAGCATCCCATATTGCACGAGCATGAGGAGACACCTTCACAACTTCATCCTGCACTAGCCGAACAACATTCATTTTAGTCATCTATGATACATTAAAATCAGCCAAATTTACAAACGTGGTGGTTAAACTAGAGGAACATAATTTTTGAAATTTGATCGTGCGTCTAGTAAAAAGAGAAGTTCCATAATTGGAGGAGCAGCTGTTGGGATATGAAAGTGCTGAAGATATCAAAGTACTGAAGATATGAAAGTACTGTAAGCTGAAAAGAACTGGAAGATGTCAAATAGTCAAAGTCTTGCTAAATGACGAGTCAAAGTACTGCAAGAGGAAGTCAAAGTATTGCTAGAACAAATAAACTGTTATATTCGTTTATGGAAAGTATTGTAGATTACTTGTCGTACAAGGTTATAAATTGTAAACCGACTAGGATATCCTTGAGCCTATAAAAGGACTTCTAGATTGGCATTAGAGTGCGATTTTGAGAAAAAGAGTTTTAGAGTTTACGAATTAGAATTTAGAGAAAAGTTCGATTATCTTAGAGTTGTATTAGAGTATGCATAATAAGCGATTTAGAGTTTGTTAATAAAGTTTTTCTTCTTAGCTTTGTTAAGTAAATTCCGCGTACTTAATAAAGATTGCTCGGTGTTTCTTTGTTAATAACTTAGGATTTATCCGAGGTTATTAAACCTTAACAAGCTAGTTAAGTTAGTTTGATTAAAGTATATCGATCCAACAAGTGGTATCAGAGCTTGTGTGGAAACTCTGACTAGGAAGAAACCCTACAATATCCAAGATGTCGAATGAAGTTGTTCCACAACCCTCAATCACCTCACTCAGAATTCCAATTATCAAAAGGGAGAATATGATCTCGGTGCATGAAGATGAGGCAGTATATTGCCATTCTGAGACCATGCTCGTGGAATGTAATTGTGAATGGGAATGAAGTTCCTCCAGAACCCATTCAAGTTCTTTGGACAACCTCTAGCACCAAAGGCAGTTTTACCAGCAGCAACCCTAAGGAATCAAGAGAAGGCACTTAACATTCTCTTGTGCGCCATTCCAGATGGTCATCTTCTTAAATTTCATGATGCTAAAGATGCTAAACACTTTGGGCGCTCTCAAGACCGATTTGGAGGGAATGAAGCCTCTAAGAAGATGCACAGAAACTTGCTGAAACAACAGTTTGAAACTTTCACAGTTGGAGAAAAAGAGAGTCTTGATGCTGCATATGATAGGTTCCAGAATCTTCTTAACATGTTGGAATTATACAAAGGCGAAGTATCGTTGAGGATGCTAATTTGAAGTTTCTAAGGAGTTTGCCATCTACATGGCATGTGATTGCTACTATGATCAGAGGACAACAGGGGTTGGATGTTATGGACTTTGATGATCTTTATCATCAACTGAAGGTGTATGAACATGAGATGAGTGGTCAACCAAATTCCAAATCTCACGGTATTGCTTTTCTATCATCGAAAAGAAGCGGTATTTCCAAAAGTCTTGCTTCTCCTCAAAGTCTTGTTTCTCAAAGTCTTGTTTCTCAAAGTACTTGCTTGTTTACAATCCCCATCATATACTCGTGAGGCCCCACCATCTACCACTTTGAACTCAGATGAAGTTGTGTGCTCTTTCTTTGCACAACAAGCAAGCTTACCTGTCACTTATGAAGAGGATCTAGCACAGATTGAAGAAGATGCACTTGAAGAAATTGATATCCGGTGGCAAGTTGCTATGATTACTGCAAGGATCAAAAAGTACATGAAAAAGACAGGCAAAGCTATTGATTTCAAACCCAAACAAGGAATAACTTTTGACAAATCTCAAATTGAATGCTTCAATTGTCAAAAGATTGGTCACTTTGCAAGGGAATGCAGATTTGCTAAGTATCAAGCAAAGCAGAACATCGAGAAGCCAAAAATTGAGCTCAAAGAAATACCAATAAGCGAGACAAAGGCCTTGGTAGCTCAAGAAAAGTTATCCGAAGTGGACTGGAGTGAAGAGTTCGATGATGAACCGGTGACTTCTTGTATGATAGCAGTGGATGATGCGATTAAAGACACAGTGGAAGCATTGGTGGAGCACCTTGCTTTTGATGAAGAATCTGAACATCTTTGCTTTGGAATCGATGATGGCTTTGGAAGATTTGATTGGAGCGAGAGAAAGTGAAGATGATTCGCTCTTCTTGCTATGGTGGCTACTTCACCAACTCGGTCTCCTATCTCGAGGTATGCTCAAAGCTGTTATGAGTTTTATCAAAAATTGCTTAACAGTTATGTGATTGAAAGAGACAATTGTATTAGGGCTAGGTGCGAGGTAGCGAGGTTACCAAATCACTTTAGAGTCTATAGAAGCTAAAATCATAACACATGAAAATAATGAAATGGCTTGGGCTGAAAAATATGAACAACGGGATTACCGGTTAAAACTTCAGTGAATGGAAACTAAAGCTGTAAAATTGCTGAAATTGAGAAATTAACTAAGGAAAGAGATGATTTGTTAGCTAAGTTTCTTTGCTGGAAAGAGTCGGTTTGTCCCAAGTTACTTTTGTTGAAAAACAGAGAAGAGCTTACAATAGAACAGGCTTAGGATTTGGAATGGACTTTAGCAGTGTAGATGAAAACCAACCTAGTAATCAGGATGATGGTGATTTTGAGGACATAACCACTAGTGATGATGAGCTCATTAACTATGTAGATTTATCTAGTAATGATGGCTCGATAAGTGAACCACCTCACGAATATAAGAAAGACAATGGTTATCATCTTTGTTCCTCATCCCATTAGTCATCACCCCTCTAGGCACGATGTTTCTCATTATGGAGTAGATAGTCTAGAGTTTAGGAAGAAGCTTGTTGCTCAATCTAGATCTGAGAAACCCAAAGAAACTGTTGAAAACAATGTTCAAAATCAGCAGTACCTTTAAAACAAAGTCTTGCTCAACAAGCGTACCTTACGTGAAACCTTTTCAAAGCGATCTGCTAAACCTTTTTGGGATAATTTTGCTCAAAACAAATTTTATCAGTCATCAAGAAGGCAAAACAATTTTGGGCATAGACATAGAGGAAATCACTTTGGTCATATGGGTCAAAAACTATAGTCCTACTCACTTAATCAAAGATTGTGACAAACACTCAGAATATCTAAGCAAGTTTTCAAGGAATAAGTCTAACAATCATAGACCTAGAGAGCACAAACCAGTGTGGACTAATACAAATAGGGTTAATCACGAAACTTCACACGGATCATAGATACCCACATCGAGACGACCTTCATTATCTCACAGTACTTTCCAAAGTCTTGCTCGAGACAAGGTACTGAAAACCATACTTGGGATAGGAATTCTAGGAGATCTCACTATCAACCTAGAATGTATCACAATTCATATAGGGGATCTAGATCCCAGGAACCACCTGTTAAAAGCTGAATGGGTAAAAGGGGAAGTCTGGTAAGGGACACACGACGTTCAACAAAAAGTGAATCGGATGTTTGTGTGACACAAGAAAATGCTAATAAAGCGGTAAAAGAGATTTATGTTGAAAAACCAGAAAGTTTTGAAAATCCACATGCTAAAACTCAAAAGATAATTTTGGATCACCATTTGAAAGATAGTGGAAATTACATACTCAAGGAATTTGAGTTTGTAACTCCACAAAGGGAACACAAGTCGAATGGCTTGGGTTCCTAAGAGTTTCTAACTCTTTTCTTTGTGTGTAGGGCAACCCGGAAGAGGAGCTTAAAGATCATCTTATTGTGGATAGTGGTTGCTCTGGAAGTATGACAGGTGATAAAGAGATCTGTCGATTTTAGAAATATTAGTGGAGGAAAAGTTGCATTTGGGAATGATCCCAATGGAGGAAGGATTACTGGGAAAGGAACAATTAAAGCTGGAAGAATTGACTTTGCGAATGTCAGATATGTGAAGGAGCTAAAGTTTAACTTGTTGTCGGTTTCTCAAATCTGTGATAAAAGCATCTGTGCTATTCACGACACAGAATGTCTTATTCTTTCATCTGACTTCAAACCTGTTGATGATGACTTGGTAGTACTTAGAGTACCAAGGACAAATGATGTGTATAGTTTAGACATGAAGAGTCTAAATTCCTATGGAAGAGCCACATGTTTGGTGGCTAAAGCAACATCTGAAGAGGCACATCAATGGCATAGAAGATTGGGCCATGTGAATTTAAAGAACATCAACAAAGCGGTCAAAGGCAATTTAGTTAGAGGTTTACCTTCAAAGACTTACAAGAATGATCAATCATGTTTGGCATGCAAGAAGGGTAAACAACACAAAGTTTCCTGCAAGAAGCTTGATGAAAGAAATATTAGGGAACCATTGGAGCTATTACACATGGATTTATTTGGACCTGTCTCTGTGGCAAGTTTAAATAAGAAGAAGTATTGTTTGGTTGTTACTTGATGACTGTAGTAGATTCAGTTGGGTTTTCTTTTTGGGCTTTAAAGATGATACCTTTGATGCTATTCAGACACTGATAATAGCACTTGAAAACCAATTAAGACTCAAGGTTAGAGGTATTAGATGTGACAATGGTACTGAATTCAAGAACAAGCTTATGGATGACTTTTGTGCTAATAAAGGCATCAAGAGGGAGTTTAGTATTGCTAGAACACCACAGCAAAATGGTGTTGCAGAGAGGAAGAATAGGACCTTGATTGAAGCTTCAAGGACTATGTTAGCGATTCCCATCTCCTATTCAATTTTGGGCTGTAAGTACTGCATGCTATGTACTCAACAGGGTTTCTGTCACCAAACCACAGATGAAGACACCCTATGAATTGCTGATGGGCAATAAACCCAACATTAGTTTTATGAAGCCTTTTGGATGTCCTCTTACTATTTTGAATACCATTGATAATCTGGGGAAGTTTGATGGCAAGTCAAAAGAAGGTTATTTATTGGGATATTGCACTAACAGTAAAGGCTTTAGAGTATACAACAGAGTTACTAAGAGGATTCAAGATTGTCTTCATGTTGAGTTCTTAGAAGATCAAGACAATGAGAAAGGAAAAGGTCCCGATTGGATGTTTGATCTTGAGATTTTATCTCCTTCAATGAACTATGTACCTGTTAGAGAAGAAAATCAACATTTGCACACTGATGAAGATATTCAATATGTTGTTCATGATGTTCATATTAGACGATGCAGTTCTGCTAAAGTTCTGAGAGTCCAAAACAAAGTTGATGTTCCTAAGCAAAATCTGATTCTCCAAAACACGATCTTGTTGCACCACAATCCTCATTATCTGCGAGGATCAATCTATTCAAGAGGAACTCAATCGGATGCTTCTTCAAGATGTATTAGCACATTCTTACACTGATGAACAAAGGAGAGCTTATGAAGAGGCAAAGAAGAAGAACCAGTCTGCTGAGTACTCTCACGATACTTTGGACAAGATACTTTCGATCAAAGTACTGCTGCATCTGTTGCCAATACTTTAGATGATTTGGATGAACCTACCATGCACGGGTTAGAAGATACGATGATGAGCTTGAAGATGAAGGTATTTTCACAAATTTCAATGAAGGTGCTGATTATACTAACTTGGATGATACATATGCAGTTCCACAGTCACCAATCTTACGGATTCATAAGACTCATCCGGTGATCAAATCATTGGTCCTTCTACATCTGGAGTTATGACAAGACACAAAGCTAAGGGTTTCACAAAACCTCACAATGCTTTACTTAGCTTTGTGTATAAACAAAACAGGCTAAATCATAAGGATCATCAAACCTGCTTATTTACTTGTTTCATCTCTCAAGAGGAACCCAAGAATATTGCTCAAGCTTTGACTAAAGAAAGCTGGGTTGAAGCTATGCAGGAAGAACTTCTACAATTTAAACTTCAAGAGGTTTGGGTTTTATGTGATCTTCCGGATGGGAAGAGAGTTATTGGAACAAGGTGGGTTTTAGAGTTAAAAGGGATGAAAGAGGCAATGTTATCAAAAACAAGGCAAGATTAGTTGCTCAGGGTTATAGACAGGAAGAAGGGGTAGATTATGATGAGGTATTTGCTCCTGTGGCAAGGATTGAAGCAATTAGAATCTTTCTTGCTTTTGCTGCTTATATGGGTTTTCGGTATATCGGATGGATGTCATGAGTGCCTTTCTTTATGGTACTATTACCGAAGAGGTGTATGTGAAACAACCTCCAGGTTTTGAAGATCCTAAGCATCCAAACAAAGTCTATAAGGTGGTTAAGGCTTTATATGGTCTTCATCAGGCACCTAGAGCTTGGTATGAGAGGCTCTCTACATTCTTATTACAACATGGATACAGGAGGGGAGCTATAGACAAGACTTTGTTTATCAAGAGAGACAAGAAGGATATCATGTTAGTTCAAGTTTATGTGGATGATATCATCTTTGGGGCTACCAAGCAGTCTATGGTTAAGGAGTTTGAGCGGCTGATGCAGAAGGAGTTTCAAATGAGTTCAATGGGAGAGTTAACATTCTTTTAGGACTTGAGGTTAAGCAATCCAAGGAAGGAATTTTCATTAGCCAAGACAAATATGTTGCAGACATACTTAAGAAGTTCAAATTTGATGATATGAAGGCATTACTACCCTATTAAATCTATCAATTCATTGGGAAAAGATGAAGATGGACAGACTGTTGAAGTCAAGTTATACAGATCTATGATTGGCTCTCTTATGTATCTTCTTGCATCAAGGCCGATATCATGTTTGCAGTTTGTCTATGTGCAAGATATCAAGTCTCACCAAAGATCTCTCATATGAATGCAGTAAAGAGAATTTTTACGTTATTTGAAACAACAACCTAAGTTGGGGTTGTGGTATCCTAAAGAGTCACCTTTTCACTTAGAAGCTTTTTCAGATAGTGATTATGCCGGTGATAACTATGATAGAAGATCCACAACTGGTGGATGCCAATATCTTGGAAGAAGGTTAGTCTCCTGGCAATGCAAGAAGCAGACAATTGCAGCAACATCATCTACTGAAGCTGAATATGTAGCTGCTGCAAGTTGTTGTGGTCAAGTTTTATGGATGCAGAATCAACTCTTGGATTATGGGTTCAATTTTAAGAATACTCCTATCAATATTGATAATGAGAGTACTATTTGCATTGTGAAGAATCCTGTGTATCATTCCAAGACAAAGCATATTCAGATTAGGCATCACTTTATCAGAGATTGCTATAAGCATAGGCTTATTAATGTGGTTAAAGTTCACACAGATGACAATGTAGCTGATTTACTCACTAAAGGTTTTGATGTGTCACGATTCAATCACTTGGTCGTGAGCATTGGAATGATTAACTACTAAGCTATGTTTAAGGGGAGGACTATAAGGTGTTAGGAATAGTCTGTGTATTGCTTGAGGGGAGGATGTTTGTGTATTACTTAGTTTATATGCAGGTTTTTGGCAAAGTCTGTATTTCACGAAAGTACTTGCTTGGGAAAGTACTTGCTTGGGAAAGTACTGCTTATGTGGAAAGTACTGTTTGTCGTATTAAAGTATTGTTCCAACGGTAATATTGGAGGGTAATTAAAGCCAACGGTTATTTTATTTTGGGTAGTGATTTTTCAAAATCCTACCTATAAATAACAACTTTCCGATTTTCCCTCTCATATTATTCATTACCTCTTTTCCATACTTATCTTCCAATTACCATCTCTTTATTATTCGATATAATCTTTCTATTGTGATTACTTTTTCAACAATGATGAATCGTTTAAGCTGTTTGAAGCACAATATGGTGGCTAATTTGGATAAGACTGAGGCGAATGTGGCTTTCTATGATATCATTGATTATCTAGTTGGGTCGCCTATTAGTTATGCTCTTTTAGTTGAGCCGGATGTTATTGAACCATGGATTCAAGAATTTTGGGCTAATGCTAGAGAATTTGGAGGAGGATGAATATTATATTAGATCCTCGATTCTTTGGAAAGACTATCAAGATTACAGAGGTCTCCATTCGTGATGATTTATTATTTGGAGATGAAGAAGGGGCTATTAGATTTGCCAAGCAACTGATTTGGGATACTTTTCGTAATTTGGGCTATGAAGGTTCTTTGGTGAACAAACTTTTAAGAAGGCATTATTCTGTCCTCAATGGAAGTTTTTGATTCATGTTTTGCTCCATTGCATAAGTTCTAAAAGCACTTCTTGGGAGCAGTTTGGGTCAAATATTGCGTCTGCCGTGGTTGGCTTAGCTACTGACGAGTGTTTAACTTTTCACGACTTATTTTGGATGGAATGCTCTCTCATATATCATCTGGGGCAACTTGGTTGATGTATCCAAGGTTTATACAGGAGAAGTAACTTGTTCAGAGGTGGAGATATTCCTTTAACACCATCCATGATGGAAATTGTACAAGCTGTTCGTAATGCGGTGCAGAGGATGAAGGAAGGTACTTGATCGATCATGGTCTTGCTTCACATGGTACTGCTTCACAAGGTGCATCTGCAAGTCGCTTCTCGTGAAGGTCTTGTTTCGTTACAAGGTGATGTTTCTTGGTCACGAGGTTCAAGCAGAAATTGAGAAAACGCCTACTCCATCTTCGAAAGTTCTATTCTGTTTGAGAGGGGCATTCACAACCTCAAGGTGATGCTCATTCTATACCTCGTGAAGATTTGGCGTTAGATAACTATGCTTTGACAAGGGAGCTAGCTAGGTTAAACAAGACTGTTGCGCGTCAAGCTAACACAATTAGGAAGTTGAAGCGTAAATATATCTGGTTGAGAAATTTTGTTAAACCATATATTCAAGGTTTCAACTTATGGGTTAAGGAGGAAAATAAAGCGTCGTAAAGCTCTTGAAAGGAATTAAAAAGAAAGAAGGTTCCTCAACCATCTTCTGTCAATTTGGGGAGGAATTTCGAAAAGGAAAATTTGAAAGAAGATGTTATGAAGAAGAAAGAGTCTGAAGAAAATATTACAAAGAAGAAAGAACTTGTAAGTATTAGTTCAGTTTCTGAGGAAGAAGAAGAAGTACAAGTTCAAAGTACTGGTGTTCAAGAAGAAGAAGTACAAGTTCAAAGTACTGGTGTTCAAGAAGAAGAAGTACAAGTTCAAAGTACTGATACATCAAGGGAAGAAGTAACAACACCAATAACTCCAAGGGTATTAAATTTTGATGAAGAAGCTGGTCCTTCTACATTTGTTAGAGAAGAAGAGGAGGAAGCTACTTACATACCTATTCATTCAGCTAGTGATGATGAATTAATTGCTACATTATTTGATTTATCACAACCAAGAGGAGGAGTTACTATTAGAGAAGCACAAGAAGAAGAACAACCAAGAACTGATCAACCTGCAATTGATCCAAAAGACAAGGGAAAAGGTGTTCTGGTTGAGACTAAGAAAAAAAAAGCTCACTTTGGCAGAACTTAGAGCATTTGAAGTGGCTAGGAATGAAGCTGCTGCTAGAAAAGTTCAAGAAGAATTAGATGCTAAAGACAGAGAAGAACAGCAAGCTCAAGAAGCTAAAGACAGAGAAGCAGCTCAAAAGGTACAAGATGAGTTAGATCTTTGAAACTCTGAACCTTTACAGTCTCCAACACCTGTTAGATTCATGTCAAGAAGACCTAATTTAGCTAAAGAAAGGAATGCAATGATGGCATATTTAAAAGGCAGAGGATTTAAAGGATTGCAAAAGCTAAATTATGTGGATATGAAAAGATTATATGATGCTGAGAGAGAGGCTTATAAGAAAGATGTTGCCGGCATTAAAGACTTTAGAGAAGAAACTTATTGGACTGAAGCTGAAAGGAAGAAAAGCTTAAAGAGGAAAAGAAAACTGATGTTACAGATGTTCAATTTTCAAAGAAAGAGAAGGTTGAATTAAGATCTGAGACTAGTGATGAATTGAAGAATTATCTCAGAGTGGTAGATTTTGATTATACCAAGGAAGATGATGATTTAAAGATGAACAGATCAAAGATCAGTACTTTTAAAGTTGTGAAAACCAAGAATGAAGAGTACATGGTTTTTCATAAGGAAGATAAAAGTTTTAAGGTTTTCAAACGGTTATGGGATTTGTTGCATGTTATTGATAGAGTAGATCTATTCTACTTATATCAAGTTATAAAGGCGTATTTTGAAGATCATCCATTAGAAGGTATTGAATTGGTTTTACATGGGGATCTTGTAACTATGTGGGAAACTGATGAAGAAAGCAGCGATGATATTTGGAAGGATCAAGAAAACTGGGAAATAGTTTGCTGGAGATTCTTTGAAGAATCTGGAGTTCATGTCCTGGAGCTAGAAAATGGAACAATGATTCACATGTTTGCAGAAAGAAGATATCCTCTTACAGTTGATCTAATGAGAAGAATGCTTGAACATGGTTTGGAAGTAGAAGAGGATGATGAAACTGCTTGCATGGTGATCAATCTGTTTATAAACTGGACTACTATTGCTGAGAATGATTTATAACTGGTATGAACTTTATTTGAATAAATATTTTTTATATATCAGTACTTTTATTTAAAGTACTGCTGATCAACATACTTTCATCAAAGTCTTGTTTGCTTTGAACTAAACCAGTTAAATAAATTTTAGAAGAAACCTTTTTGCTTAATAATAAATATTTTTGAAATAAAGGTTGAATAAATGGGTTTTGTGATGATAACATCAATAGGTTATCAATCCACCATGGTTACAAAAGGATTGACTAATCCATGAGCAAACGGCTCTGGTAAAGATATATCAAATCCGTTTCTAGTTGTCAACTTGCTAATAAGTTGGATGGTCATCAACTCACCATATCGATAGATGTGAAGAGTTGGCTAGCCCACAAGAAATGGCTTGTGGTAAAGGCCGTGGAAAAACCATTATTGGTAATTAGTTCACCATTAGATAAAAGAACTAACTAGTCTAGAAGGGTACAGCTTTTGGTAAAGACAAAACAAATCTGTTGATAGCGGTGATTTGCTAAAAATCATATGGTTATCAATGTACCATGGTCTTACACACCAAAACATTTGGCTACTCCAAAGATAATGGCTTTGGTAAAGAGTTCTAAATCCATTGAATTTTCAATGATTCACTTTGAAAGTGATGAGAATAGTATGCAACTTAAACTGAATCATTGTACAAATTGTCATATGTTCTTTGTGTTCTTTGAAAAGATGGAGATTCTGGATGTGCTTTGTGAAGAAAATAATTCTAAAGAGATACTTTGAAAAAAGCACAGATTCTACAGAGATATAATCTAAAGACTGAAGAACAATCCGTTTTAAAGATGAAGCTGTTAAAGATATATTCACAAAGGAACTTGAAGTCAAGCAAGTAGAATTCAAGTTAGGGGAGGATTGTTGGGATATGAAAGTACTGAAGATATCAAAGTCTTGAAGATATGAAAGTCTTGTAAGTTTGAAAAGAACTGGAAGAAGTCAAATAGTCAAAGTAATCTTGCTAAATGACAGAGTCAAAGTCGCAAGAGGAAGTCAAAGTATTGCTAGAACAAATAAACTGTTATATTCGTTTATGGAAAGTATTGTAGATTACTTGTCGTACAAGGTTATAAACTATAAACCGACTAGGATATCCTTGAGCCTATAAAAGGACTCCTAGATTGGCATTAGAGGTACGATTTTCAGAAAAAGAGTTTTAGAGTTTACGAATTAGAGTTTAGAGAAAAGTTCGATTATCTTAGAGTTGTATTAGAGTATCTGCATAATAAGCAGATTTAGAGTTTGTTAATAAAGTTTTTCTTCTTAGCTTTGTTAAGTAAATTCCGCGTACTTAATAAAGATTGCTCAGTGTTTCTTTGTTAATAACTTAGGATTTATCCGAGGTTATTAAACCTTAACAAGCTAGTTAAGTTAGTTTGATTAAAGTATATCGATCCAACAGCAGCATATCCAAGTCCTTGTACAATGGCGTCTAATGATGGTGAGGAGCAGTATACCCTAGATAGTGGGATAAACTGATTTCCGAGCCAAATTCTTAGTTTCACTTTACCCAAACACTAGAAACTGATAAACTGATTTCCGAGTCAGATTGCTAGTTAAGTTTAGTGATATACCTTATCAGCTACCAAGTGACTTTTTTCCTCTAAAAGGCTCAGGTTCCATCCTAGGTAAGGTTCCATGAACACCACCAGACCACGATGTGTTCTTTTACCTTTGATAGCCCACGATCTCCTATCTGGCAAGTAAGAATAATGCTAATATGAGTGCAACCATTTTATGTCATTACAATTAAAAAAAAATAGTGATGTTAATAGCAAAATATCTCAAAGACATAATGCAGGTAGAAAGATGATTAAAACTGAACATCATGATCTCACCTTGGATTCCTCGATATTTTTCTTTAACTTTCGGTGACTTGAGTTCTCCATTCCTTGAGTTCTTTCACTTCCCCTAGCATTCATCTTTCTCTATTCCTTCGGTTTACATCAAGACAACCATCAATCATTCGAAAATAAAATTAAAGTAAACAAATGGTGTAACTGTGTAACTAAGTACTAGCCATGGAGATACATTTGTGTAAGACAGTGTTTTACCAAGTTACAACCAAATGCGCTATAATGTTTCGGTAAGAGTTCTAACTTATCCAAGTCATACACATTACATTTATAATCATATTATCTAACATTTACAAAATCACTAAAACATAACAAAAAATTTATGCCAAACAATACTTTTGTTTAATTCATAGCATTTAAAACCAATATATTGAATCCAGTCACCACGTCACACACTATATGAACTCAACTTAGAAAACATATAATGGTATGTTAACTTCAACAGTCCAATTAGATCTAAAATTCACAAATAAAATCTAAACTAGAAAACATGAACTTCATCAGCCCAACTATATATCTAAACGTCAACATTATGACACGTTAAGTGTGATAAAACTAGTTTATAAAACATAACACCTATAGAATGCCAAACACTCTATCCTAAAGTGTTAATAAACACACTGAGGACCAGATTGAGATACTTACATCTCTGCAATTAATCGATAAGCTATATTCCATTAGAAGGTCTTAACTCTGAAATCATTTGTAAGTAGTAAAAAACATATGTAATATTAATGCCCAATCAAGCTGATGGGTTCATATGCTTTTTTAATATCTAGCAAGGCCAAAATCTTTAATAAATGAAATGTATAGCACATACATACAACACAAGGCATTCAGAAAATGAGTTAGACCATATCGTCTAATCCATAACCCATCAAGGAAAAAGGATAGAACATGATGAAATGGATTATCAGTATATGATAATGGGACAACTTTTGTATTGTGTTGGTACTGAACTCCAAGTACATTGTAGAGGATATTACAAGAATGAAGAGTACATGTCATATGTTGTAGGTAGTTTGGTTCCTATCAGGTCTTAGGAATATAATACAAGATATCGCTAAGAGTTGGCGGTCAAAAGAAGTTATGGCCCATAGCAAGTTTCCAATGTCAAATGTGTCATCTAATTGAACTAGTTACATCTTAAAGTGACATCTGATCTTTATTAGCATCAAAGCAAAAACTAGTTTCATGAGCCTAGTCTGAATTGTTGGCCTCGTTAATGGATCTATAATTGAACAAACTCGGCGACCGTATAACAAATTGTTGCTTATAGCTGCAGACTTTATGAACCTGTACACTAGCTTACGTAGCTACAATAAACCCGTGTCATGCGGAATTCATTCCTTGCAGAAAAATAATGAATAGTATAAAAAAAGAGAATCAAATCCAATTTGCCCCCTTTTAAGTACTATCTTTCTAACTTACTTCAAAATATACCAAAACAATAAGAACAATTGAAATGTAAAATGCTTTATTATAAATCTGTCATCATCATCATACATATACATATACAATCTATTTATACTATCTGAAATGGTACGAGTAAAGGTTGTGTTGTTCAGATTGTCCAACAGTCATGTCCCTTTGTTATAATTGTCAAAATAACCGTTTTCGTAACTGCCGTTTGACTTTTGGGTTTGACTTCCGGGTTTGACTTTGTTAGATTGGGATTAACCCAATATTCTCTCCCTTAATCACAATCGGTTTGTCGTAGATCTTTGATTCCAATAAGTTGTCTCATTATTAGAAACTTAATCTTTGGTAGTGCTTTTGTGAGTATGTCAGCCTTCTAATATTCTCCACTTATGAATTCGACTTGTAAGTCTTCTCTTTCAACGCATTCTCTTATGAAGTGGTATTTTATATCAATGTGCTTACTTCTTTCATGAAATACGGGGTTCTTCATTAGTTCTATGGCGGACTTATTGTCAACCATTATTGTAACCTTTTCTTCTTGTGTGTGTGTGTGTGTAAGCTTGCTTAGTAATCTCTTTAACCATAATGTTTGTGTTGCTACTGCTGTTGCTGCAATAAATTCTGATTCACATGATGATAGTGCTACTGTGGCTTGCTTTTGTGTACTCCAGCTGATTGGTGATTCACCATAGTAGAATATAATTTCAGTAGTTCCTTTTCCTTCTTGAGTGTTGACTCCATAGCTACTGTTACTATAACCTTGTATCTGTTTTCCTCCGTTGTGTTTCTAGGTGATTCTAAAATCTTTTGTTCCTTTTACATTGCGTAGTACTTACCTTATAGCCTTCATGTGTTGTTCCTTTGGTTCTTGCATAAAACGACTAAGTAATCCAACGGAATAACTTAAGTCGGGTCTTGTATGAAGCAGATATCTTAAGCATCCAATTAAACTTCTATATTCAGTTGAGTTGACCATTGTTCCTTCAGTGTTCTTTGTTAGTCTTGTTCCTGGATCCATAAGTATTAGAGTTTTGTTGCAGTCTGTCATTCCAACTTCCTTTAGGATCTTGTTTGCGTAGGCGGATTGCTTTATTGATATGTCACCTCCAGTTTGTGTGACTTCAATTCCTAAATAGTAAGCTAATAATCCTAGGTCACTCATCTCGAATTTTTCTTCCATTTGTGCTTTGAACTTGTCTATCTCCTTCTTTGGTGTACCAGTGATGATTAAATCATCTACATAGACTCCTATTAGAAGTATTGGGTCCTTTGATTTTTTTCCTGTAGACAGCTTGTTCCAGAGCGCATTTCTTGAAATCTAATGACTTCAAGGTGTTGTCTAGCTGTATGTTCCATGCATGTGGTGCTTGTCATAAACCGTATAGAGCTTTTATGAGTCTGTAGACTTTTCCATTATCTTCTTCCTTTATAAATCCTTCGGGTGTGTAACATACACTTCTTCTTTTAAGTCTCCATGCAGAAATGCAGATTTGACGTCAAGGTGATGTACTTCCCATTTGTTGTTAGCAGCTATGGCTAATAGTAATCGGACAGTTTCCATTCTTGCTACAGGTGCAAAGACTTCTTCAAAGTCTATGCCATGCTCTTGTATGTAGCCGTTCGCTACTAGTCTTGCTTTATGCTTGACTATATTTTCATTAGCATCTTTCTTGGTCTTGAATACCTACTTTAATCCAATTGCTTTATGTCCTTTGGGTAGAGTGGTTAGTTCCCATGTATTGTTTCTATTGATGGAATCTAATTCGACCTTCATTGCTTCAATCCATTTTGATTGCCTGATACTTCCTTGTAATTCTTGGGCTCATCTTCAGCCAGTAATACTTCCTCGGTGTTTTTGTATAAATCATTTAATGTTCTAAAACCTTGCAACGGTGTATGATCAAAGTTTGGATGTAAATTTGTGGTTGCGTTTGAACCATTATTACTTTGATGGGTTGATTGTACTGAGGTAGTTGGCGTAACTTGAGAATTTAATCGTGATGAAATTGTTGGTGTGTGAAGTAATTGTGAATGTGAGGGTGAGTTTGTTGTTGATGTTGCATATTCATCATCATCATTGTTAGGGAAATCGTTGTCTTCGTCACTTGGTTTGATTTCTTGTTCATTTGTGGCTTCAAGATTTTCAACTTTGAAGTCAATCCACTCGGGTTCATCGTTAGTGTGCTCACTCATGTAATCCTTTCAGTCCCATGCTTCATCATCTTTAAACTTCACATCTCTACTAATACATATCTTTTATGTTGTTGGATCAAACAGTCAGTAAGATTTTGATCATTATTCCTTTCCTAAGTATACCATTCTGTTGCTTCTATCATCTAACTTCGTCAGATGTTGTGATGGTACCTTTGCATATGCTATGCAGCCGAAAACTCTTAGATTCTCTAAGTTTGGCTTTCTTCATTTCATTGCTTCATATGGAATAATGTCTTCTAAGGCTTTTGTAGGAACGCTGTTTAGAATGTATATAGCATGTCTAACAGCTTCAAAAATTTTAAGGCATGTTGGTTGCTTTCATCATGCATCTCGTTGTAAACATAATTGTCCTATTTCTTCGTTCAACTACTCCATTTTTTTTGCGATGAGTAAGGTGTGGTAAGTTGTCGTGTTGTGCCATTTTCTTAGCAGTATTGAGTGAATTCATTAGATGTGAATTCTCCTCCATGATTAGTTCTTAACATCTTCAATGTTGTCCTTAACTCATTTTCTATCGTATTCTTGTATTCGTTATAAGTATCAAATGCTTGATCTTTCGTGTTTTGGAAATACACCCACATATATCTTGAGTAGTCATCGACTAACAAGAATATGTATTTTTTTCCAAAAGGTGTTGGTGGTGTGATTGGTCCACATAAATCTCCATATACTAAATCTAAACGTGATGTTGATATAGTTTTTTCTTTCTTTGGAAATGGCGCTCTACTGTGTTTGCCAACTAAACAAACATCACAGATTTGTGTTGTATGTTTAATGGCAGGTATTCCTTGAACTACCTCTCTTTGAGTCATAGATTTTAGTGATTCAAAGTTGAGATGTCCTAGTCTTGCGTGCCATAACTAAGTATTATCCTTTAGATTTGCTAATAAGCTAACAGGTGTGCCTATCTTCAGACTTGCTTTGTATAGATGGTTTCTCTGTCTTGTGACTTTCATGAAGATTTTGTTGTCCATATCATAAAGTCGTAATTCATCGTCTTCCATTACTACTTTACAACCAATTTCGGTGAATTGTCCAAGGCTCAGTAAGTTGCTTTTCAAGTTAGGAATGTAATATACGTGTGATATAATTCTTTGTTTCTCGTCATCACATTCTATTAAGATTGAACCTTTTCCTTTGATCTCTATGTGAGATCCATCTCCGAATCTTACTTTTCCACTAACCTTCTCATCTAGCTCCTTGAAATTTTCTCTTACTCCCGTCATATGGTTGCTAGCTCCATTGTCTAAATACCATAGACTATCCATATTTGTCTCTTTATATCCTACATCTTCTTCATGTAGCGAGACCTTTTGATTTTCAACTTCTTCTACTTGTTTTACTTCATCTGAGTCTTCTAATATTGCCATTAGTAGGGTTGGTTCTAAGTCTTCTTCGACAAGGTTAAATTGCTCATTTGAATTTCTCCTTTGATGAAATCTAGGTGCAATGTGCGCTATCTTCTTACATTTGTAACATTGTAATTTGCTAGTATCATAGCTTGATTTCTTGAAGTTATTATGAGACGTTTCTCCATCTCTTTTTTCTTCCTTAAATTTCTCGTGGTTCTTTCCTTGTGAAAATTTATATTTTCCAATTCCACATCCTCTAAAACGTTTTCCTCTATTGTCATGTCGTGTGAACATCAATTTCTCTTGATTGCCCACTTGTTTCCCTTTCTTGAACTTAATTCTTTCTTCTTAAGTCTTAAGTCTTCCGATTTCCTCTTCCATTGTCATTGTACTTAGGTCGGAATATTGTTCTATAGACGAAACTATTTGCAGATACCTATCGGGTACAACATTTAGTAGTTTCCGTACTAAGGTTTGATCTTCAATTGTGTATCATAGACTAGCGGCTTTGTTTACGAGTGTTGTTAGTTTTCTAGTGAAGGTGTCGATTGTCTTGTCTTCCTTCATATGTAACATCTCAAAGTCGGATTTGAGTGTTTGCAGTCTTGCTTGTTGAACTCTTTCTTCGCCAATGTGTCTAGATTTCAAAGCATTCCATATGGCTTTTGCGGTTTTGTGCTTTGTGATTTGAAGTAATTATTTCTCGGGTAAGGCTTGGTAAAGGAATGCAATAACAGTTTTTTCTTTTTTCTTATCGGGCTGAGTCGTCTCTGGCGGCTCTATTGATTCCCATAAACCATTTTCTTCGAGAATGATTTGCATTCGAATTTCCCATAATGAGTAATTCGCGGGTTTTAGGATCGGGCATTGGAATTGAGGTGTACTAATTGTACTAATTTCTTTCTTTCCATTTTCTCCACTTCCTTTCATCATATCTTAAGGATATTGACAAAAAATCTCCAAAAAACTTTTAACACTTGGTGTGTTTAAAAATTTCTATATCTAGCGAGCTCTTTTGTTTTTGTTTTGCCTTATAGGCTGTAAAACTTTACGGGACTAGTTTTAATCCAAAAACTATCCTCGGAGATTTTTATGTTGAAATTGAACAACCTAAGGTTAATTACTCCTTAAAATTATTCTTAACAATATAATAAGCAGTGTAATCACTAGGTTATTATATTTTCTAAACCTCGAAAAGATACTTATAATTTAGGGAAGTAACTTTTCTAATATTAAAAACTATATAATATATCAAAAACTTAATATTCTATATATATAAAAATGAAAGTGAAGGGTTGGTTTTATAAAACTTTGGAACCTGGTCGGTTGATAGTGTAACCCGTAGCCCTTTTATGACTTTGTGATGCCCTAATATTTGACGCTCCTCTTTTGTTTGCTTCTTATCTTTTGTTAAAAAAAAGAAAAAAAACGTCTCTTCCTTTTGGAGACTTACTGTTTCTCCTTTCCTCTCCTCTTGGTGGTTGACCGCCAGTGATATGGCTTGGTTAACCTTCCTAAGTTCTTCTCCAGTTGGTATGTTCTTTGCAAGCACTTGGAATCCCACAGAAATGAAACTAGGGTTTCGTTGAATTGGGGATTTTCCTGATCGTGTATGATTTGGACTGTTGGAGATTAAATTGAATCAATTGATGATTCAATTGGGTGTTCTGGGCTTGATTCTTCAATGAAAATGTGTGTTTGTTCCTTGTCATGAATCGATTTGATTATTGCCCTATTGATGACTAAGCGTTATCAGTTGGTATGAGTTTTTTTTGTTTTGAATCGAATAGATAAAAACGGTTTTATAACCGTGTCTTGATCTGTTTGTATTAGATGATATCTGTAAATTTTTGTTTTCGGTGTTAATTTGTTCTTGACATATTTCTTGCAAAAAAATGGACGAAGCCTTTTTGATGTCGGGTGATTAATCACAAAAACGTGGTTAATCTCTTTTGGTGACAAAAATTGGATTCTCCTCTAAAATAACCACAAGACAAGTGATTTTCTTGATTTTTTGTGGTTTTACTAGATTTGTAGAAAAAACAACGATAATGGAGAAAATAAAAAAAACTTTCCTTTCGATTCAAAAACATAAAAACGAGAATTGGTAAGTGATGAATTTGGTTAGGATGACCAAACGACTCTGATATCAATTGTTGGCCTCGTTGATGGATCTATGATCTTTCTAACTTACTTCGAAATATACCAAAACAATAAGAACTGTGGAAAACTATAGGGGGGGGGGGTTGAATAGTTTTTCGGATTTTAGTTTAGTTTTAAAAACTTTAGATTCGATGTTATGTGAAATCGTATGGATGGATATAAAGTATAGATCTATAAGTAATGCAAGTAAAGAAAGCAAGTAAAGTAAAGGATAGAAATGACACAACCGATTTATAGTGGTTCGGCTACAAGGACACCTTCCTTGCCCTACTCCACTCCTCGAGTCACCTACTCGAGAGTTCAAGCACTATGTCAACAAACTCCTTCAACTTGGCGGAGGAGCCTTCATAACGTCGCTTACATTTTTTCCGATACAAAGCTAAATACCGAGTCCTTTGCGCGGAGGACCACACCAACACAACTATAACACAACAACTATGTGAAATATGAAATACAAGATCTTGCTACAGAAATCTTGTGGAGGAACAAATCAATCAAGGACTCCTTGCTTGTATGACTTGTAGTATCTCGTGATCTCGCCTTAGAGAAGGACCTATATGAGAATCACAACAAAAGAAAGAAGAACTACTATATAGATCAAGAGATCTGAGATTAGAAGAATGAAAGAATATATGAGAGAGTTTGTAAGAAGAGGGGTGGGTTACAATGAAGAATGGCTCACTATTTATAGACAAAAAATCACTACTGTTGCACGGATCCCACAGATCCCTTACATGAGGGATCCGTCCAGTGTAAACTGAGGGATCCGTAAGACGCTCCCCCTTAATGGGTCATCGGTCATGGGTCATAGACTTTGGACCATGGGTATCCAAATAGATACAATGTATCTAGAAGATGCAATGCATCTAGTCAATGGGTCATGGGTTAGCTACATGGGTTATGGGGATGCTCCATGGGTATGGGTCATGGGTTATGTCTTTACCCATCCTAATAAACTATTACAATAAATGAATCATTACAACAATTTATATTAAATGGCTATATATATAAATGTTTTACAAAAATAACATGTATCCTTATAATTTTAGTTATGATAACTTTATATTTGTTATCAACAAAACACAAAGAGATCGCTAAATATTAATAAACGTTTTTACGATTTATTTGTATTAACCATCTCCCCCTTTTTGTTGATGACAAAATATAATGTTATGATGAGTAAAACTTAAGAGTATATGTATGTTTTGAAAGCATAAGTTTTACTTCTTCTCCCCCTTTTTGTCGAAATAAAAAGCGATCCTAACGAAGAAATAAAGTGTGGAGAAATAATATAATCCACGAATCACTAACTACCCCTTGACGGTAGCTCCCACTAGAAAAGGGCGTCAAGTGAGAAAATATAAAACCTATAAAGAAAAAGTTAGTAGTAGCATATAATATAATCTTGTGATTGACGAGAAACAAGATGGAGAGGCAAGGTATGTAATCAAAGCCTTGTAATAAAAAGACAAAGTGTAGTGGTATATAGGCCACATGCAAACATGTAAAACTAAGAACAAGGTTTGTTCTTTAAAATGACAAAAAAAATGGAGAAAATAGTAATATCATTCCTTCCATGCTTGCATAAGGTTAATGATGGAGGTTTTGGTGAGTGATGATGTTGATGCGATCAAGGATGTGGTTAAGTATGAATCGCATCTCGTCCCTAATTTCCATTGTAAGTTCCCTAGCGGATTGGCAATGTTCACAATGTAAATGATGTGAGTATTTTGTGTGGATGGTTTCTGGGTTTGTTTGATCGGTGGAAAGCGGAATTTGTGGTGGAAAGTGTGAAAAATATGGATCAAAATCTGGAATGTTTAGAAGTGGTGGTGGAAAGGAACCTAGATGTTCTTGTAAGATAATGGGAGCTAAAGGTGGTGAAGTTACAAAATCTTTGTAAATTTTGTTTGGAGATGTGGGTGGTGTTAAAAAGACTAGTTCTTTTGTGTTGGTTTGTTGGAGTGTTTTCGGAGTCTTAAGGAGTTCCGATAGAGTGATCTTAGGTCGATACTTGATAGGTGATGATGGTGATGTACTTGTTTGAGATGATGGAGGTGCTATTATGGAATCATGTGGTGGTGAATGAGTAGTTGGTGATGAACCTTTTGACAATGGTTTGGCTAAACAACAAGGTTGGATGCTAATCCGTGCGGTTTTTCTAGATTTAGGTGGTGGTACTATGGAAGGTGGTAGGATAAAGTTTTGGATTTCTTGAAAAGGATTGTTTGCACTAGGTGATTCATCAATGTTGGAAGATCTTTTGGATAACATGATGATGATTGTTTGTGAGGTTGAGAGTGAGGGATATGCAAGCATTTTGGGAACCTTATTTATAGAGAAAATAGTGCATTGTAATGAATGCTTGACCCAAAATATAGACTAAAATCTAATGATTAGATTTGAATTTAAGGCATGTGATCATGAGAACACAAGCATTAAGTAACATACTCATTAGTGAAAGAGGTAAAATGATGAAAATATGAAGGTTTATAGCCAAAGTGAGAAAAATAGAAGAGAAATTCAGCTTCTGTCTCACGGTTCCCACGGATCCTTCCCTTGAGGGAACCGTCCAGCGTTAATGCTAGGATCCGTGGTACTGGTGACTCAGGCAGCTCAAATTTTTTTCTTTTGGAAACATTTGTGCCTAGTGTGTGCCTATATGCAAACCATTTGGAGTTGCGGTTATCTCGACTCCTAAAAAGAAAAAGAAAAATAGACTAGAAGTGAAAAAACATACTATTGTGTGAGATAACCCGAGTGCTCCTAAATTCATTGTTGCTTAAATGAATGTACCCGAAAACAAATATTAGTTATGTGTTCCCTTTAGCATTCAAAAGACATGAGATGCAATGAAAACGGGTTTTTACTTTGTATTAATAATGAAAAAGGTTTGTCCTAGACGTGAGAAATAGCTTTTATGAAAATGATACGGGAAGAAGTATCTTTTAGAAAGCATTTCGAAAAAGTTTCTTGTTTCAAGGAAACGTTTATCTTTTAGTTAAGAAAAATAAATATGAAATTACATGTTGTAAATAAAATTTACCTTGGGTATTGAAAATTCCCGTATTGTTTGTGAGTTGTGTGTGAAGTAGATATCCTAGACTCAGAAAAGAAGAAGGCTAATGTTTGCATACCTTGTGGAGTTTAGAAACTAATTACTACAATTGTTCCATTAGACCAAGACCAAGACGAAGCAAGTTGAATTGTTCCCGCTTCAACGGTTTGGTGAGGACGTCGGCTATGTTGTCTTCGGACGCTACCTTCTCAATAGAAATGTTCCCCTTTTGAACATTCTCTCTTAAGAACTGATGACGGATCTCTATATGCTTAGTGCGAGAATACAACACCGGATTCTTGCTTAAGTCAATAGCACCTTTGTTGTCGCATAGAATGGCTATGTCATTTAGATGAATGTCGTAGTCAACAAGCACTTGTTTCATCCATAGTGCTTGTTGGCATGCTTTGCCGGCGGAGACATATTCGGCTTCGGTTGTTGATATGGACAATGTCGTTTGCTTCTTCGAGAACCAAGATGTTAAACAACATCCCATAAAAGTACATACACCACTTTTACTTTTTCGGTCAACATAATCACCTGCATGGTCAGAATCCGCATATACAATAGTTTCTACCCCTGTACCCTTAGGATACCATAAACCCAATTGAGTCGTACCCTTAATGTATCTAAATATTCTTTTGACCACTTCTAGATGCGATGTTTTAGGGTCTTCTTGAAACCTAGCACATAGACAAACACTAAACATGATATCCGACCGACTAGCAGTAAGATAGAGAAGACTACCAATCATGCCACGGTATTTTGTGTTATCAACGGATTCACCGTCTTCATCTTTTTTAAGTTTAGTGTCAGATGACACTGGTGTTCTTATGGGTTTTGACTCTTCTAAACCAAATTTCTTTAACATCTCTTTTATGTATTTAGATTGATTAAAGAAGATACCATCTTCTAGTTGTTTGATTTGTAGACCAAGAAAGAAACTTAGTTCTCCCATCATACTCATTTCAAACTAGTCATGCATGATTTTTGAGAAATCATCACACATATCTTGACAAGTAGATCCGAATATAATATCATCCACGTATATTTGAACAATAGTTATATGTGATTCCTTTTTCTTAGTGAAAAGTGTATTATCAATTAACCCCGTGGTATAGTTGTTTTTGATTAAAAATGACTTGAGACTATCATACCAAGCTTTTAGGGCTTGTTTAAGACCGTAAAGAGATTTCTTTAATTCATACACATGTTTAGGTTTTTCGAAATCGATAAAGCCCGGAGGTTGAGCTACATAAACTTCTTCATTAATAAAGCCATTTAGAAAAGCACTTTTAACATCTATTTGAAAAAGCTTAAGATCATTAGCACAAGCATAAGCAAGAAGTATTCTTATAGACTCTAATCTAGCTACCGGAACATAGGTCTCATCAAATTCTATGCCTTCTTATTGATTGTACCCTTGGGCAACGATTCTAGCTTTGTTTCTAGACACTACACCGTTTGCATCTAACTTGTTTTTATATACCCATTTAGTTCCTATTATGGTTTGGTTATTAGGTAGAGGGACAAGTGTCCAAACATCGTTAGAAACAAATTGATTTGACTCTTCTTGCATAGCCATTACCCAACTTTCATCTTTTATGGCTTCTTGTGTATTATTAGGTTCTATGGTTGAGACAAAACAAAATAAACTACTTTGGTTTTGGACTTGAGACCTTAAGGTTCTTTCATTTAACTTTCCTATGACCTTATCTACGGGTTGATCTTTAGACTCTTTAATATTGATGATTTCATTGTTTAATGGTTCATCTTCTTTGTTTATATTTTTCTTTATTTCTATGGCTTCACTTTCGATTATCTCGTCATCGAAAAGAGGTTGGGCAGGTTTAGGTGGACTCTCATCAAATTTTACGTTTAATGACTCTTTGATGCAGGTTTTACTGACCAGGTCTTAATATTTATAATTTCTAGTTATTCCTATGGTCTACCCTAGTGCACTAACGGGCAGTGATAACATCAAATAGTCCTGAGTTTCTAAGCGTTAATTTCCCCCTTTATCATCACATTTTAAGAAAATTATTTGTGAAAACATCCTTATTCCTTATTATTTCATTTCAGGACGCATTCGAAGTAAGGAAGCTGCAAATTGGACGTTTTCAAGACCTATTAACTGAACTGTCTCTTAATTACGACGTAACCAAGTGATGAAGTTACGGCGCAACTAAAGATTACGAAGGCTACCGCGTAACCCTCATCTCAGGTTACGCCGTAACTATTGATAACTAAGACTACGGCGTAGCTCTCAGCTAAGGTTACGCCGTAACAAAGATTTACACTGGATTATAGCAGCTACGGCGTAACACCAAACAAAGTTACGCCGTAACCAATGGATAAGCACTGAAGATTGAAGGAAGTTACGGCGTAACTACCTAATAAGGTTATGCCGTAACTATTTTGAAGCCTATAAATAGTCGATGGTTTTATCAGTATTAGATATCTCTCTTTTCCCAAACCTTCTAGGGTTTGGGGAGATCAAAACACAGAAGAAAAAGCATGGTTTAGGAGCATGAATAATGAAGTCCTCGTCTACGATTTTCTTTGTATTCGAGTTTGGATTCTTTTTATATTTTTCTAGATCTTATATTATGAATTCATATCATTAATTAAAGTTTGCATTCATGTTATTGTATTTCTCTATAATCTTTATAGACATCTGCTAGTCTTTTCTTAGATCGCTAGCCTTGGTAGTATTATAAGCTTGGTAGTATCTAAAGGGCTGGGAGATATGACCAACTGACCCCAGTCTGATAGATAGCGAAGTATGGGAGGAATTGGCCATAGTACGACCACTCTTCATGTGCGAATTGACCAAATGATCACTTATCAAGTGGAGGTATTTAAGAGGTTAGGGGGAATCTACGTTCCTAACTGTCGGGTTCCCACCGTCTAGATCTAGTAGATTTGGTGCTTAATGACTGCTATTAGGTTGCCGAATGATCCTGGGTGACCTGCTCATCTTGGTGAGGAATCTAAGAACCATAGGCCATGACGAATCGACCAAAGGAGTCTGATGATAATTAACTACTATATTGAATCTTGGTATCGGGAATCAATTCATATTTGTATTCTTTGTTAAGCTTCATTTATCTATCTCTTTTACCTTAATTTCTGGTGTCTGTGTAATTAGAATAATAGCATATCTATCAACCTTGTCTACCCATATATTATCAATATTTTATCTAATCATCTTAGTTCTTTCAAGATCACAGCTCTCTTGGGACGATACTCGGATTTACCTAAGGCTTTACTACATCTGATCGGGTACTCTACCCGTTAGTATGTGTCTATCCTAAGTTATTCAAGTTTTATAAATATTAAAAGCAGGATGAAATAGCACAACAACTTTTTGGCGCCGCTGCCGGGGAGCAGTTAACGAAAGATCTAAGGTATTTCATTATTTACCTCATTAAGAGATTTGAGGACTTCCATAAGGTACGTTTCTGAATCTCTCCTACTGAAATATTTCATAATTAATATTCTGACGCTATTAGTTACGGTGTAACTACTCCATTGAGTTACGACGTAATAGTATTGCAATTTATTAAAATTATTATTAAATCTTTTTGACTAATTAGTTACGACGTAACCTCTTTTTAAGAGTTACGACGTAACCACTATAAAATCAGATTAAAAAAAAAAAGACCTTTGATTAAAACTAATTACGGCGTAACCCATATTTGGGATTATGACGTAACCCTTTCACATCCAATTAATATTTTAAAAATATTAGTTATGGCGTAACTAAATTATAGAATTACGCCGTAACTATCGTGGCAGTATAAAAACCATACGGAATAAAAACTAGGTTTTACACATACTTTCACCGCCCACACAAACAGTAAAATTTTCTCTCTGAAATGATTTTCGAGCTCTCTTCATCATTATCAATCTTCATGGCTGATAAGACCTATCTTTACTCTTTTTGATTTGTTTCTTTTGATTATTTCAATTATGGTTTTATTTTAATATTTTAGGGATCTTTCCTATTTAATTTGATTATTGATATTGGATTGATTAATGGATAATTTTGTTGATTTCCCCATGTTATTTTGATTCGTGTCTTATCACTATGGTTCGATTTAGTTGTTTTGGCTTTATTTAAATGGTTTTTGGGTGAAACACAACTTAATGGGTTAGACGCGGTCCCTCAGCATTGTTAGGTTAAAAATTTATCAAAACCTTTTACCCCTTGTGAAAAATTGATGGTTCCGGCGTAATCTAGTGCGTAATTGAAACATCTGGAGTGCTGAGTTTCTAGGGAAGTTACAGCGTAACTGGGGATTTAGTTACGCCGTAACCTTTATATCTGTATTCTGTAGCAGTTTGTCATAACTACACCGTAACCTTTGAAATTTCCTAATTACGGCGTAACAATTGTTTTGGTTACGCTGTAACTTGATATCAGTAAGGTCTGCACTTACTGTTTCTTGTCTTATTTTAAGGTGCAAACAATCCCGCTAATTGGCCTAGGTTCTTGGCACACCCTAATGCTGGTATTAGGCAATTGTGCGTGGAAGAATACAAAAATTAAGGGGAAAGAATATCAGTCAACCCGAGGCTCTTGATTTTGAGGCATTTGGTACTTTGGCAAATGGTAAAGCTAGTAGGAGATTAAGAAAGTTTTGCAAGATCAAATTTACGTGTACTGCTGGGGAGTGCAAACGTAGTGCATGGTTGAGGCTATTTAGGATCACGGAGCCGGTCATTCCGGAGTACGTCCGTGAATTCCTTGCTAGTGTGGAGTTCCGTTCTGATGTTGATGATGACTCGGAGTCATTGTTTTTCCAGCTTGGGGGTGTTTGGAGGAGTTTGACTATTAAACAGTTTACTACGAGGATGGGTTTGTATACTGGGGAAGAGATGGAAACTAAAGCTTTTCAACGGTTCTATAACACGTGCTGGAGAAGAAGGGATGAGTCCCAAGACCTTGCTGCTTATTTTGATCAGATTGCTGTTTCAGGTGATTATGACTCGAAGAGCCCACCATCATACGTGATGGTGAGGAACCCTATCCGTCGTTTGGTGCACCGCCTTCTTGCATGCTCTATTCGAGCAAGGCACTCAGCCAAGGATAAGATGACCATGGATGATCTTTATCTGATGCAGGGAATGGAAATGGGGAACAACATTGATGTTCCTTATTATTTAGCTAGGTTTATGGCTGTGGGTGCCAAGGGTTTTTCTGCCAGGAGTCCTTTGCAGGGGGCTCATTTCACCGGGAGGTTGGCTAGGAGTTTTGATCTTATGATCGATGCAGTTTTGGCCCGATTGACCCAGGGTAGGGATACTTATTTGATTGGCCTGCCTAAGCTTGTGGAGTTAGGGATTTGCATCCAGGATGTTTATGGTGCGATTCAGTTAGATGCGTTTGCCCCGAGGAGAGAAGAAGGGGAACCTAGTGGTGCAGGTGGTGAAGCTGAGGAAGCAGCCGAGGAACAGGTGCCTAGAGGAAGAATAAGGGCACATGTGAATGTTGGGGAGAGGTTGCAAATCATTGATGAGAGACTTGAGAGAATGTCATCCCACTTCAACGAGGAGATTGAAAGCCTCGAAGTGGGTCTTTATGGTCTTAGTAACCAGTTTGAGGGTTTTACAGGTACATTGGATCGAGTGCAGCAGCTCCAGCAGGATTTCTTTCATTGGAGTGCAGATCGGACTAGCTAGATGCTTCAAAGACATGCATTTGAGCCACCCTAGGTGGGAAGGTTCGGAGTACGTGTAACAGCCCAACATCCTCGATGTCGGTGTCCAACATGGAGTTGCTTACATGCATCCCGGCGCTACTCTTGGAAGCACCACGAGCACTCCATACGATCCCTCTCAATTCCACTCCATGGATCATGATATTCATGGGGACGAGTGATTTCCCTATTTGATGAAACAATTTAAAACAATTTTAAAACTATTTGAAACTCAAGTCTGTAATAACTTAACTATGTGGATATTTGCTTATTCTATCGTTAATTGTACCCGCCAGGTACAAAATTTTCCTGATATGTTGTGCAGGTTTTAGTTCTGTGATGCAGTTACGGCATAACCTTAGGATTAGTTACGCCGTAACCCCTGCTGCAGTAGGCAATTTTAGAAGCAACACAATTAGTTAAGGCCCATTCCAGATTCAACACACATTAGCCACCCCATGACCCTCCTTCAACCTTTAGTGAGACATCTTGAGCAACCATTCGAGACGGGAGTTTATTTCTTTCTTGATTATTTTTCATTTCTATTTTATTTTTCCCTTTTTCATACAAATGGGACTTTGTACACTTCAAGTGGGGGGATAGGAATAGAAATGAAGTGTATGATTACTTAGCTTACTTGCCCTAATTTTCTAGTTGGTTTCTAAATTTTAAGCTTATTTGAAAAGAAAAAAAAAATTCATATTTTTAACCAATCTATAATCACATTTAAGCCAAGCACACTATAACCCTTATTGCCTTTGGTGAGATTTAGCCTTTCCGTTTCCCCCATTTTACCCAAATCTACCATAAATTGAGTGTGCCGATAGTATTGTAAACTTTAGAACTTGGCTTTTACATCACTTCGAGACCATAAACGAGTAGTGTATCAAGTTAGCTTGGTGCATTTGGAAAAGGCGATTTGAAAAATGTAAATGTTTTAGGATTAAACCTAAATAGCCCATATGTGTTCGCTTGTGTGCGTTTATCGATTAGTCGCATTGGCTTTTCGACCCCCGTGTTAACCCTTTATGTTGCACTCTCCTTTAGTGCAAGATACCCCTAGCTACACCCTTTTTGAGCCTATCCTTTCATTTTTCTTACCCTTATTTCCGTTACAACCTTACACCTTAGCCTACCGTGTAGTTTTACCCTTTTTACCTAGAAGCCATTGTTCACCCTAGTTTGCGGTTCAAATAAAGAAGCCTATATCATCATCTATATCTCGCTAAAGATCGTCAAAGACCCCAAGTAATCACCTTATCCTCAGTTCAAGTGGGGGGATATATATCATTGTATATGCAAAAAAAAATTGAAGTATGATTGTTTATAGTGCGAACAAGCATAAGCACTGCATGAAGAAATTGGTGTTGAGAATAATCTTCTCGATCACACACAAAGGTTGGAAGAATAAGTTCAAGAATAATTTTGGTGGATTCTGGAGGCATTTACTGACCATATGAAGACGAACCTTGAATTATTGGTTGAATGATGGCAACTCGGTTTTAAGCTAAAACTATTTGTTTTCTCTTTTCCTTTTCACCCATTAAATATCCCATGCCTATCCTTACCCTTTTTGTCGTGAAGCGTGTCTAGGTGATGCAGCGAGGAATCCTTAATGTCTTGGCCATGGATTTGGTCATGTATCATTGATTTTGTCCACTTAGCCGTGACACGTTAGTAATGACATCACCCCTTAAGCCTTTGAAACTCAGCCCAACATTGCTTTTTAAAATTTGTCTTAACCTTAGCTCTAGTGGTGGAGTTGTGTGTAATTGCCAAGCTTATGATAGAATACTTACTATGTCCGTGAAATTGAGTGATCACCTCGAAATTCACACCTAGAATAGGATGAGTAAGAGTGTTTTCGTTCCCATTTCGTGAGGTGTTCGGCTCTTATTGATATTCTAGCTTGGAAATTAAAACTGCGCATTTTTCATGGATGTATCTTTTGCAGTCTAAACTGGTCTACTTGAGGGCAAGTAGAGTTTAAGTGGGGTGATATTTGATAACATCAAATAGTCCTGAGTTTCTAAGTGTTAATTTCCCCCTTTATCATCACATTTTGAGAAAATTATTTGTGAAAACATCCTTATTCCTTATTATTTCATTTCAGGACGCATTCGAAGTAAGAAAGCTGCAATTGGACGTTTTCAAGACCTATTAATTGAACTGTCTCTTAATTACGACGTAACCAAGTGATGAAGTTACAGCGCAACTAAAGATTACAAAGGCTATGGCGTAACCCTCATCTCAGGTTACGCTGTAACTATTGATAACGAAGACTACGGCGTAGCTCTCAGATAAGGTTACGCCATAATAAAGATTTACACTGGATTATAGCAGCTACGTCGTAACACCAAACAAAGTTACGCCGTAGCCAATGGATAAGCACTGAAGATTGAAGGTAGTTACGACGTAACTACCTAATAAGGTTATGCCGTAACTATTTTGAAGCCTATAAATAATCTATGGTTTCATCAGTATTAGATATCTCTCCTTTCCCAAACCTTCTAGGGTTTGGGGAGATCAAAACACAGAAGAAGAAGCATGGTTTAGGAGCATGAATAACGAAGTCCTCGTCTACGATTTCCTTTGTATTCGATTTGGGATTCTTTTTATATTTTCTAGATCTTATATTATGAATTCATATCATTAATTAAAGTTTGCATTCATGTTATTGCATTTCTCTATAATTCTTTATAGACATCTGCTACTCTTTTCATAGATCGCTAGCCTTGGTAGTATTATAAGCTTGGTAGTATCTAAAGGGCTGGGAGATATGACCAACTGACCCTAGTCTGATAAATAGCGAAGTATGGGAGGAATTGGCCATAGTACGACCACTCTTCGTGTGCGAATTAACCAAATGATCACTTATCAAGTGGAGGTATTTAAGAGGTTAGGGGGAATCTAAGTTCCTAATGGCCGGGTTCCCACCGTCTAGATCTAGTAGATTTGATGCTTAATGACTGCTATTAGGTTGCCGAATGATCCTGGGTGACCTGCTCATCTTGGTGAGGAATCTAAGAACCATAGGCCATGACGAATCGACCAAAGGAGTCTGGTGATAATTAACCACTATATTGAATCTTGGTATCGGGAATCAATTCATATTTGTAGTCTTTGTTAAGCTTCATTTATCTATCTCTTTTACCTTAATTTCTGTTGTCTGTGTAATTTGAATAATAGCATATCTATCAACCTTGTCTACCCATATATTATCAATATTTTATCTAATCATCTTAGTTCTTTCAAGGTCACAGCTCTCTTGGGACGATACTCGGATTTACCTAAGGCTTTACTACATCTGATCGGGTACTCTGCCCGTTAGTATGTGTCTATCCTAAGTTATTCAAGTTTTATAAATATTAAAAGAAGGATGAAATAGCACATCAGGCAGTGTACCCGGTCGTGTGTAGTGTAGTAATCGGTAAAGCCAAGGTCGTCCCAAGAGCTATGTGTGTTGGATTATTACTAAGTCTAGGTGTCACAGATTAATAATGGTTTCGATAGGGATTTAATTAATTAAACTACTAAAACAGAATAAAGCAAATAAAATCATGTAAATGATAAAGGGAAATCAATAGAGGAGAGTGGTGGTAACCTAGTTAATCCTCCTATCTAGTTATGTCTACGTCTACTTACTTCCAATTACTTCAGGTGGGGTCAAAGTCGAGAGGAAATCATTTGGTCAATTAAGCCTAACCTATCGCAAAGATGCCACCACAGAGAAGTCGTGTCCCCTCATAAGTCCTGTTGTTCCTGATCCCCTAAGCCAAGTCATTAAGTACCGCTACATGCTAGATTTATAATAGTGAATGCCCAGCCGTTAGGAACTTAGACACGCACCCCCTAATTCTTAAGTTCATCCAAACAATAGGTGATCAGTTGGTCAAATCGCACAAGTAGAAAGGGTCGTCAGTTGGTCATATCTTACCCTTCCCGTCTCAGTCCGCTCACCTAGGGTCAGTTAGTCATATCTCCTAGGCAATTGGCCTCTACCGCCATTCAAAACTACCGAACCAAGGGTGGCTACCAATAAACTATGCACGCATACACTTAGAAATAATTGTAGGGAAGTAAAGTAAATGCAAACAAAACAATTAAGGAATCATAACTAGGTCAGCACCAAGAGGTTCTTAGCCGCTCATATTAATCATGCAAACCAATTCAATATTCAAAGGTACGAAATACATGAATTCAAAGTAAAAGAAATATAAAACGCTAATGCTTATCGTAGGGGAGTGATTTTTCCCTTGGAGACAGCTCCATATGCTCCTCTAGACCTGCCTTGAGCTTTTTACCACGTTCTCTGAGTGTTGTGTGTGGAACGGAATGAATAGAAATGCTGGAATTCGTAGGGTATTTATAGGCCAGATCTGGGTTACGGCGTAACCATAACAAGAGTCAAGCTGTAACCTTCTATTTCATCGTATTTTGCACTAGATCTGCTGGTTACGGCGTAACCTTATGAGTGGTTACGCCGTAGTCTTCAATAAACTCGGTTACGTCGTAGTGTATGTAGTAGTTACGGCGTAAGTATTAGCGGCGTGGAACCTCATTTGACCTAATATAGTTACGTCGTAACCTTTGGGAAGAGTTACGCCGTAACCTTCTGATAAGTTGGTTTTCTGAGTCATACAATAGTTACGGCGTAATGTGAGAGACGAGTTACACCGTAACTTCTTCAAGTAGCATACTGTGATAAATCTTTAGATATTTCTCCAGTTCCGCGTCTCTTTAGCTCCAATGCTCGTAATTTACCTGAAAGTGGAAAACAAGCGTAAATCCATATAAATGATATAAATTACAAGCATTATCGGGGGAAATTGACACTTAATATTCAGGACTATTTGATGTTATCACTCTTCAACCTTCATTGTTTCTTTATTTAATATAACATAAGCTTTGCTATTAGGAGAGTAACCTAAAAAGATACCTTCGGTTGATTTAGGATCAAATTTAGTTAGGTAATCTTTAGTGTTAAGTAGAAAACATTTACTACCAAAGACTCAAAAATGTTCTAACGTAGGCTTTTTGCCTCGAAGTAACTCGTATGAAGTTTTACCTAAGAATGGTCTAATTAAGACTCGGTTAAGTATGTATGTTGATGTATCAACGACATTGCACCAAAATTTTTGAGGAATAGATTGCTCATTTAACATGGTGCGACTCATTTATTGTAGGGTTCTATTTTTCCTTTCAACTATCCCATTCGATTGTGGAGTGCGAGGAGCTGAGAAATTGTGAGTAATACCATTATCATCACAAAAAGCTCCGAATTGCACTTCATTATCGAATTCCTTACCATGATCCATTCTAATAGACATTATATGACTTCCTAATTGTCTTTGGATTTTCTTACTAAATATTTCAAAGTAATCGAACATTTCAGTTTTATTCTTTAGAAATTTAGTCCATGTATACCTAGAGTAATCATCCCCTATGACCAAAGTATAGTAGTTACCTCCATAACTTTGAATAGCGGATGGACCAAATAAATCCATGTGAAGTAGTTCTAGACACTTAGTGGTAGAGACCATGTTTTTAGCTTTGTGACTAGCATAGACTTGTTTTCCTACGTTACAAGCATCACAAAAATGTTGTTCGTATTTTAATTTTGGTAGATCTCTTACTAGTTCTTTAGATGATAGCGACTGAAGAAGTTGCATATTGGCGTGACCCAATCTTCGATACCATAAGGTCGAAGTATCATCCATAGAAGTAAGACAAAGTTTTTCTTTAGGTTCATTACCGATTTTAATGACATGGACTCCATGTTTTCTAATGCCTCTTCCTATAGTAATACCGTTTTTCAATATTTTACTACCGGTTTCACTAAAAAGTACGTTACACTTTATATCACATATTTGTCCTATACTTAAAAGGTTGAAGTTTAGGTTTTCTACGTGACACACATCGTTAATTGTTAAAGATTTGTGAGAAATTGTACCTTTGCCGATGATTTTGCTCTTGCTATTACCGAATACCACATTCCCTCCATTGAAGGATTCGTATGTGGAAAACAAGTCTTTATTACCGGTCATGTGCCTCGTGCACCCGCTATCCTTGATCCATTCATCCAGATCTAGGTCGAACTTTAAGCACACCTAAGAAAATAATTAACTCAAAAGTTTGGTCCCCATTTGTTCATGGATCCATTAGTGTTTTTTATATTTCATTCATATTAGGCATATATGGAAAAGGTGAGAATGCATTCCATGGTGTAAAGTTTTGAAATGGAAAACCGTTTTGTACATTAGGATTCCATCCCATTTGATGATGGTTACTTCTCGGATAAACACTATTAGGTCTCCTTATAAATGTGTTTGGTTTTGAAAACGATGGACCTTTGTTTCTCATAAAACTTTGATTTTGTTTTAGTGGTGGTGGTTGTACAACTTGATAATATGGTTTGGTTTCTTCTTATTAACGATAACAAAGTCGGTTCTAGATGAAGTAGCTATACTATTTTTACTGTTTGCATCAGCAGACCAACGGATCCCTGGTTTTACACTAGACGGTTCCATTTTCAAGGGATCCGTGACTACAGTAGCTTGTTTTTCAGTTGCTTTGACGAATTGTGTTTCTTTATTTTCGCTAGTTGATGCATTATGTTCTTGAAACCTAAACCCTTTTGATTGTTTCCTGTTTTAACAGTATCTAGTATTGTATTTAGAGTATTAGTATTCATTCTAGCAATCTTAGAATCAAGATTATCAACTAGTGTTTGAATTTGAACACAAAGCTCACATTCCCCACTTGCTATCTTCCCTTTTTCTAAATGTTTTAATTTGACTTTTAATTCAATGACTTCCTTTTCTAAACGTTCATTTTTGTTTTTCAAAATCTTGTTTTCGTTAATTACTTTTAGACTAATTTTGAAAAGCTTATCATATTCACGATGCAATGAATCATCATTTAATGATGAGCTACTATAATAGAGAGATTCGGGACATACCTCGTTTGAGTCATTTTCCATGAAACAAATTTCTTCGTCCTCCTCCTCGCTCATTCCCTACAAACCACTCACGAACGCTTTTTGTTCGTCACGTTTGGGACACTCACTAATGAAGTTATTAGGGTCCCCACATTTAAAACATGCTCGTTCATCCCTTGCTTTCTGGTCGTCTTTGCCTTTCCAGAACCCCTTCTTGTCGTCATATGGTTGCTTGACATATCTTCCCTTTCTTCTAAAGAACTTCTTGAAATCCCTTACCGCCATAGCATATTCTTCGTCATCACTATCCGAAGAAGAGTTTTCTTCAACGCTTGAGACCTTCTTGGCTTTTAAGGCAAGATATTTGTGCTTCTCTTTCTTCTCTTTTGAGGCTTCGGAATCTTTAGCGAGTACAAGCTCATAGAACTTTAGATTGCCTATGAGTTCGTCGAGGGTGAGGATTGACAAGTCTTTTGATTCTTCAATAGTCGTCACCTTTGATCTCCACTTGGATGAAAGTGCCCTTAGATATCTCCTAACAAGATTACGACTAGAGAAACACATATCAAGTGCTTGTAATGATGTAAATATAATATTAAAAGTAGCAAAAGAATTATCTATAGTATCCTCATCCGATATTGAAAATTGTTCATATTATTGAACAAACTAATCTATTTTATTGTTTTTAACTTGTTGATTTCCTTGATGAGTTACAACTAAAGAATTCCAAATTTCTTTAGAGGTTTTAAGCATAGAAATTCTTTCGAATTCCTTTTTGGGTAAAGCATTGTATAAAACCATTTTAGCTTCACTATTTTTGGAAAGCTTTTTCTTTTGATCATCAGTGAGTTGATCATGAGGTTTGTTTACTAAATTTCCGGTTTTATCATCTTTTGTAGTGGCTTCAAAGTCGCCTTCAACAATGATGTACCAAAGATCAATATCTTTTGACTTCACATATGTTTCGAATCTATTTTTCCAATAAATAAAACCATTGGTTTCAAGTAGTGGAGGTCGTTGCATAGATTGCCCTTCTTTATAATTTTCAGAACCCATTGTGATCGAAAAGTTTTTAAAATACTATTTACTTTAAAAATTTTATAAACTTAGCTCTTGATACCAATTGTGGAAAACTAGAAGGGGGGGTTGAATAGTTTTTCCGATTTTAGTTTAGTTTCAAAAACTTTAGATTCGATGTTATGTGAAATCGTATGGATAGATAGAAAGTATAGATCTATAAGTAATGCAAGTAAAGAAAGCAAGTAAAGTAAAGGATAGAAATAACACAACCGACTTATAGTGGTTTGGCTACAAGGACACCTTCCTTGCCCTACTCTACTACCCGAGTCACCTACTCGAGAGTTCAAGCACTATGTCAACAAACTCCTTCAACTTGGCAGAGAAGCCTTCACAACGTCGCTTACACTTTTTCCGGTATAAAGCTAAATACCGAGTCCTTTACACGGAGGACCATACCAACACAACTATAACACAACAACTATGTGAAATATGAAATACAAGATCTTGCTACAGAAATCTTGTGGAGGAACAAATCAATCAATGACCCCTTGCTTGTATGACTTGTAGTATCTCGTGATCTCGCCTTAGAGAAGGACCTATATGAGAATCACAACAAAAGAAAGAAGAACTACTATATAGATCAAGAGATATGAGATTAGAATAATGAAAGAATATATGAGAGAGTTTGTAAGAAGAGGGGTGGGTTACAATGAAGAAATGGCTCCCTATTTATAGGCAAAATATCACTACTGTTGCTCAGATCCGTCCAGTGTAAACTGAGGGATCCGTAGAAGGCTCCCCCTAAATGGGTTATGGGTCATAGACTTTGGACCATGGGTATCCAAATAGATACAATGTATCTAGAAGATGCAATGCATCTAGTCAATGGGTCATGGGTTAGCTTCATGGGTTATGGAGATGCTCCATGGGTATGGGTCATGGGTTATGGTTTTTACCCATCCTAAAACTATTACAATAAGTGAATCATTACAACAATTTATATTAAATGACTATATATGTAAATGCTTTACAAAAATAACATGTATCCTTATAATTTTACATGTGATAACTTTATATTTGTTATCAACAAAACACAAAGAGATCGCTAAATATTAATAAACGTTTTTACAAATTATTTGTATTAACAAGAAGAATTGAAATGTAAAATGCTTTATTATAAGTCTGTCATCATCATCATACAAATACATATACAATCTATTTATACTATCTGAAAGGGTACGAGTAAAGGTTGTGTCGGTTCAGATTGTCCAACAGGCATGTCCCTTTTATAACTGTCAAAATAACCGCTTTTGTAACTGCCGTTTGACTTTTGGGTTTGACTTTCGGGTTTGACTTTGTTAGATTGGGATTAACCCAATATGAATACACTATTTTAAATCATATATGTCTAGAAGAAGAGGCACACACTTCGGAGGGAACAAGAAAAAAAGTCCTACCGCAACCACAACCAAGTCATGTAAGCCCAAGTACCTTACATGAGCCAAGGGTTGTAGCTTATGCAGCTAAGTTGTATCCCTAGAAACCAACGAAATCATAAGCACACATAAGATGCAAACCTAGCCATATTCATAACTATGGTGCTCTAACTCAAGTAATGGTGAATTGTAGCACATAATTCGCTTTGCTCTATGCCAATTAGAACATAACCTTAAGTTTTTACCACCACAGACCCTTGGAATTGCATAATCCAAAGGACTTTAAGATGTTTCAAATTTGCGTTAATAAAGAAAACACAATCAAGACTTCCAAAATAACCATTAAGCTTCTACAGACATTCAGTAAATGAATTAATCAAAACAACTACGCAGAAAAAACCAACTGAAACTACATGCCAACTGAGTTTATTCAGTTCACTACTTCAAAAGAAACGATACATTTGTTGTTTTCGTCAATGCACTCTTTTCTAAATAATCATAATATCAGTTCAATAACTAATTGTTGAGAGCATAATATCACTTATCCGAACCAAAATTAAGACAGCGTATTCAACTTAACATATCCTAGTACACTAGAAATTCATTTTTTTCACATGAGCATTTCATCGAACAAGTATTGTTTCACAATCCCAATTCTCAGCAAATACCAACAAAATCTACTATAAGTAACCAAAATCCAAAAACATGATCTTTACACATAGTTGAAGGTGTTTTTGTGTGTTTTGAGGAGAACAGATAAAAAGAGGTGCTGGAAATGATTTTTAGAGATATCACGAATATTGGGTTTAGTCAAGATTATAAATAGCGTGAGGCGTGGTCTGGTGGCGGCATAATGTTTTTAACGCGTGAATTAAGACTGCAAAAAGTATTTATATATTTATAAATTTATATCATATTTCATAATTATATGAGTGGTAAACATTAGTAAATGCAAGCTTAAATCCAAAATATTAGTAAATGCAACCATAAATCCCACATATTAGTAAATCCACTAAACGCTTCAAAAAAATTCGTCGTGACTTGCGCTTTTGCGCGCCTCAACTCACGCCAAACTTAGAGTCGACGCTTGACGTATTTCGTAACTTTGAGGCCACGCCTCGCGTCTTGGCGCCGCCATGATGCCCCTTTTACAACCTTGGGTTTAGTTCATGACATTGGGTCGGGTCGGGTCTATCAAGTCCGTTTAGTTGGCATGGGTCGGGTTTTGATGGTAATTGTTGTTACACTTTTTTAGTTTGTTCTTGTGACATTACATTATCAAGGTTTTATTTGTTGCAACTGAAAGTGTTCTACTTTTATACTTTTCGTGATTTATAAATCATGTACAATTACTCATTTTTACACGGATATGAGACGAGAGACTACTTTGCATTGTTTTTTCTAGTCCATTAATCCTTTTGTTTTCATATACAACAATGAACAATAATTGTGACGTGGTTTTAACTTTTCGTCTCATACTCTCATTTATAATATGATGGCACAAAACATTTAAAGGGTTGAGTTAACTCGTGAACACCCAGTAGCGAAACATTTGGTCACTATTATGTGTCAAAAGTGAAAAATAAAAAATAAAAAATAATAATAATAAAAAATAAAAGGTAGTCAGTCATCGGTTCTTTTTACTATTACCTCCGTCTCATATTAATTGTCTTGTTTTGACTTTTTAAGTCTTTCTTTCTCAACTTTGACCCTAAATATTTTTATTTGTGTTATATTATATTTAATAAAAATTATACCAATAAAAAATACATTTAAAACTCAATTTATTCATATATTTTGCATCAATTATTATATAACACAATAAAAAATATTTAAGGTCAAAAATGAAAATAAAAAACCTAGAAAAAGTAAAGTGAACAGTTAATATGGGACGGAGAGAGTATTAAAGACGAAAAACTTGATCACTCATGAAATTCTAAAAACTAGCAAAATGTTTTTTATCTTTATTTTTATAATTGGTGACGATTATTTATACTGACTAAATGATGTTATTAGTGACAAAAGTTTAAGTTGTCACTAAAATTGGTCATCACATAGGATTTGTCTTGTAATAATGCAATTATCGACTTTAAGTTTTTAAAAACTTTTGTCATTTTGTTCAACCCTTGTTCAGATTTTATTAACGCTTCCGTTCTACGTCACATACACTCCACTTTGGTTTGTACACAATACAGTACAAACAGATAAAACAGAATTTAATAATGATACAACTATATAATGTACAAAATGACGTGTACCAATAAAAAATTTGAGTGTGCAAATAAATTCTCTATTTCAATATATGAAGAATAGAGGTTTCTTTCGGTTAATTATTTTTGTGGGCGTAAAACAATGTGTTACTATTGTACATTATTAATTGAAAAATTATTGTCTTAGACCATCGATAATGTATTTTACAAAACTGGACACTGAAAACGTATGGTATGAAATCGGAATTTCGGCCGGCACCGCACATCAATCATGTGCGCCACCAATAAACGAGCTCCGCATGTCATCTTTATTATTATAAACCATCTCGCGTCCTCCAAATGTACAATGGCACACGCCATATGGGAACAAAGGCGCGCACGTTATGCTCTCTACAATCAAAAGGAGGTCGATTATAGGTGGCACACCAAAAAACTTTTTAATCAGCACCAAAAAAAAAAAAATGTTTGCAATAGTTCCTAAAACTGACCAAACACACAAATGTCGTTGCAATCGGCAAAGCCAACAACACATCAAAAAGTATACCGCTAACCCCTGTTGGTGAAACTTTAGCCCCACAAATAGAACTTTGATTCGGATCTAGTGTACCCACCAAAACCGGCACACAAAACCAATTTTACCCATAAAATTCATGCTTTTTAACTCCGTGCACGAAACAAAAAAAAAATTATACCCATGCACAATATAATATTCGTGTTTTTCGATTATGGATCTAGTGTGTGTTTTATCTGGTGTATGTTTTTTCGTATATGAAGTGTTGTTCTGTTTTTGTCATTCGATATATTTGAAGAAACCCTCGAAGCAAACTTCAGCGCGTTTTCCAAAGTACAGGGCATGACTCACATGTACCGATAATCGAGGGTGCGCCATGGTTTATATATTGTTTTTTTTAATTAATCCCCGAAAAATAATTAAATGACACGTAGGCGGCGTACATTAAGCTAGGAAGCGTCGTGCGTTGGTTGTCCAGATTGCTAATTGATTCAATTCTGATCCATAATTTGTGAGAGAGAATGTGGTGTGTGGGAGAGAAAGGGACTTCGCAACATGGAAAAAATAACGAGAGACACACGATAGATTACGAGAATGTGAGAGATAGGCACACGGGAAACAAAGGACAATACAATGGCAAGCATCCAGGAACCAACTACACCGGTGGGAGACGTGACTCGAGGGTATCATTTATGTTTTTCAACTTCCTGGAGGAGTGAGGAATGGGAAATTTATGGATGATATTCAAACAATATGACACCGTATTCGACATGTTTATGGTTCAAAGAAAACTGCGTAATGGAAAGAGGTATGGGTTTGTATGGTTCAAATTCGTAAAAGACGTAGAAACTCTTCTAAATCAGCTAAAAAAGATCAAGATCGGGGATGAGTTTTTAAGAGTATATGTAGCGTATGACAGGGTATACAATGGCAATGGAAGGATGGGTGCACCAGTAAGAAACCAAGAAACAAACAGGAAGTATGCTATGTGGGAAAGGAACACCATGAACGAAGGAAGAATGTATAATCGTGACGGTCGTAGTTTTGTTGAGGTTGTGAACGTGGGGAGTGATAGGAAAGAAGGAAGTAATGACGATAAAGAAAATGGAAGTGCAAAAGGACATCAAAATGACAATGGTTCTCGAACACAAGATCTTCCAAAACAATATGGCAACAAGACAAGTGGTGGAGGTGATAGGGAGTGATAACATCAAATAATTCTGACTTTTAAGTGTCAATTTCCTTCGTTTATGCTCATACTTTATGTCATTTATATGGATATATACTCTTATTCCTTCATATTTTATTTTTAGGTATATCTGAGCATTGGAGCTTAGAGACGCGGATTTGGAGATTTTCTTAACGGTTTTACCTTAGTATTCTATCTTTGAACAAGCTATGGCGTAACTCATATTCTCAATTACGCCGTAGCTGGGATTTCGTTACATAGACCAAATCAACTGCAGTTACGGCGTACCTGATACGCGTACAACGTGCGTTCGGGGTCAAAGGAACTTCCCTTTCGTCTAGCAAGTTTTTCAACACCCTAGGTAGTGAACCTAATCGTTGTAGTGTGGTATTAGGGTAAGCCTCGGGAATTAATATCGTTCTCTAGGGGAATAGGAATGGTAGTGAGAAATTACTACGCTAAGGTTGGGGTTGAGGATTATTTTTTTATCTTTTTATTTTTTTTAGGAAATGAAAAGGTACGAATCTCGGGTTTTGGATTTGGGGGTTGGTATTTCTACCGATTACTCTACTTATCTAATTATCTAAACTAAGGTGAGTGTAGGCTATGTCTATTGTTGTGTGCTCTTATGATGATTAAAAATGTGTTTACTTAGATGTTATTACTCCCTAGTTATCTCCTACTGATGGTTGAATTGTCACGTCCTTATTCTTAACGCGTTGTGTTTCTAAGGTCGAAGGGTATGCGTTTATCCCTAACTCTTTGAAGCTACCTAAGGTTAATGACTACGAAATCTCTAGGATTCATAAACTTAACACTAAGATTATCTTTGGATATTTAGCCTACAATTCCACTAGTAACTATAAGCTAAGGTTCAACAAAGACTAATCAAGCATTAATAACACAACGGATGACCTATCGCAATACTAGGTCAATAACAATTAAGATAAGAAACAACCAATCAATATTCAATACCTAGGTTTCACATATCTAAGCAAACACACAAGTAAATTAGCCGGACATGGAGAACATGCAAGCATACACACAATCAATTGAAGACATGATTAAATCAATGAAGTAAAACACTTATCTTGTTGTAAAATAGGGCATGGAACCCTAAGATAATGCACAAGACAGCCTTGGTTCGGTTTAGGTTTTTTACTCCACAAAACTACCTCTAAAAGCGAAAAATTCGGATTCTATATATAGTGTTACAATATGCGCGTGGCGTCACTCTTTAATTGTGGCCGGTCGCCGCCATTAGGGTTTCGTCTTGGCCACGTCAACTCTGTGACAGCGTCACCTTATGCTCGTGATGCCGTCGGCTTCAACCTCGGCGCCCGGATCCAAATCTATGTCGTCGAGTTGTGGACGCCCTACTCTTTTAAACCCGATGCGGTCACTTGTAAATTAGCAATTTGCTTTCGAAGTCGTCTCAAGATGTGTCACGACGGCGTCGATTTAAGCGTTGGACGCCGTCCCTTTCAATTCAGAGCTTGAGTGTCTCGATTCTTGACTTTGGCCATTTTCTTGTATATTAGGCCTTTTCATCCGAATAAGTGTCATTCCGGAAATTTGCCTTCAAGGGACCTAAAAAGTGAAAAGGAACGAAATTAAGTAGTAACGGATACAAAAGTGATCAATTAAGGGCTTAAATGACCCCTCAAAAGTGTACCTTTTAAATCCTTATCAAATATCCCTACACTTGGTATTTGCTTGTCCTCAAGCAAATGTGCTTCTAGCCAATTAATTTATAAGTTAGGGGTCATGAATCATTAGTTTAGAACGATTCACAACACATATAAGCCCCGCAAAAGTCATAACAAGCACGAAAATTACATACTAGCACCTCACAAGTGGTGTTTGGATACTCTCATCTCTCGGGTGTATATGAAATATATCAAGTTGGAAACGGAAGATAAACACTCATTAACCGGTCCTAGTACATAGATTACCATAGGCTTGAGACTAGATCAAACCTCCATCGCTTTGGCGTAAGCACCTAGGAAAAACTATCCAAGAGGTCTTTTAAAGGGTTGTAACGTTAGGCTTACGGTAGGGAACACAAAGGGTTTGGTGGGATAGGCGATTTAGTGGTGGCAAGTCAAAAATCTTTATGTTACAAGCATGAGAAGAATGACGTTGCTAAGCCAAGACTCGACACTCTAAACTCTAGATAAATTGAAACAAACAAATATAAATTTAAAGATATATGTAGGATGGTAGCCCCTTTTTTTATTTATTTATTTTTTTTACACTATTTTTTTCGATTTTTTTTTCATACACTTTTACTCTACCATCCTCTACGATAGCATCAAAATAATAGGGGTTTATAGGCACATCCCTACACCTGAGTTTATATTACTCTAACACTAATTTGACCCGAATTGAAAAGATCAAAATACTTGGAGTACATTATTACACAAATAAAAGGAATTTGAATTTAACGTTCCCTTCCCGTCATTTCATAAAATTTAACTTTTCCAATGAGTCCCAATCGTCCCAAAACTATGTACAAAGAATATGACTCGACTTAGCAACTTATGCAAGCAACTAGATAATTGAACTAAGGGTTTAGTATGATAACAATAATGCACTAAAAGTGAGTGCATACAAGATAGGCTAAGGCGATTTGGGTATACAAGATAGGCTAAGGCGATTTGAGAAAAAATTAGTAAGCAGTTTCTACTCCTCCTGACGCCATCAGGTTGCGACCCTGACGCCGTCAGGTTATCATGACAGAAATCGGTCTGCGATTTTCTGAAAAAATTTTATCTTTGGAATCTGGAAAAATTTCCTGCAAAACATCCATTATGACTCGATTCAAGCATTTGACTCAAACAAACATACATGTATATCTTTTAAATAATCATAATTCTCATGTTCACGTTCTTTTTGAAAACGTGTGTAATCCTCCCTACACTTATCCCTTATGTAAAATACCTTTATATGTAATTAAGACGAGGTTAAAGACAAAATAAATCATTTTTACAAATTCAAACATGAGAATAAACAACCATTAAAAGATATATGACACAAACAAGCAAACAATTAAGCATGGGTTGCCTCCCACGAAGTGCTTTTCTTTATTTATGAGTCTTGTAGCTAGACTCGAAGTCGTGCCCCTACGTGACTTCATTACCGTCACCTTCTTCCAAAACAATATCCTCATCGTTGACCATTTCATTATTGTCCAACTGATAATGTTTCACACGTTGTCCATTCACGGTAAATTCCCTTCCATCATGGTCTAATAGTATCACAGCCCCATTGTCCATTTTCCTCTTCACCGAAAAAGGTCCATACCTTCTTGATTTGAGTTTTCCCGGAAATAATCTCAATCTTGAATTATACAAGAGCAACTTATCTCCTTTCACAAACTCTTTAGGATTCTTTATTCGTTGATTATGCCATTTTTTCGCCCTTTCTTTATATGTGATCGATGATTCATAAGCTTCAAGTCTTAGTTCATCCAGCTCTTGAAGCTGTAAGAACCTATTTGATCCTGCCTCAGAATAATCCATATTACAGGCCTTAAGTGCCCAATATGCCTTTTGCTCAAGTTCAATAGGGAGGTGGCATGCTTTCCCGTATACCAAGCGAAAAGGGGTTGTTCCGATAGGCGTTTTATAGCGATTCGAATGCCCGAGTGCCTCATCCAGTTTGAATGCCCAATCTTTTCTATTCTGGTGGACCGTTTTTTCAAGTATCCGCTTTAATGCTTTATTTGTGTTTTCTACTTGCCCATTCGTTTGGGGGTGATATGTTGTAGAAAATCTATGCGGAACACCATACTTCTTCATCACCTTCTCCATTTGAGCATTGCAAAAGTGGGTTCCTCTATCACTGATGAATGCCTTGGGAATACCAAATCGTGCGAAGATCTTTTTAAGAAAATGAATGACTACTCTTGCATCGTTAGTCCTAAGGGCTTGGGCCTCCACCCATTTGGATACATAGTCGATATCCACTAGAATGTATTCATTTCCTCCAGATGATGGAAAAGGTCCCATGAAGTCTATACCCAAACATCGAATATTTACTTGGATACTGATTCAGGTGATTCATCCTTCGAGATGTTTCCGGTCGTTACGTTTGAACTAATCTCTTAGCGTCGCGGAAACAGTAGGCGAAGAGAACCCGCATCGAAAACTTTTCGTGCCGTGACATTTACACCGTGAGGCCCCCCGGATGGTCCCGCATGACATTCTCTCATAATTCGATCAATCTCTCTTCCAGCAACACAACATCGAATGATTTGATCGGGCATATCTTGGAATAGGAAGGGCTCATCCCAGAAATAGTATTTTAGCGCGGTGAAGAATTTCCTTTTATCTTGCCTAGTCATGTAATTTGGCAAAACCCTACTGGACAGATAGTTAGCATAACCCGCATACCATGGCTCAATTTCCTTAATGGCCATTAGTTGTTCCTCAGTAAAAGAGTCGCGAATCTCGGTAAGGTCTAATTTCTCAAGGTCTGGGTTCTCTAATCGTGATAGATGATCAGCAGCAAGATTTTCAGCTCCCTTTTTATCTCGAATTTCAATGTCGAATTCTTGAAGCAATAGAATCCACCTAATAAGTCGAGGTTTTGCAACTTGTTTGGAAAACAAAAACAAGTATCGTAAGGCGGAGTGATCTGTGAAGACGACAGTTTTGGAAAGGACGAGATATTTCCTGAACTTATCGAAGGCAAAAACCACAACTAAAAGCTCTTTCTCGGTGGTTGTATAATTTTCTTGCGCTACATTCATGGTTTTGCTAGCATAGTAAATTGGTTGAAAATGCTTCTCCTTTCTTTGGCCGAGCAAGGCGCCTACAGCATAATCACTAGCATCACACATGATTTCGAATGGTTGGGACCAATTAAGGGTAACCATTATCAAAGCCTGAGTGAGATCTTTCTTTAGACAATTGAATGCTTCCTTGCATTCTTCAGAAAAATCAAAAGGGGCGTCCTTGACAAGAAGTTGTGTCATTGGCCGGGCAATTTTCGAGAAGTCCTTAATAAACCTTCTATAAAAGCCCGCATGACCTAGAAAGCTTCGAATGGCCTTAACGGTAGTAGGATAGGGTAGTTTGGATATCGCTTCGATTTTAGCTCTATCGACCTCGATTCCATTTCCGGAGACTTTGTGCCCCAATACGATTCCTTCTCTTACCATGAAATCGCATTTTTTCTAATTCAGGACTAAATTTGTTTCTTCACACCGTTTCAACATCTTCCTAAGGTTGGATAGAAAAAGGTTAAAGGAATTCCCAAATACCGAGAAATCATCCATGAAGACTTCCATGCTATCTTCAATTAATTCATGAAATATGGCCATCATACATCGTTGAAAGGTGGCGGGGGCGTTGCATAACCCGAATGGCATTCGCTTGTAAGCAAAAGTCCCGTAAGGGCATGTAAACGTAGTCTTTTCTTGATCTTCAGGAGCAATGGGGATTTGGAAGTATCCTGAAAAACCATCAAGAAAACAGTAGTACTCATGCCCGGCTAACCTTTCGAGCATTTGGTCGATGAATGGAAAAGGAAAATGATCTTTTCGGGTGGCATCATTTAATTTCATGTAGTCGATACAAGCACGCCAACCAGTAACCGTTCTCTGTGGTACTAAGTCACCCTTTTCATTTTTCACAACCGTCATTCCTCCCTTTTTTGGAACCACTTAGACTGGGCTGACCCAAGGGCTATTCGAAATGGGGTAGATTAGGCCGGCATCGAGGAGCTTGACGACCTCCTTTTTCACTACCTCTTTGATATTAGGGTTAACTCTCCTCTGAGGTTGAACGGTTGGTTTGTAATCTTCTTCCATAAGAATTTTATGAGTACAAAAAGTAGAATCAATACCCTTAATGTTAGCAACACTCCATGCGATCACTCCTTTGTATTATCTTAGAACTTCTAAGAGCTTCTCTTTCTATTCAGTGGTCAGCGAAGAGCTTATGATGACAGGGAGTTGGTCCTTTTCTTGAAGGAAGGCGTACTCTAAATGGCTCGGGAGATCTTTTAGTTCTATGGTAGGAGGTTCCTTGGTTGATGGTTTTAGCTTGTTTTTGGGTTTTTGTAGCTCAAGAGGTTCAATTTCTTCCCTACGCGGGTAAAAGGAAACAGCTCCAACCATCTCAATCTCTTCATCATTGTATATCATGTTGTTATCATCATTCATGAATTCGTTTAATATATACTCATCAATACAGCCATCTATGTCATCAACAAATTAATCAACTTCTTCAACAAAATAAATAGGTTGATCGTAAGTGGAGGAATGACTCATAGAATCCTTGATGTCGAAGGTTAAGCTCATGAGACCCCACTCGTAAAGTGAGTTTACCATCATGAACATCGATGATGGCACGAGCTGTAGCCAAGAAGGGTCTTCCAAGGATTATTGGGACCGAGTTATCTTCTTTCATTTCTAAAATCACGAAATCAACCGGAAACTTGAACTCTCCTATCCTTACAAGAACATTTTCACAAACTCCGATGGGATATTTGATTGATCGATCAGCTAACTGAATACTCATTCTAGTTGGTTTCAGCCCTAAATATCCGAGTTTGAGGAATAAAGACTGGGACATCAAGTTAATGCTTGCCCCGAGATCCGCCAAGGCATTTTTCAAAGAAAGTGCCCCTATAGAGCAAGGAATGGTGAAGCTGTCCGGATCTTCTTTCTTCTTGGGCAAGCTTTTCTGGATGATAGCCGAGCACTCTTATCCTAATGATATCAACCCTTCAAGTTTCTTCCGATTCGATCATAACCTCTTGAAGTATTTGCTGTGTTTTTGGGATATGATAAAATACATCGAGAAGTGGTATGTTGACGGAAGTCCGTTTTAAGTAAGACAATATTTTCTCATTGTCTTCTTTAGCCCTTTGATTCTTTAAACGTGAGGTATAAGGAATCCGTGCGAGAGTCGGTCGTTGGGCTGGTGCTGATGTTTGTGGAGGGGGGTCGTGGGGAGTCGTAGGGGTTCATGAATTGCTCCATTTCCTAACTCAGGCTCCTTGGTGGTGGGATTCTGGTCAGGGTATGGGGGATCCTTGGTAGTAATTCTTGATCGAGTAGTAATGGCACAAGTTGGATCGTGATGGGTTGGACTAGGTTCGCTTATTCTTTTGTGGAGTTCGGTGAACTGGCTCTCAAATTCAGCTTGTTGCTCTTGAATGAATCCTTCGAGACCCTTTAAAAGCATTGCCCCTTCCATGGTAAACTGCCCGAGTTCTTTTTCAAAGGCATCACAGATGGTGTATTCGTGAACCCTCCTTTCCTCAGTCTTCCATTTTAGATTACCCCAAGGAGTGCATTCATCGTTTTGATAGAATGTGAGAAGGGAAGGGTCATCATAAATGTCATGACTAGAAAGGAAGAAGAGCTCTTGGCGTGTGTTATCATCACACACGTCGCTCTCGTGTGACCCCCCACAAATGTCGCATATGAGGTATGGGTTAAACAACCTCTTTGATTCTGGCGATTTCGTGAGGTATGCAAGCTTTTCTTGTGCCCTCTTTATCCGATCATCGAGAGATGATAGTTTTTCATTTGAGGCAGCAGAGATACTCATTACAGTCGTTGGCTCACTCCAAGTGTTGTCTTGGTATTGGGCATAATCCTCAATGCGGTCCCATCCTTCTTCCGCAGTGAGATTGGAAATTCTTCGGCCAGTCGAGAAGTCAATCCCTTTTTGATCATTTCAGGAGACATTGTCGTAAAAGATTTGAACAAGCAACCAAAGTTTGATACCATGGTGTGGAGCTTGTTGAATGAGATCTTTGTAACGAGTCCAAGAGTTAACGATAGATTCTCCATCTGTTTGATGGAAGTGAAGAATTTTGCTCCTGATAGATGCAGTTCTCCCACGGGGAAATAACTTTTTGGTGAATGTGGTTGTGAGTTGTTCCCAAGTGAAGATGGACCTTGAAGGAAGCTTATCGAGCCACTCCTTGGCCTGTCCTTGAAGAGAAAATGGGAAAAACCAGAGTCTGGATGTCTCCTTGGATGCTCCGTCAGCATAGATAGTATCCACAATTTCTAAAAATTGTTTGATGTGATGAATAGGGTTTTCGCGGTGGGATCCGTGGAATTGACACGCGTTCTGGATAAGCCAAGTGTCGGTGGCATGCAACACCTCATTGACCTGCTTTCGAAGGGTAGACAATGACCGGTAAATCCGATGCAGGGGAAGAGTACTCCCTGAGGGATTTTGCTTCTGGTTTATTGATGGGTCCATTGTCCGGAGTAGCGGGAATTTCCTCGCTATGTTGGCTCAGATTGTCAATGTTTATGGCTTCAGGGGATTTGGGGGAATGAATGGACTCTTCTTCAGTTGCGGCTTCATCAAAGTTGATGGTGGTTCCGTGAGGTTCCGACTCATGGAGAGCTCTTCTTCGCCTATTTAGCTCTCTTTCTGGTTTAGCAAAAGGTTCAAAAGGGTTTTGGTGGAACTACTGGGTCCTAAGTTGTCTAAGGGGATTGGTGGGGAAATGGCAGGGTTTGGTGGTTGATTATCACCTTCCATGATGAAAAGTCTCTGGGGTTACTAACAAAGGTCACGAAGAAGGGGGATAGACTACGAGAAAGCTAAAAATGGGAAAAAAGCTTACTTGATAGGAATCAAGCAAGGAAACCTAAACGAGGTGAACTCCTAACTAGCTATTCTATTCCCCGGTAGCGGCACCAAAAACTTGATACGTGTACAACGCGCGTTCGGGGTCAAAGGAACTTCCTTTTCGTCGAGCAAGTTTTTCAACACCCTAGGCAGTGAACCTAATCGTTGTAGTGTAGTATTAGGGTAAGCCTCGGGAATTGATATCGTTCTCTAGGGGAATAGGAATGCTAGTGAGAAATTACTACGCTAAGGTTGCGGTTAAGGAAGATTATTTTTTTATCTTTTATATTTACTAGGAAATGGAAAGGTATGAATCTCGGGGTTTGGATTTGGGGGTTGGTATTTCTACCGATTACTCTACTTATCTAATTATCTAAACTAGGGTGAGTGTAGTCTATGTCTATTGTTGTGTGCTCTTATGATGATTAAAAATGTGTTAGATGTTATTACTCCCTAGTTATCTCCTATTGATGGTTGAATTGTCAAGTCCTTATTCTTAACGCGTTGTGTTTCTAAGGTCTTAGGGTATGCGTTTATCCCTAACTCTTTGAAGCTACCTAAGGTTAATGACTACGAAATCTCGAGGATTCATAAACTTAACACTAAGGTTATCTTTGGATATTTAGCCTACAATTCCACTAGTAACTATAAGATAAAGTTCAACAAAGACTAATCAAGCATTAATAACACAACGGATGACCTATCGCAATACTAGGTCAATAACAATTAAGATAAGAGACAACCAATCAATATTCAATACCTAGGTTACACATATCTAAGCAAACACACAAGTAAATTAGCCGGACATGGAGAACATGCAAGCATACACACAAACAATTGAAGACATGATTAAATCAATGAAGTAAAACGCTTATCTTGTTGTAAAATAGGGTATGGAACCCTAAGATACTGCACAAGATAGCTTTGGTTCGGTTTAGGTTTTTTACTCCACAAAACTACCTCTCTAAAAACTGAAAAATTCGGATTCTATATATAGTGTTACAATATGCGATGGCGTCACTCTTTAATTGTGACGCCGTCGGGTCGCCGCCATTACGGTTTCGTCTTGGCCACGTCAACTCTGCGGACGGCATCACCTTATGCTCGTGGCGGACGCTTCGGCTTCAACCTCGACGCCGTCGGATCCAAATCTAGGCCATCCGAGTTGCGACGCCTACTCTTTTAAACCCGATGCCGTCACTTGTAAATTAGCAATTTGCTCCGAGTCGCTCTCAAGATGTGTCGACGGCGTCGCATTTAAGCGATGGCCGCCCCTTTCAATTCAGCAGCTTGAGTGTCTCGATTCTTGACTTTGGCCATTTTCTTCGTATATTCGCTTCTTTTCGTCCGAATAAGTGTCATTCCAAAGAATTTGCCTTCAAGAGACCTAAAAGTGAAAAGGAACGAAATTAAGTAGTAACGGATACAAAAGTGATCAATTAAGGGCTTAAATGACCCCTCAAAAGTGTACCTTTTAAATCCTTATCAGTACCTCTCAACTTAAGTTACGCCGTAACCATCTAGGTCATGGAATATTTCGAGCCTCCGTCACCTACGCCGTAACCTCCTAACATGCATTACGACGTAACCAGTACTTCGAGACTTCTGTTTAGAAGGTATTTAAGTTACGACGTAACTCTCAACAAAATTACGGCGGAGCTATAATTACGCCGTAACTATTCCTTAGGTTACACCGTAATCACCACTATGAGAGTTCTGTTTAGAGGATAATTAAGTTACTGCATAACTCTCAACTTAAGTTACGTCGTTACTATGATCGGGCCTATAAATACAAACCCTAAAATATGCATTTGACATCATTCACTCCCAACACAAAGTCAGAGAACGTGAAGAGGGTTCCAAAGGCAGATCATACGAAGCATACGGAGCCATATCCAAGGGAGGAATCACACCATATCGATAAGCTTTAGCGATTACTACTACTTTACATTTTAATTCATGTCTTCATTAATCATGTTATACATTGAATTGTTTGTGTCTTTTAATACGATCGGCTAAGCACCTTTGTTGCTAGCCTAGTTATGATTCATTGATTGTATTGTTCATGTTTTCATTCTTCAATTATTGTTTCTAGTGTATACATGCATAGTTCGTTGGTAGTCACCCTAGCTTCGGTAGTTTTGAGTTGCGGTCGTATTTATTTGCTTAGGAGAATTGACCAACTGAGTCTAAGTAAGTAGGTAGAGAGGCTTGGTAAGAATTGACCAAAAGACTATCAAATCTCTCTTGTGCGAATTGACCAAAGGATCACCGTTCGAAAGGATGAACTTAAGAAGTTAGGGATGTGTATCTAAGATGCTAGCGCCCGAGCACACATTGTTCCGAATCTTGAATGTAGGGTACTTAATGACTTGGCTTAGGTTGCTTGAGACCCTAGACTCCCCAAAGGGTAGGCCTTTGACGTCGGGTAGGAACCTTTGTTGATAGGTTATGACGAATTGACCAAATGCTGTCATAGCGACTTGAACCCCTACTTGAATCAATAGAAAGTAATTAGAAAACATAGACAGGACATGATAGGATGAATAATTAGGTTAGCACACTTTCTCACCATTGTTCACAACCTTAATTTACTTTTCGCATTTTATTTCTTGTTTTAAGTTTAATTAATCATTTTGACTTAAAACCTTTGAAAACCGTGACACTTAGACTTAATAGGATCCTCATATGCATAGCTCTTGGGAACGACCTTGACTTTACCACTTTCTATACTGCACACGATCGGGTTCACTGCACATTAGTGCAATAGGTAGACCTTAGGTAGACGAGACTTAGAAATATTAAATCCTGGTCGGAAAACCTGTATCAGGGAGGTACAAGAATGGGTGAGAAACATCAATATTGAGGACAAAGATTTAAATCTGGAGGTGATAAACAGGAGTGTAGCTGGAGAAGTGAAAGTGACTTGTTTCCTACATAAACTCCCATTGTTATGTGAGGAACAAGGTTTGGACAAAATTGAAGTAAAATTACTAGGGGATATAGATCTCTTGGTGGTTATGGAAAACGTGGAGACCGCAATAAACATACTAGAGGATAAAGAACATGGATTAACGATATGGCTACATAAACTTAAGAAAGGAAATAGTATCAATCGTACAACAGGTTCCACATCAGGTAGGATGATTTGGATTAACATCGTCGGCGTTCCTATAGCTTTTTGGAACGAAGATACATTCAAAAAGATTGCGGCAATTCACGGAACCATTCTGGGAATGAGCAATTGTAGGTTGGAAGGAAATTAAAGCATTATATACGGGAGAGTCTACATTCACACGTGCAACAAGGGGCTTCTTCGAGAGGATTTAAACATTAAAATGCATGGGAAGACACATAAGATAAGCGTGGTGGAGGAGGTGTGAGACATTTCCAGGTTGGATATTCATGAAATTTCAAAACCGAGACAAGCGTGTAACATGGAAGAAGAGGAGGTGGATATGATGGGGGGAAAATGATATGCAAGTTGAGGATGAAAGAGATGATGAGGAAGGGGGATCAAATAGTGAAGGGGTAAACTTCAGTGATGACGAGGAAGATGGTCACGAAAAAGTTAAGAAAAACGACTTAGAACAAGGTTCGAAGGATGGTAGTACACCGGTGAATGGTTAAGATCGTCAGAATGTCGAGGAAGACGTAGGGTCAAGATTCTCCAATGAAGTTACGGTGAATGAGGCATTTGAGGAAGATGTGAGTATTTCCAAGATAAATGCGACTCTAAAAAACAAAGAGGCGCATGGGGAATCTAAGGAAAATGAATGTGGCGGCGGGAATAAAAGAACAAGTATCACATATAACAATATTAAATCTCCGTCTGATGCAATCTTTGTTGAGTTCTTGAAGACGGGGGTAGCCATTTGGAGATTGTTGTGATTTTGTGAGAATATGTATTTTTGATTGTTGGTATGCAAATGGTATAGAGTATGAACCCGTGGAAAACTAGAAGGGGGGTTGAATAGTTTTATCGATTTTAAATTCAGTTTCAAAGATTTGATTCGATCTTATGTGAATTTGTATGGATGGATAGATAGTATGAAGCAATACGTAAAGTAAGTAAAGAAATCAAGTAAAGTAAAATGATAGAAAGTAGCGACACAAGTGATTTATAGTGGTTCGGCTACAAGGACACCTTCCTTGCCCTACTCCACTCCCCGAGTACCCCACTCGAGAGTTCAAGAACTATGTCAACAAGCTCCTTCTACTTGGCGAAGAAGCCTCACAACATTGCTTAGACTTTTTCCGGTACAAAGCTAAATACCGAGTTCTTCCATGAGGTAGAACTAAACCTTTACACAACTATTACACAACAACTATTTGAAATATGAATTACAAGATCTTACTACAGAAATCTTGTGGATGGACAAATCAATCAAGGATCCTTTGCTTGGATGACTCGTAGTATAGCGTCATCTCGCCTTTGTGAAGGACCTATATGAGAATCACAACAAAAGATAGAAAAACTAATAGAATGATCAAATGATTAGAGGTTAGGAGAGTGAGATAATATATGAGAGAGTTGTAAGAAGAAGGGTGAGAAACAATTAAGAAATGACTCAATTTTATAGGCACAAAAAGCCTTCTGTCCCACGGTTTTGGCGGATCCCTCACCCAAGGGATCAGGCCAGTGCAAAATCTAGGATCCGACAGTCTGGGTCAGAACAGTCCAGATTTTGGGTTGCAAACCGGGTTATGGGTTATGGGTTATAAGCCATGGGTCATGGACTTTGGGTCATGGGTACCCAACAAGATACAAAGTATCTAGACAATGGGTCATGGGTCTTGGGTCTTGGGTCATGGGTCATCGACATCAGGTCATGGGTCATGGATAATACTCAACATGATTTCATTCATAATTACATGCAATAGGTCATGGGTTATGGATTAACTCCATGGGTATGGGTCATGGGTCTTGGATATTACCCATCCTATTACATATTAAATTACAACAATTTATTTATTATAACATTTTATGTAAATTACCAAATGTATATACTTTGCAAAACAACATGTATTCTTATAGTTTTACTTTTGATAACTTTATATTTGTTATCAACAAAACATAACGAGGTCGCTAAATATAAACAAATGTTTTTACGGTTTATTTGTATTAACAATCTCCCCCTTTTTGTTGATGACAAAACATAAAGTACTGGTGAGTAAAACTTAAGACTAGATGTACGTTTTGAAAGTGTATATGAGTTTTTCTCCTTTCTCCCCCTTTTTGTCGAAACAAAAAGTGAGCCAAGTAAAAAATAAATGATGGAAAAAAATAATCCACAAAGCACTAACTCCCCCTTGACGGTAGCTCCCCTTAGAATAGGGCGTCAAGTTAGAAAAGATAATACCAATAAAAAATGTTAGTAATAACATGTAATATAATCTTGTATAAGACGAGAAACAAGATAGAGAGCCAAGGTACGTAAACAAAGCCTAGTAATAAAATATCAAAATGTAGTGGTATATATGCCCATACAAATGTAAAACTAAGAGCAAGGGTTTGTTCTTTTAAAAAGACCCAAGAGAAAAGAAAAAAAATAGATAAAATATTATTATCATTCCTTCTATGCTTGCATAGGATCTAATTATGGAAGTTTTGGTGAGTGTTAATGTTGATGCGATCAAGGATATGGTTGAGAATGAACCGCATTTCGTCCCTTATTTCCATTGCTAGATCCCTAGTGGATTGGCAATGTTCGAAAAAGAGATAGTGAGGAAGGTGTGGGTGGATGGTCTCCGTCCAAGTTTGATTTTTTGAGTACGGATTATGTGGTGGAAATTTTGGTAAGTATGGATCAAAGTCCATGATGTTGGTGATTGGTGGTGGATAAGAACCTAGATGTTCTTGTAAGGTGATGGGTGGTAGAGGTGGTGAGGTTTCAAGCTATTTGAAGAAGGTATTTGGAGATGTTGGAGGTGTTAAAAAGACAAGCTCTTTTGGGTTTATGTTTGAGGCTAGTTGGGTAGGTTTTGATGGTTGAAATGGAGCGGGTGGTTGACTAGACAAGGGTAGTGGAATGGTTTTCGGATTCTTAAGGAGTTCGGCTAGAGTGATTTAAGTGTCAAGTTGAGACTCGGTTGGTGAATGTGGTGGTGATGGAAGTGCTACATTGTAGTAATTATGTAGAGAATGAGTAGTTGGTGATGGGCTATTTGACAAGGGTTTAGCTAAGCAACAAGGTCAGATGCTAATCCGTGCGGTTTTACTAGTTTTGAGTGGTGGTGGTATTACGGAAGGTGGTAGGATGAAGTTTCGGATATCTTGAAAAGGGTTGTTCTCACTAGATAGTTCATCATTGTTTGAGAATGTTTTTAGGTGACATGATGATGATTGTTTATAAGGATGAAAGTGATGGATATGCAAGCATTTTGGAACCTTATTTATAGAACAAATAATGAATTGCAATGAATGCTAAAACCAAAATGTGGACTATAATCTAATGATTAGATATGAATTTAAGGCAAGTGATCATGAGAGCACAAGCATTAAGTAACATATTCATTAGTGATAAAGATAAAATGTTGAAAAATTGAAAGTTTCAAGCCAAAATAAGAAAAAGATGAGATAAAAAGGGCTACTATTACACGGTTCCCACGGATCCGATCCTTCAGGGATCCTCCCAGCGTAAATGCTGGGATCCATGGAACTGGTGTTCTCAGGCAGCTGAAAATATTGTTTTTGGAAACAATGGTGCCTGGTATGTGCCTATATGAAAATCATATGGAGTTGCGGTTATCTCGACTCTTTTAAAGAAGAAAAATAAACATAGAAGTGAAAAAGTACATATGTATATATTTACGTGAGATAACCCGAAGACTCCTTAATTCATTCTTGCTTGATTGAATGTACCTTAAAACACATATTAGTTATGTATTCCCTTTAGCCTTCAAAAGACATTAGATGCAATGAAAAACGTTTTTACTTTGTATTAATGATGAAAGAAAGAAAATGTTTGTCCTAAACGTGAGAGTGATTTAAGGAAAATGATACGGGGAGAAATATATTTTAGAAAATATTTCAAAGAATATCTTGTATAGAAAATATCTTGAGTTTTGAAAATAAATCCCCATATTGTTTGTGAGTTATGTGAAATAGAGATCCTAGACTTAGAAAAGAAGATAAGGCAAAAGTTTACGTACCTTGTAGAATGAAATTATTTCAAGACGATTGTTCCATAATACCAAGACCTAGACAAAGCAAGTTGAATTGTCTCCGCTTCAATGATTTGGCGAGGACGTCGGCTATGTTGTCTTCGGATGACACTTTCTCAATCGAAATGTTCCCTTTTTGAACATTGTCTCTTAAGAAGTGATGACAGATCTCTATATGCTTGGCACGAGAATGCAACACCGGATTTTTGCTAAGATCTATAGCACCTTTGTTGTGGCATAAAATGGCAATGTCACTTAGATGGATGTCATAGTCAACTAACGCTTGTTTCATCCATAGTGTTGTTGGCATGCTTTTTCGGCGGAGACATATTCGGCTTCGGTTGTTGAGATGGCTAATTTCGTTTGCTTCTTTGAGAATCAAGATGTTAAGCAACACCCCATGAAACTGCAAACACCGTTTGTACTTTTTTGGTCAACATAATCACCTGCATGGTCAGAATCTGCATATACAATAGTTTCTACCCCCGTCCCTTTGGGATACCATAATCCCAATTTAGTTGTACCCTTATTATATCTAAATATTCTTTTTACGGCTTCTAGATTTGAAGTTTTAGGGTTTTCTTGAAACCTAGCACAAAGACATACACTAAACATGATATATGGCCGACTAGCCATGAGGTAGAGAAGACTACCAATCATGCCACGGTATTTGGTGTTATCAATGAATTCACCGTCTTCATCTTTGGTGAGTTTGGTATAGGATGACATTGGTGTTCTTATTGGTTTTGACTCTTCTAATCCAAATTTCTTTAGCATTTCTTTTATGTATTAAAAAAGATACCATCTTCTAGTTGTTTGATTTGTAGACCAAGAAAGAAACTTAATTCTCCCATCATACTCATTTCAATCTCATCATGCATGATTATTGAAATCATCACACATGTCTTGACAAGTTGATCCGAATATAATATCGCCCACGTATATTTGAACAATAATTATTTGTGACTCTTTTTTCTTTGTAAAAAGTGTATTGTCAACTAACCCCATGGTATAGTTGTTTTTGATTAAAAATGATTTGAGTCTATCATACGAAGATTTTGGGGCTTGTTTAAGACCATAGAGAGCTTTCTTTAGTTTGTATACGTGATTATGTTTTTCGAAATCGACAAAGCCCGAAGGTTGAGCTACATAAACTGCTTCATTTATAAAACCATTTATAAAAGAACTTTTAACATCCATTTGAAAAAGCTTAAGATCATGAGCACAAGCATAAGGAAGAAGGATTCTTATAGACGCTAATCTAGCTACGGGAGCATAGGTCTCATCTAAGTCTATGCCTTCTTGTTGGTAATATCCTTGAGCCACAAATCTAGCTTTATTTCTAGACACGACACTGTTTGCATCTAATTTGTTTTTATATACCCATTTTGTTCCAATTATGGTTTGGTTTTTAGGTGGAGGAACAAGTGTCCAAACATTGTTAGAAACAAATTGATTTAATTCCTCTTGCATAGCCATAACCCAACTTTCAACTTTTATGGCTTCTTAAGTGTTTTTAGGTTCTATGGTTGATACAAAACAAAATAGACTACTTTGGTTTTAGGCTTGAGACCTTAGAGTTCTTTCATTTAATTTTCCTATAACCTTTTTTATGGGATGATATTTAGACTCTTTAACATTGATGATTTCATTGTTTAATGGTACATCTTCTTTGTTTATATTTTCTTTGATTTCTAAGACTTCACTTTCGATTAACTCGTCATCGACAAGAGGTAAGGTAGTTTTAGGTGGACTCTCGTCAAATTTTACATTTAAAGATTCTTCAACTTTCATGGTTTCTTTATTTAGTATTACGTATACTTTACTATTAGGAGAATATCCTAAGAAGATCCCTTCGGTTGATTTTGGATCGAATGTTGCTAAATAGTCTTTAGTATTAAGTATGAAACATAAACTACCAAAGACTCGAAAGTGTTCTAACGACGGATTTTTGCCTCGTAACAACTCGTATGGAGTTTTTCCTTAGAATGGTCTAATTAAGACTCGATTTAGGATATAGGTTGATGTGTCAACGACATTGCACCAAAATATTTGAGGTATAGATTGCTCATTAATCATGGTGCAAATCATTTCTTATAGGGTTCTTTTTTTCCTTTCAACTACCCCATTTGATTGTGGAGTGCGAGGAGCCGAGAAATTGTGGGTAATACCATTAGCATCACAAAAAGCTCCGAATTGCACTTCATTATCAAATTCCCGACCATGATCCGTTCGAATTGACACAATAGGACTTCCTAGTTGTCTTTGGACTTTCTTACTTAAGATTTCAAAGTAATCGAACGTTTCATTTTTATTCTTTAAAATTTAGTCCATGTATACCTAGAGTAATCATCCACTATAACAAAGGTATAGAAGTTGCCTCCGTAACTTTGGATAGCGGATGGACCAAATAAATCCATATGTAGTAATTCTAGACACTTAGTTGTAGAAACCATATTTTTAGCTTTATAACTAGCATGGATTTGTTTTCCTATGTTACAAAAATCACAAAAATGATGTCCGTATTTTAGTTTAGGTAGGTTTCTTGCTAGTTCTTTGGATGATAGCGATTGAAGAAGTTGCATATTGGCGTGACCCAATCTTTGATGCCATAAGGTTGAAGTATTATCCATAGAGGTAAGACAAAGCTTGTCTTTTGGTTCATTTCCAATTTTAATAACATAGACTCCATGTTTTCTAATGCCTCTTCCTATAGTAATACCATTTTTCAAGATTTTACTACCGGTTTCGCTAAAGAGTACGTTGCACTTTTTATCACATATTTGACATATACTTAGTAGATCAAAGTTTAGGTTTTCTAAGTGACATACGTTGTTAATGATTAAGGATTTGTGAGAGATTGTACCTTTACCGATGATTTTGCTCTTGCTATTTCCGAACACCACATTTCCTCCATTGAAGGATTCGTATGTGGAGAACAATGCTTTATTAGCTGTCATATGCCTTGTGCACACGCTATCCTTGATTCATTCGTCCGGATCCAAGTCAACCTTTAGGTACACCTAAGAAAACAATTAACTCAAAAGTTTGGTCCTCATTTGTTCATGGGTCCATTGGGGTTATACATTTCATTCATATGAGGCATATATGAAAATGGTGAGAAAGCATTTCAAGGTGTATAGTTTTGAAATAGAAAACCATTTTTTGTATTAGGATTTCATCCTATTTGATGATGGTTACTTCTAGGATTAATTTTGTTTGGCCTTCTTATATTTGTGTTCGGTTTAGAAAATGATGGACCTTTTTTTTCATAAAACTTTGACCTTGTTTAAGAGGAAGTGGTTGTTTGACATTTCTGACAGTAACATGGGTTGGTTTCTTTTTGTTAAAAATAACAAAATCGGTTCTAGAAGAAGCGGTTGCGTTATTTCTACTATTTATCGCAGGTACACAGATCCCGAAATAAACACTAGCCGGATCCTTTTTCAAGGGATCCGTCGGATCCGGGACTACAGTAGCTGGTTTTTCAATTGCTTTAATGAATTGTGTTTCCTTAATCTTGCTAGTTGACGCAATGTGTTCCTGAATACCTAGACCCTTTTGATTATTACCCGTTTTGACACTATCAAGTATTTTATCAAGGTAATAGTACTTAGTCTAGCATTCTTAGAATCAAGATGATCAACTAACGTTTAAAGTTCTACACAAAGCTTGCTTTCGCTAGTTGCTTCTTTTCCCTTTTCTAATCTCTTTAATTTATCTTTTAGTTTAAGAGCTTCCTTTTCTAAAAGTTCATTTTTATTTTTCAAAACCTTGTTTTTGTTAACCACCTTGAGACTAATTTTGCAAAGCTTATCATATTCAAGATGTAAGGATTCATCATTTAACAATGAACAACTATAATATAGAGAGTCGAAACATACCTCGTTGAAGTCTTTTGCCATGAGACAAATTTCTTCCTTCTCTTCCTCACTCATTCCCCACGAACCACTCACGAACGCCTTTTGTTTGTCATGTTTGGGACACTCACTAATGAAGTGATTTGGATCCCCGCATTTGAAACAATTGCGTTCTTCCTTCACTTTCTTGTCTTCTTTGCTTTTTCGCAACCTTTTCTTGTCGTCATAAGGTTGCTTGACATATCTCCCTTTTCTCCGAAAGAACTTCTTGAAGTCGCGTACCGCCATTTCATACTCTTCGTCCTCACTTTCCGAAAATGAGGTTTCTTCATCACTTGAGACTTTCTTGGCCATTAAAGCAAGAGATTTATGTTTCTCTTTCTTTTCCTTTGAGACCTCGGAGTCTTTAGCGAGTACGAGCTCATAGACTTTTAGGTTGCCTATGAGTTCATCAAGAGTGAGGATTGACATGTCTTTGGATTCTTCGATGGCCGTCACCTTCGGTCTCTACTTTGATGGAAGCGCCCTTAGAAATCTCCTGACATGATTACGACTAGAAAAGACTCATCAAGTGCTTGTAATTAAGTAATAATAAAATTAAATCTAGCAAAAGATTTATCAATACTATCCTTATCCAATATTGAAAATTGTTCATATTGTTGAACAAATAAATCAATTTTGTTGTTTTTAACTTGTTGATTTCCTTGGTGTGTTACAACCAAATAATTCCAAATTTCTTTAGTGGTTTTATGCATAGAATTCTTTCAAATTCCTTTTTAGGTAAGACATTGTATAAAACCGTTTTTGCCTCACTATTTTTGAAAAGCTTTTTCTTTTGGTCGTCGGTGAGACGATCATGAGAAATGTTTTCTTCATTGCCAGTTTTATCATCTTTTACAGTTGCTTGAAAATCACCTTCAACAATAATATACCAAAGATCAATATCTTTTGATTTCACATAAGTTTCAAATTTATTTTTCCAATAAATAAAACTATTAGTTTCAAGTAGTGGAGGTCGTTGAATAGATTGCCCTTCTCTATAATTTTCAAAACTCATTGTGATCGAAAAGTTTTAAAAATACAATTTACTTTATAACTTTTGTAAACCTTGCTCTGATACCAATTGTGGAAAACTAGAAGGAGGGTTGAATAGTTTTACCGATTTTAAATTAAGTTTCAAAGATTTTGATTCGATCTTATGTGAATTCGTATGGATGGATAGATAGTATGAAGCAATAAGTAAAATAAGTAAAGAAAGCAAGTAATGTAAAAGGATAGAAAGTAGCGACACAAGTGAATTATAGTGGTTCAGCTACAAGGACACTTTCCTTCCCCTACTCCACTCCCTGAGTACCCCACTCGAGAATTCAAGCACTATGTCAACAAGCTCCTTCAACTTGGCGGAGAAGCCTCACAACGTCGCTTACAATTTTTCCGGTACAAAGCTAAATACCGAGTTCTTCCATGAGGTAGAACTAAACCTTTACACAACTATTACACAACAACTATGTGAAATATGAATTACAAGATCTTGCTACAAAAATCTTCTGGATGGACAAATCAATCAAGGACCCTTTGCTTGCATGACTTGTAGTATAACGTGATCTCGCCTTTGTGAAGGACCTATATGAAAATCACAACAAAAGATAGAATAATTACTAGAATGATCAAATGATCAGAGGTTAGGAGAGTGAGATAATATATGAGAGAGTTGTAAGAAGAAGGGTGAGAAACAATGAAGAAATGGCTCACTATTTATAGGCACAAAAAGTCTTATGTCCCACGGTTCAGGCGGATCCCTCACCCAAGCGATCCGGCCAGTGCAAAACCTGGAATCCGGCAGTCTGGGTCAGATTAGTCTGGATTTTGGGTTGTAAACCGGGTTATGGGTTATGGGTTATGAGCCATGGGTCATGGACTTTGGGTCATGGGTACCCAACAAGATACAATGTATATAGACAATGGGTCATGGGTCTTGGTTCATGGGTCATGGATAATACCCAACGATTTCATGCATGATTACATGCAATGGGTCATGGGTTATGGATTAGCTCCATGGGTATGGGTCATTGGTCTTGGATATTTCCCATCCTATTACATATTATATTACAACAATTTATTTATTACAACATTTTATGTAAATGACCAAATGTATATACTTTGCAAACAATATGTATTCTTATAATTTTACTTTTGATAACTTTATATTTGTTATCAAAAAAACATAACGAGATCGCTAAATATAAAAAAACGTTTTTACGGTTTATTTTTATTAACAGAACCCTTAAATGGAAAAAACAACAGGACCTTCCAAATCCAGGGACTAATTGTGAGGTTACAAAAAAGCTAAATAGTCAAGTTCTGTAATAAAAGTATGCGAGAATTTTAAGTGCAAAAACGGCTAACTGGCCAAATTCAGGGACCAAGTGTGACATATGAAAGTTATTACCCTACAACTTGACCGTTTCCTTCCTTGATACGCTTATACACAATTAATGTATTGCCAAACACCAAATAAACCAAACTAATAAGATCCGAAAACATAAACACTCTCATAATAACCCGACCCAATTAAGAAAACCCAATCCAAACCAAACCTAAAATACATCCACACTTTAAACACACGTACTGAAACACACATCAAGTCAAACACATTCGTAAAAACACCAAGTAAAACCATGAAAGATAGGAGCATACTCGTGTCAACTTTTAAAGATGTTTAGGAAGAAGAAGAAGGTGAGGTCTTGTTCAGAATCCAGTGTAATGGGTTTTTTTTATTATAGCCCACTCAGGTATGAAGGAGGTTCATTAATTAATCTGTGTGCCTTTACCAGTGATAGGGATATATTTAGTTCAAGTCTTGATAATGCATTATTAGAGATTAATGAACAAAAATGGGCGTTATTTTTCTGTGATCCTAAAGAATCCCTAGAAAATGGTTTTGCATTTGATTCATACTGATGATGATGTTCATACTTTGTTTGCACTGGCTAAAACACATGAGTCAATTGATATCTTTGTTGCACACAAGCCCCAAAAGTTAGCACAATTTTACTTAAAAACCTAAGTTTTGAAGTTGTGGGTTGGGTAGAGCAAGATGCTAACTTTCGAATGGTTAGTCCAACACCTTTTAGGACTAGACGTAAATGGCAGGGGATAGATAAGAAAAAAATGCAGTGGAGTGGAACCAAGACACCAACAGTGAAAGGTGGTGTTGTTATCAAAGAGGAAGACGGGGTTGTAGATAAAAATAAGGGAAAAGGAAAGCTGCTTGAGGAAGAGGCAGTTTTGCACATAAAAAAAGGGCAAAGAAGTTGGTCAATATTTTAAGCGAGGTTTTGATAGGAAGGGGAAGGCTAAAATAGTTGAGTTTGCAGGTTTTGATGTTGAAAACATGGCTGCTGCTGTAGGTTTTGAAACCAGGGTTGGTGGTATTGCTGCTGATGTGTCTAGCAGTGTTAAGACACCCTTTAGAAGTAGAGAAAGGATTACAAACTGCATCCTTGCACTTTTCGGCCAAAGGCCATCCTAGGTGATATTTCAATGATGAATACCATGTCATGTGTTTAATTCTTTTATGTTGTATTAGTACAGTACCTAACTTAAATGCTTGTTGTTTGAATACTTGTTTTTGTAGACAAGGTAGCAGTATCATCATTACTTTAAGGTTCATGTTTTGTGTGTTCATCAGTTTATGGATATCCACGACTAGTGTGTAGATCATTTGAAGGTTCAGCAGTTGAAGGTTTTGTAGTGGAAACTGCATCATCTTTTATATTTTGTGAAATTTCAATAAAACCTTGTATCAGACAATGACTAACTGGTTTTAGTTCTTTTCTAGTCGTATCGGACATTGAATCTATAATTGACTGCTATAAGGCAACTTGCTAAATAGTTAGTTATGTATAATATTTGTTTGTTTGTCTTATAGGTTAAATTCTGTGAGATCATACTAGTTTATCAGTTGACCATTAAAAAGTTATACTTAAAATGTCGGGTGTAATGGTATAATAAGCTCAAACAATCACCCCTTTCTGTGTTGGTAGTTAAAATAAGGAATTAGGTTGGGTTAGATTTAACTAAAGTATGGTATAAATGTGTATGGACTATAATATCCTCGACTAACTAACTGAAATCAGACGTTGACCTGGGCATTACGGGTCAAGGGACGAGTTTAGCCTAAAAAACGCATACATTAGACTACCGGCGACTAAAATGCCATGTTTTGGTTCAGGACGACGTTTTTGGCCAAGTTTAAGGACCAATGTATTTTAATCTTTTTTTTAATTTGTTTTGTGAGTGTGTGTGTGTGTGTGATATTTAGTGGGGTATATTTATATGAAGTGTGTATTTTAATAAAATGTGAGGGGAAGGTGACCAAAATAGATGTATGGTAAGAGGGAGTGAGGAAAACTGAGAGGAGAGAAAAATCTGGGGTGAGACTGACTGACTCACCATCCACTCCTTTTAGCTTTATAAATCGTAAAAATCTTAGTTTATATTCAGAAAACAAGGACGCTGACCCTAACTTGGCCGTGAACATCCCTCTATAGTCGAATACGAGACTCCATTTTTATAGCACTCGACTGATACTCAATTTGGTTGCATGTGACAAACGGACTTTCTTTTTCCTATATGTTATACAGATCAATACATAAAAGCATTTGGTCACAATATACTTTTGACCTTGTAATTGAGTGCCATGAGATCACAAGTTAGAATATTTCAAGTTGTGACAGTTACAAAACATCATTTAGATTCATACGTTTGTAGTGGTTAGTGAACTACCCGAATAAAAGTCCCACCAAACATATCTCTTACAATAACATTTAACTTGTAAAACATACTAACGTATTCATAACTGATAACAACTCCAAGAAATTCTATTGCGAGTTTGCGACTATGGCGAAAGTAGAAGCGAAGAAAGAAACAATCAGCATTGCAGTTTATAAAGCTAATTTGCATTGCCCAAAGTGCGCTCATGATATTAAGAAGCCACTTATGAGAACTCCAGGTAATATTGTTAGTATGTTAAGCTATATTAAAAAAGATAAAACAAATTCAATGTACTAATAATGCTTGTTCATCTTTGTTTTTAAATACGTTGATGAGTTTACCCCAATTTTTCATATATGTTTTTTTTTTTTTTTTTTTTTAAGTTTCACTAATTGTGAAGCTAAACTTCTCATTAAACTATCTTTCTTTAAGTTAATGGTCATATGGTGTTAAATACTTAGATTCTAGTAGCATATTGATACTTTTAGGAATCAGGCAATAATAACAAATGAGACATGATCAAACGAAAAAAATCTTAAAAATGAAAATGATAAAAAGTAACTATTATTACACTATAGAGATTTATCAACTTCGGTTAGATGGATTTTATTTATTTAAATGCATCTTAATGTATATTTTAACACAAAATTATTAGATACGTTTCAATCGTTTGTATTTTTCAATTCTCTACATGTCAAATGTGTGTTTTGCTACTACTACTTTGCACCCTTTTAACTTTAAAATCACATTCGAAATTAAAAGTAATGATTTCACATAAAAATGCATCTATTTCCGGTCGACCCATAAATATGTGACTATATTCACTTTTCATCCTTCTCATTTTAAGAAAATTTGTATACCGAATACCAAATTTCATATGTTTCACATTATTTGGATAAAAAATAGTCAATCTCATTTTGGCAGTAAGACAGTTTCGGCAATTGTTTTTATCTATTAATCGACAATTGTGTTTTGGTTGTCGGATTTAGAGATTCCTTTTGTTGTTTTTCTTCCGTTTATCATTGTATGTTCCTTTCTACCGTTTCTTATTGTATAAACTCCATTTTTTATTAGGTTAAAAGAGATGGAAATTAACTTTTTGTACATTCTTTTGGTGGTGATCAGGAGTCCATAAAGTGGACGTTAAGCATGAGAAAAATGAAATTACAGTGGAGGGTACTTTCGAAGTGAAGAAAATACATGAAAGATTAGAAAAATGGAGTAGAAAAACGGTTGAGATTGTATCACAAGACAAGAAACTATTGGAGAAAAAGGAAACTAAGCAAGTAAGAGTTTCTTCAATTCAAATTTACTTTAATTTTTTATTTACATTAAATCTAGACTACGTGTAGGTTTGATAGCAACGTGTGGAAAAACAATTATAATCAACATATGATACAATATTTATCAACAATTTGATGTTAGTTTAGGAGTATGTAAGGCAAAAGTAGCCGTAGTCGTAAGCAATAGCAGTTAATAAGTTAACAGTAGTTGTAAGTAATATTAGTTACCTGTAGCAATTTATTTTATAAAAGTGTTTGTAAACGTAGTTGTAGTTGTGATTAGAATGTATAAAATGACGTAAAAGAACTTAAGATATTAACATCTTAATTAGTGTATGTTTGCAACATAAGATTATTAAGAGATTATATTTATTTTATTAGAAAAATAAGCTACTGAAAATATAAATTTTGTTTTGCAGATATAATTTATAAGAGATGATAAAAAAATAAAATTTCATAATCTATGAAAATCAAATATTACTTTATGTAGCTTATAATTTTTTATTTTTTATTTAATAATCTCTCTATCCATCTTCACCTATATCTACAGCTCTATCTTCTATTTCGATAATAGTTATTTTTACAAATCATATTAATCGTAAAAATATATAATTTATAAAAATAAAAACAAAAAGTAAATCTATATTACATTTAAAGAAGGAAGGTAGTTCCCTCTTTCAAATTAATTTTAAGCATTACATGTTATAAAACTTATGGTACATATATTTACTCCATTCCTAAACTTAATTTTAAATAATATATGTTATAAAGCATTATATACAATTAACTTTTGCACAATTACATACATCAGTTATCTCGTCAATAAATACAATTAATGCACTTTTTAAAACACCATTTACATAAGAAATACAAATTATCAAGCAACAATTATTTGAAACTACATGTAAATAAAACACGATTCGATTTGGGCAGCCGCTGATATTTAAAAATAAAAACCTAAATCGAGCCGCGATAAGAGGGTTTATCCGATTTCTGGTTTTTTTGGGAATCGATTTCTTAGTTATCGTTTTTGTGGTTTCGGATTGAGCGGGTCCGCTCGGTTTGTCGTTTTTACATACTCTTTTTAACACCAGTATCCATAAAACATATCTTTATATTCAAATAGATATTTTAAATGAAGAAAAAACATTGCCCACTAAAATATTTATTATCACAATTGTATAATAAAAAACATTATCATACATTACATGGAATTCTTGATATTCGTAAATTTTTATTGTTAAAAAGAACATAATAAAATAGAATACATGATTTATCAGAAAATTTTATTTTAGGGTATCCGCCGTCACAACGCACAGATAACTTGCTAGTTATTTAGTAATATGTGTGGGAAATTTAGTAATCGATACTCTAAATCTCTTTTGTTTTTTTGAAGATGCTTCTTTTAGCCGCATCAAGAAAAGTATCAGTTATGAAAATATCATAGCACAAATGCTTGTTGTTAAACTGGCTTGATTTTTTAAATGATAAATGTTAAAACGCAAATAATACAAAATTCTTTATATCGTTTTGCACCAAACATACCAATTGTTCCTCGTATTAAGCTATGGTTTTTTGGTTTAAATGAAACATGTGGCAACCTGTTGGGATTTAATAATCTATACTACATTATAATGTATTTATGACTTCTTATAAAAAGAAGTCTTAAAAATATAAGCCTACACATGTTACTATAATTAGTAATTCATATAATTAAGAAAAAAAAATCATAATATACAACACTTTAATGCACATAATTTTCAGACGTACTAGTACAAGATAAGAAACATAGCGTACACCACTTTTATGCACATTAAAAAAAATAAAACACTACATTAATGCTATTTAATATAGTCAATTAATTAACTGATCAATAAATACAATTAATACAGTTATTAAAACACCCCTAACATAATAAATATAAATTATCAAACATATTGTACAACAAAATTAAACACAATTCCTACATTAAATGTCACTAATACAAATAATATTATACAAACAATATTCAAATTAACGGCAAGGTAAATGGCTTGAGCCCGAACAGAGCAGCCAAATGGCTCGAGCCCGAACGGCGCTAAATGAAATTCTTGATATCCAGAATTTATTGTTAAAAATAACATAATAAACTAAAATACATGATTCACCGGAAAAATTTATTTCAGGGTACTTGCAGGCCGCAACGCGCGGGTACCCTGCATTAAATGTCACCAATACAAATAATAAAACATATTATACAAATATTAAAGCCCGAACGGCACCGGCAAACTGGGCTTGTGCCCAACAGCACGGCCAACGGGCTCGAGCCGAACAGCGGGCAAAAGGGCTCGAGCCCGAATGGGCACAGCCAACGCTCGAGCCTGAACGGCACGGGCTAAATGAAAATCTTGATATCCGTAAATTTATTGTTAAAAAAACATAATAAACTAAAATACATGATTCAATCAAAAATTTATTTCAAGGTATTCGCCGCTGCAACGCACGAGTACCCTGCTAGTCATATAACAATTATATTACGAGTACGTGGCAGACGGATATAGTTTGATGTATATGAATTAACAAGTAATTACACATAAATTACTAACTTTTATCACTCGAATTACTAAGCCGAGTGATCCTCTTATTCTTGACTTCTGGATCTTGATCTTCATGAAAACCTTATAACAACTAAAGTAAGTGTCTCTAAGAGATGCACATACTACACGTTACACAAGAACGCTAGGATGCTAGTGCTTGTTTACAAATAAAACAACAAAATGCGTGGTTCTTGTTTCTTGGTTTGGATTGATCGAAACGCTAAGGGTTTGATGATAACTGATCATTAATGTGGTAAGAGAGGGTGTCGAAACTTACTAGATGTTTAGGTATTGTGTGTAGGGGTGATCAACGGTCTAAAATCGGACCGGATCGAGACCGAACTAGCCCAAAACCTTAGACTGAGGATCGGACCGAATGTGTTCGATCCGCTCCGAGTTGGTCCGGTCCGGTCAAAGAAGGCATAATAGTCGGGTTTTATGTAAGACCGGTCCGAACCGGACCGATCGTACCGAACCGGAATAAAGAAAAAATCCGGACCGACATGGACCCTCGTCCTTTTGGTCATTCAGTCGGTCCTCTCAGTCTCGGTCAATTTTGGGTCTACGATGCTCAGCCCTAATTGTGTGTATTAGTTAATAATGAACCAAGGGGGTTCATTATATAGTAAATCCCCAACTTAGAGTCCAAGTTAAACACCAATTCCACTTTCTTACCTTGTTCGGCCGATCCAAACCCGTTTATGGGCTTGTTGGGCTTGTTTGGACTTTTACTAATTAATTAGTCTATTACACATTAATTAGTTTAACCCGTTTAGTTAATAATATGTTTACCAGTTTCAGAACATTACTTAATATAATTAATATATCTAATATATTAATTACATTAACTAAAATGTTCTCTAAGTATATACGTGTATGTCCCAATAGCCTCACGTACTTCCGGCCGTATAGTTATCTATTAGACTTAGCATAACCAATACAACCTTGCACCCAACGCAACAAATGTAGAAGTTAATTTGACAAGAATAAAAACAATTTTAACGGTGCATTATATAAAGGTAAAGCAACAAATTCGTTTTCATTGAAAAAGAAAGAAAAACTTTCGTGACGGTACGGCGTCCATTTGGCTCCAGTCAAGGCTAAACCAGAGACAAATTAAGCAATCACTTTGCTTCGAGGCAAAGCTATAAAAATTATGAAGTTATTGAAGGATAATCAATAAAATTTGATTGAATGATCGAAATTATTAATGTGATTTGATTTTGTTTGCGCTGAAGGAAACTATAATAAAGACAACCAAAGTAAAAGCATACATGCATTGCGACAAATGCGAGCATGATCTTCGAGCAAAGCTACTGAAACACAAAGGTACGTAACTGCACAACAAGTCAACAACTCCATATAGTTCTTAGTTATTAATATGCGAATTACCATATTTAATACAAAACTGAACTAAGGGCCATGGAAAATGCCAGGTATACACAATGTAAAAACCGACATAAAGTCCCAGACTGTCGTAATAGAAGGAACCATCGAGGCCGAAAAAATTGTGACCTATATGCAAAAAAGAGCACGCAAACATGCAGAAATTATACCTGAACCTCCTCCAAAAGAGAAGGTTATTGAGAAGAAGGTGGAAACGAAAGAGAAGGTGACTGTGGATGTAGTGACTACGAAGATTGTAGAACTTGAAGAGAAGATTAAGGTAGAAGCTAAGGGTAAAGATGGTGAGGTCCCGTATTTTGTTCACTATGTTTATGCCCCTCAGTTGTTTAGTGATGAAAATCCTAATGCTTGTTTGATAATGTAGGGTATATATTTTGCTCATCAGATTTTTCTTTTGTAATATATATGTATATTGTAATTCAACATCTAATTAATTAACTACTCCGTACTATCTTGGCACAGGACTTGCAATTTTTTTTTGAACGGAAATGTATTAATTAAACTCTAGCAGAAAGCTTGAAAATAAATTTACAGCGTCTTACAAGAAGCTTTTGGATTAAAAATCCAATCAAACCACTTTGGTTTAAAAGTTCTATGTCTATTGACATTACATAAATGAGAAATAACCTAAAAGTTCTATGTCTATTGACATTACATAAATGAGAAATAACATATATCTTCTATGAGGAAATTTTTCTTAGAAGCTTCAAATCGAAGCAAACCCAGCACACGACGTGCGCTTACCTAGTAGCTTTTTAATTATAACATCAAATAAACAAATTCACTGAACAAACAAGCTAGAAGAATACTTGAAGTTAGTAGCTCGCATATCGCCATTGGGGTATGTTGGGCAAATAATTGGCTTAATTGACTGTGATAGTATTTAAACATAAATAGTCTAAGTTAAGTTTGCTCATTGATATAAAATCATGGAGTGTTATATATACTACAACAAATAAGTTAATTTTACACATTTATTGGGGCACATATACACACTTCAATGCGTGTACATTTATTTAGTCCACGGTCATTGTTGCGTGGCAAATATGGGCGTCACAAAAAAAAATCAACATTAGAAAGCGTGGAGATTTGTTGGCAAAATCACATTAAAAAGCGTGTAGAAAGTTGAACAGCTCCACACAAACAAGCGTGACAAATATATAATTGTTTACACCAAAAAATGTGGAAAAACAGCATAAATGTTCACACATACAGACGTGAACTTTGCATAATACCCACTCCTACAAGCGTGAACTAATTGCAACAAAGACAAATATAGAAAAAGCTATACAAGTTGATTTAGCAATATAAATATGGAACAAATATATATAGTGTACATAAATATAATACTATTATTCTCATTACCATAACCTGCTATCACAGTGAAATATTTGCAGAAACAATCAAGAATCGGGCAAGGAATGGGGTACGATCTCCATGACAAAATCATGTGATAACTATAGAAAACAAAATAAAGAGACCTGCATGAGAGATGTGTTGTTACATGTAGGATTAAACATTATGCCAGGTATACTAAATGTTAAATTGTGATTTAACAGCTAGTAATCGGAGCACCAAAGATCCTTTGTACACCGAAAAGAGCAAAAAGATGATTGAACACACAGTTTTGCAGTTTTTAGTATTAACGATATAGTATTCAACTTCATTTACCAATTGTTAGATGAAAAGACTATCTATAACTATTCGGATAAAGTCTACGAACCATTCCAAAATCCATTAAAATTATTCAGAACTACGTACCCTGCATAGGCTTGTGCTAAACAACATGTGACCAAAGTGTCACATATCATTTCAGCTCATAGTCATGGTAAATAAGGGAACCTTTTTTTGCTGAAAACTTAGAGCAACAAAGAGTCAATGAAAATAAATTATAAGAATCTGGTCACCAACCATGCAACATCGAGACTCCTAACTATTGGCTCATCAACATCATACGATACAGAAAGCTTAGCATATGTTGGGGTTCTGTTAAATAACAACAACACATCTTAGCAGCTATGGGAGTTTAAAGCTTACTAGTTGATGAAATACTTACTACAATCTAGATATTTTTTCTTTCTACCCTTGTGCTTGTAGGCCAAAATAGTGAAGCTGCAAGCATTTGTTCTTCCTATGAGACGTCAACTTATGGATTCCATCTTGAAAATTAGAGAGTTTTGATTTTGCAATGCCATTAATTGTGGTCATATTGGGGTCGAAATCCTACGTTGATGAGAAACCGAAATAAAAAACCACATTTCAAGTGTCTGATATAGAGTCTATGGCACTCTAAATCTCTATTGCCATCAATTTATGTACTTTGATACCACATATACAACTAAATAAACCAAACATTTAGCTTTAACAATGTGAAGCGTAATAGCTACCGATTAGAGCTTGTATGAGAAACAATTTACTCAACCACAACAGTCAAAATATGAAAGAAAGACTTACATAACAGAACTACCACATATATAGGTCAGAGACTGAAACTCACAAGCTGCGGCTTTTCTGTGACCACTAACTTTCGCACTGCAAAACAGAGTGATAACACATATGAGCACATACACACTTACAATGACAAAACACATTGTGTAACTTGCTAACAATTCTCGAAATTAACTCAACACATGCACCTCTAAACTTACTCGCTGATGTCGATATCGGTTCTTCGGCAATGTCTAACAAACTTGTTGCCACAAATTTTGACCTAAATCTCAAAACCAAACTCTAAGTAGCAACAATATCAACAAATGCATAATCACAAAGTAAATCACTAACTCAATAATCGATCAACATTCATCCCTAATTTCTTACATAACTAATTCGATAAACAAAAAATAACTTCTTAACTGATCGGAAACCATACCGTCGGATAAGCGGGATAACGAACCAGAAGACCGATCCGGTCAATCGAGTCGGTTAATCGCTCCGATCATTCGCTCCGGCCAGAAATCACGATGACGTAAGAGATTGATGATAGAACATGATGAACATGATGAACACTAAAACCCTAATCAATCGAATTACATCGCCTACGAAGTGATTTGATTTTGCAAGCACTAAATTTAAAAGTGATACTGATTACAGTATTTAAGATTGTGACTTTTTTTTTTTTTTTTTTTTTTTTTCTTTTTTGTTAATTCATAAATTGTAATACTAATGCTTTTTAGGGCTCAGCATCGGGCCAGAACCGATCCGAACCGACCCGAACCGACAAAATCGAAAACCAAAATCATGAAAGTTTAACGAAACCGAACCGACGGGCCGCCGGTCCGGTTCGGTTTGTGTCGGCCGTCGGTTCGGGCCGGTTTAGGTGTGTTTTGGTTTGGGTCGAACCGAACCAACCGAACCAAACCGAAAAACGAAAACATGAAATTAAACCGAACCGACGGCTGTCGGTTTCTGGCTTTGTCGGTCCGGTTCGGTTTTGGACCTTTGATGCTCAGCCCTACTTTTTACAGTGTACTTTCACTTCTTTATTACTTATTTTACATGCTTTAAGATTGGGAGGTGATACTCACACCATATTTTTTGATACTTTTACCATCATTCATGCATTACAGTATTGTAGTGTACAATATTGTAATACATGAATGATGGTGAAGGTATCAATTCCCTTTAAGATTTGATTTACTTTCCATTTTCTGCACGTTTTTAATAGTGTAGTTTATTTTTTATTTTTTAGCTTTTAAATGTGAAGAAAATATCGCATATCTATTTCCTACACTTTTAAGTGTTTATATTCTTTTACACACTTGTCAGGGTGGATATAAATGAAAATAAAGTTCATTCTGTGGAAAAATAACCATGTATAAATAATACTTTTTTTGTAGTGTATAAAGCTTATTCAACAACTAGCTTCAGGGACGTTGAAGACTATATAAAGATATATATATATATATATATATATATATATATATATATATATACACACATATATATATATATTTTGGTAAAAGGGGATTACCCTGATAAAAAATATGAAGATATACTTTACACCACTAATGCGGTCACAACAAGAATTGGCAGAACAGGCTACGAAATATTGCCGACAACACATTGTCGTCGGCAATATACGCTAAACGACAAAAAAAGCTCTTGACCAGAGGACAGAGGACTGGTGCGTTGAATTTTTTTGCCAAAATAATGCCGACGACGGGGCGTCGGCATCATCATAGTCAAATTTGACTTTGGATTTTCAACACAATTTTTGGCGGGTTCTTTTCACGCTCAAATGTTCCCGACGACCAGGCATTTAAAAGTAAAAGTTAACTAATATCTTGGCAGATTAGTGCTTGATTAGTGCTAATTACTTAGCTCGTTATAATCGCGAAGCCTTGTCGTCAGGAAGAAAGTGATAATATTATGAGTGTTTACTATGCCGATTACTGTATGCTAGCATTATTATCCCGCCAAAAAATAAGTTGGCGCCAAGTCGTCCCGCCAAATTTTTACTTATATATAACCTAACCGATCATCCTCAATTCGGTAAAACATAACTAATCAAATCATCAATTCCCACAAAACACACATAACAATGGCTGATTACACGCCGAAAAAGGAGTGGTCAATGGTTTTATCGTCGATATATCTCTTTAATGAAGTTCTTAATACATATGGCTCTGAAATTGATGATGAATATGGTTCTTATAAGAACATTAGCCTGTGAATGAGAGAGACCCATTCTGATTGGAGGAAAACCACACTATAGAGAGTTTGGACGCCGATGATGTTGGAGGAGAAAACACGTTGGACACTCAAGCTGATGATGACGTTGGAGGAGAAAGCACGTTGGAAACCAAACTTGATGATCTGGGAAACAAGGTAACAAATCTTGAAGCTATGTTTGAACATTTTATCAAGCAAGAGAAAGCAATGAAGGGAAAAGATGGTTCAGCAGCAAAGGCAAAGAAAAAAAATGAATGAGCGATGTTTGTTATGGTCTATGTCGTGTGTTTCGTTTGCTTGTCGAGATGTTTCGTTTGAGTTGTTTCGTTTTCTTGTCGAGTTGTTTTGTTTGAGTTGTTTCGTTTGATCCGTTTCGTTTGCTTGTACTGTTTCGTTTGAGTCTGTATGAAATGTATGTGGTTGATAACTCTTGCGTGTTTTAAATAAAATGTTTGCCTTCCTGATATTGTTTTTTCAGTTTCATTCTTTATGCATATATAATTTAGTGTTGTAAAATTGTATATTTGAAATACCTTGTTGTTTAAAGGGGTGTTTAGACACCATAATTTGGTTAACTCATAACATGGTCAACTTTACAAATCCAAAAGGTACTTTGATGTATAAAAATCTTGGGTGTGGTTCGACCCACCAAGAGACGGGTATATGTCATGTTCGATAACAAAAGATAGGTAGATCACCGCCGCTAACGAAGGTGCACGACGACTGTTAAAGAAGCCTCATGAAATACTTAAGTTTTCACAACAACAACAACATTTTATTATACAACAACAATAACACAACAAACAAACAAACAAACAAACAAACAAACAAACAACAACAACACTACTACATATGAAGATTGTCAAATGTCACCTAAAAGCTCACGGAGTATTGTAGCCGACTGACATGTGTGGTCGTGGTCGTCGGAATTCCTTGCCATTTCAAGTTTTTCCTCTAGCATCCTTTCTTTTGTCTCTACACCGTGATTTTTATTCCCCATGTTTATCCTAAGATCTTGGCATTACTTGAGCACTCGTTGGTGCAGATCCATCACCTTGAGATGTTGAAGCAGAAGAGATTACTCGTAACCAGTCATAAAATTCACTCTTCCATATAAAATATCTACACCCATGATATTTTTCTCTGGGCTGTTACATAATAAGGAAATTTTATGATTGTTTGTATAAAATATTTTTATAAATAAGAAATGTATGATTGTTCACCGTCGAAAAGATGGCATGCATAATATTGCCATCCAAAGGTATCTTCTTTATGTGATGTTCTTAGTTTTATATTTCATGTTCCATAAGAACACATAAAAAGATTATATCGCTGCATCTCAGGTTTTGAAATTGGTGTGAAGATAAGAGGTTGTAAGGTTGAGTGGTTTCGAGGATAAGAGTGTATGATAGAGCAGATATGGTAGCTTTTGATGGGAAGTTTTGGCGCCAGTATTTTGGTTGCACCTTTGCAAGGAGGACATCAAGTAATGTAACCTAATTTGAAAGTCTTGCAAATGATTTTGCAATGTTTTGCTTTGACACGAAACTCCCCGTAGCTAAGGGTGTCAAAAGTCTTCATGTGTATATTGAAAATCTACAAAACAAAGGTTAGAAAACAAGTATACAGAGCATAATTTCCTGCAAATAAGACTCAAGTTAGTAATAAACAAGTATTATGTTGCACGGATCCCACTGCCTCTCCTAGAGGGATCCGCCTAAGCTAAACCGAGGGATCCGTCGTCTCGTAAGCTTAAGACAAAGAATGGTGATGTAAAAGTGATGTTAACATCAAAATGAGATATGTATTAAGGAACCAAACATATTCTCAAGACAATATGGTATATAACATGTAATTTCATTTAATAAAACTAGAGAAATGATGTACATAACTCCAAAAACTAAGAAAATGAATAATACATGAGTTAGGATTCCTAACAAGTTAAGCTTAAGACTAGGACACCACTTGAATCCTTAAGCTCAAGGTTGTTTAGTTTGTTGATCTCTTCCAAACGCTCGAGAGGTGATAAAACATGAAACGCTGATCTCACGTATTCATATCAAGCTTTCAAGATGTTGATAATGATAACAATATTTATCATGGCTCGGAAATGGTGGTGGTAGAAATGGAAAGGCTTGAGATGGAAAGTTTGAGGCTGGGTTCCACAAAAGAATGAGGTGGATTTCGGTGGTGAGGTATACTGGATGCCATTCAACCAAAGCGGTGGGCGCGGTGGAATATGTGTCGAAGATGGTGGTAGAGAGGTATCTACTTCCATGTGATCGGGTGGTTGACTTTGATGATTCCTCATAATCCAAAAGGAACTATTTGAGGGTGAAGGTGAAATGGATGCAGGTGCTAGTGTCGATTCAACACCTTAATTTTGTTGCGCTATTCTCTTTATAGAAGAGAATGTTGGCAATGGTGGAGGATGAGAGATCATAGAAGGCAATTCCTCTAAGTTGTGGAGGTGTGGAGATGAATGTGGAGTGGTAAATGATATGGCTCTAGGCACTAATGGTGATGGTTTAGTGGAAATAGGAGTGTTTGGTTTAGGAGGTATGGTGCTGTTTGGCATTGGAAGTTTTGTAGGAACAATCCTTTTGGGGATTGATTTGATTGGTGGATAATAAATCCTAGCATTTGTGGATTTAACCGGAGATGATTCGGTTGAAGAAATTTCGTGAATAACACGAGCAAGTTTCTTGGGTGGTGATACGCGTACAACGCGCGTTCGGGGTCAAAGGAACTTCCTTTTCGTCGAGCAAGTTTTTCAACACCCTAGGCAGTGAACCTAATCGTTGTAGTGTAATATTAGGGTTGAATTGTCACGTCCTTATTCTTAACGCGTTGTGTCTTCTAAGGTCGTAGGGTATGCTTTTTTTCCCTAACTCTTTGAGACTACCTTAAGGTTATTGCCTATAAAATCTCTAGGATTCATAAACTAACTCTAAGGTTACTTTTGGATGTTTAGCCTACAATAACTCTAGGTGATTATAAACTAATGTTCACAAAGATTACTCAAGCATTAAAACACAATGAATGACCTATCGCAATCCTAGGTCAATAACAATTAAGATAGAGACAACCAATCAATATTCAATACCTAGGTTTCATAGATCTAAGCAAACACACAAGTAAATTAGGCGGACATGGAAAACATGCAAGCATACACACAAACAATTGAAGACATAATTGAATCAATGAAGTAAATTACTTATCTTGTTGTAAAATAGGATATGAGAACCCTAAGATCCTGCCTAAAACGTACCAAAATTGGTTTTTAGGTTTTACTCTACAAAACTACCTCTCTAAAAGTGAAAATTCAATTCTATATATAGAGTTTACAACATCGCGACGGCGTTACTCTTTAAATGTGACGTAGTTAGATCGCCGCCATTAGGGTTTCGTCTTGACCACATCAACCTCGTGACGGCGTCGGCCGACTTCCTTACGTGCGGATCTGAATCTAGGCGTCTGAGTTGTGGCCACTCTTTAAAACCTAACGCCGTCGGTGTAAAATAGCAATTTTGCTCTTGAGTCGCAAAATTTGGAGCGTTAGTGGTGCGCCTTCTAACTCGGCGCGTCACCTTTAAGTCCAGCAGCTTGAGTGTCTTGATCTTGTCTTGGCCATTTTCTTCATATATTCACGCCGTCCATTATAAGTGTCATTCCAGCAATTTGCCTTCAAGAGACCTAAAAGTGAAAAGGAACGAAATTAAGCAGTAACGGATATAAAAGTAGTCGATTAAGGGCTTAAATGAACCTTCAAAAGTGTACCTTTTAAATCCTTATCAAATATCCCTACACTTGGTATTTGCTTGTCCTCAAGCAAATGCGCTTTTGGCCAATTAATTTATAAGTTAGGGGTCATGAAGAATTAGTTTAGAACAATTCACAACAAGTATAAGCCTCGCAAAAGTCATAAAAAGCACAGAAATTACATTCTAGCACCTCACAAGTGGTGTTTGGATACTCTCATCTCTCGGGTGTATATGAAATATACCAAGTTGGAAATGGAAGATAAACACTCATTAACCGGTCCTAGTACATAGATTACCATAGGCTTGAGACTAGATCAAACCTCCATCGCTTTGGCGTAAGCACCTAGGAAAAACTATCCAAGAGGTCTTTTAAAGGGTTGTAACGTTAGGCTTACGGTAGGGAAACAAAGGGTTTGGTGGGATAGGTGATTTAGTGGTGGCAAGTCAAAAATCTTTATGTTACAAGCATGAGAAGAATGACGTTGCTAAGCCAAGACTCGACACTCTAAACTCTAGATAACTTTGAAATAAACAAACATAAATTTGAGAAAAGATATATTATGAATGAACCGTATATAATTTTTTAGGTATATGTTTTGTTTAGGGTTACCTAAGTTGTAGGGATTCTCCTACATAATTGGTTGCATAGATTTATAATTTTGGACTTGCAACATATATTCCAAAAAATCATGTTGCCTTAGTGGTAAACACACATGTTATTCAACCAAATAACCAAGGTTCAATCCTTGCAAGACTTCTTTTTTATAAAAAAATTTCGAAAATTAATTAAAAAAATCGGAAAATTAAATAATACCTAATTAAATTTCAAAAAAATCACTTAGGTGGACAACTTATGATGACATGGCACTAAAAAGAATTACATGACAATTGATGACGTATAGTCCGCATTCGGGTCACGAACCCGACCAATGACTGCTACTAGCGAGCCCAGTACGACTGGGCTATCCCAATAACGGTTTGGGCTCACGAAGGCCCAACCTTAAAGTTATTTAGGGCTTATGATATTGGATATCTCTTATCTTTGGAGATAAGTGTCCAATAACCGATTTAGGGATACGCGGTTTGGGGAACAGAAACCAACAAGGATTTCGTGTGTGTATACAAAGGCATCCATTACTCATTAAAGGTGCGATCTAAAACCCTAACTCTCAACTATACCCTAAAACCGATTATTACTTACTCTCGGAGGAGGATAATCGTGGGGAGACAATCCCACGGTAAGCCTAACGGTGTTTTATCTTCTTAAGCGCCGGTCTCAAGCATTAAGATCCAATTGATCACGAGGAACCGGAGTCCAAACAAGGAACGCCTAACTTTTGTATCAACAAATGGCGCCATCCGTGGGACCAATCACTAATAACTAGAATGATGAAGCAAGGAAACCTAAGTCGGCTCATGGGTGACCTCAAGGGAAGAAGCGACAAAGCCGGATCAACCCCTAAGCAAGCCTACGGAACAACCGTCGACCAAAAGCCAAGGTCGGCCCAAGCCGGTCTTCCCGACAGTGGAACAACGCCGCGGGGACAACCCATGCCACCATAACAACAACCACTAGCGTAAGAAGATCCATCGCATCCCTTTTACCACTCCTGCGGTCGGTGCTGAAAAGGACCTCACAAAAGCGCCAGTGCACCTATCCGAAACAGAGTCGGATATAGAAAGCAGACACTCTGGCTAGGGGTCGCTTTGAACTAGCGCCAAGTGACTGTGTCTCAAAACTATGAAACCTTGGCGCCCTTATGCTAGAAGAGGCAAAAGAGGTCGAGTCGGAGTGGCAAAGCCAGACTCAACTTTGACGCAGAGTATGAGACATCCCCATCGCCATCGAGGGATAGACGCGGGAAGGATAACCGCGGCTCCCAATATTTACCGAGGATTGGGAAGAGAGTGGAGAAACGAGGAGCGGTGAGCTACGCAGTGTCTGGATGAGCCGCGAGGGGACGACGTACCAATGTCCATGCTAGGCTTGGTAGCCGCCAAGGTCCATGTGAGCTGGGGACGGCGGCATTCCCCGAAGGCTCTTGAAACTTCAGTTCGCAGGGCCGGTGCAAGCGCCCGTGTAAAAGGAAGCTCATTCTCTGGTGATTCCTCGGACAACGAGGACAGGCCGGACACCTGGGCCGAGGGGGGAGATATCGCAACAAGGAGGAAGATATGTCTCTTCCAGGCCCGCCAAAAGGTGGATGTGTTCACTCGGCGCGCTCGCAATTTCTCAGAAAATAAGAGAAGCGCGCATGCCAATGTGAAAACCTATGATGGAACAGGTGATCCGGACGATCACTTAAAATTTTTCGAATCCGCTGCTACTATCGAAAATTGACCACAACCTGTGTGGTGTCACATGTTCAATTCCATTAGTAGGGAATGCGGCAAATTGGTTCAAGAAGCTTTCACGCGAAGCATTGATGGCTTTGAAGAGTTGCTTGGGCGTTTCGCTCGAACTTCACTCAAAGGAAGAAATGCGCCAAAAACCCTGTCGAACTTGCGAGGTTAAGCGGCAAAGAGAGGAATCTACAAGCGCTTATGTGGGCTACAAAGATAAAGTGCATACATGTCAAGGCATGTCCAGAGATACTAAAGATCTCAGGGTTCATGAATGGGATCAATAACCCAGAAACATCAAAAGCGAGCGACAAGGTCCCCAAACCTTTGATGAACTTATAAGCGTGCAAGGTCCTTTATCCGGGAAAGCGACCTGTGACGCAGAAAGGCTACTCAAACTATAGGTCACAAGAGCGATACCGAAGACAATCCATTGACCCGAGAGTTGCAACCGCAAGAACTACCGTGGCCAAGGAGGCGGGCGAGATAGTGACAAATATACCCGCTAACCAAGATCCCAAAGGAGGGATATAGCGGAGCGAATTTCCCGAGACCCCCCCAATGCGCACTCCGGAAGATCGGCGTGGGGGAGCGAATCGCACGCGACTACCATGGACGAAGGGCCACACCACCAACGATTGTGTCCAATTCGCGGCGGCTAATCGTCATAAAAGGTAAAAGAAGCCGGTGGACCATTTGGTTAAAACATCAAGGAAGGGGAAAGATAAGCAAAAGGCGGGAACAAGAAATATGTACCCGAGATAAAGGGCATACCATCTACATGATACAATCATGGCGGCCGAATGACTAAATGGAAGATCACCAAAAGTTTTCCGTGGGGTGAAATCTCTTTCCCCACCTTGGCTGCGCGGACAACGCGGTGGTAGAACCTCTCACCATTGAGATTAATGCAAGGGTCACGATATCCACCGCGTAATGCGTCGATGGAGGGCATCTGCGATATATAATGTCGAACATTGTTTCAAGCTACTGCGGCCGGAGATGGAATTCGATTAATCCGGTCATGGCGGCGTTGGCTGGTTTTGAGGAGAAAAGATATGGCCCATGGGGCAAATACGTCTACTAGTTAATGTTGGTAACCAGGAACTGATGAGTGTCCAAATACTCATCATTTTTGTACTGTATAAACTGCAAAATCATCTGAAAACACTCAAAAACACATCAAAATGATCAAATTATCACAAATCAGTGTTTTATGTGTTTTAAATTCAAAAATATCAAAATCAGATGAAAAATGATTCAAGTTTGCAAAATTGGCAGCTTTAGTCCCCAAGTTTTAAAGTTGTCAAATCTAGTCACCTGAATTCAAAATGTGGAAATTTATCATTCAAGGTCCCTGAAGTATTCTAAGTTGTTTAAAATGATCCTTGAATGATTTTTTGGTCAAGTGGCAAGAAAGGTCCCTAAACTTTGGAAATTTGCAAAATTAGTCCTTGGACCTTTAAAAATTGATTTTATGCAAAAAGGGTTCTTGTTCTATCAAAAGTTGTCAAGTTTGGTCCTTGTGAGAAGTTTGGAATAATGGCAAGATCAGTCCTTGGAGTTTGGCAAAATTGCATTTTTGGTCCTTGTTTAATATCTAAAACCAAACGGATCCTATTTTAACACTAGGCCCAAAATCCAATCCAAACACTAGCCCAACCCAACTGCTTTTGACCCTTGACCCTTGACCCCCAGGTCAGATTGCAAAAGACCCGACCAATACCCCATTTGACCCCCCCTTTGTTATTAATACACCTCGGTCAACAGAAGTCAAACCCAGACACCTCGCCTTAAACCGAGGAGCCAGTAGCCCTTCTCACAATCACTGAAAACTCAAAACCAGTCATGGTTTTCACCATATTTCAACCCAGCTCCATACCATGTTCCCTCCAACCCCTCTAAACAACAAAACCTTAATTGCTTCAACCAAAACCAATTAAAGCAAAACACGCTTGAAGAAATTTTGGCGCCAAAAAGCTAGGTGGACGGATAGGATGATTCTAGCCAATCCAATGGCTCAAGTTTGGTGGGAAAGATTCAGAAGTCATGTGGGATTGCTGAAAAGTCTATAAAGTGGAGAAAGATGCATTGTAGAAATATATCTAGTGTAATATTTAATTTTCAAGTCGTTTTAGTTAATTTCCAATTTAGGTTTATGTTTTAAGCTTAAAACTTTGTATTTCAAGTTATTACGTTATAAGAAAGCTTTTGTGAAGATTTAATTCAAGTATCATATTATATTTCATCTTATAAATTTTCCTCAAATTCAAAAATCTCATGTTGTTTCAAATGGTGTTTTCAGTTGTTTGTATGGACTAGATTAAGTCACTTAAGCTCCAAGAAAGCTTAATCAAGCTTTTAGATACATGTAAAACAAGTTTAGAAGTTAAAATAAAAAATCACCAAAAATAGCCATTAAATATTTTAAAATCAAAATCATGGTGAAAGGCACAAGAATCTTTGGAGCAAGGTTAATATTGGATGGCCTTGGTTTAGAGCTCTGTGGAGAGCATATAGGAATTGGTTTAGTCACGGTTCTAAGTTTTAAGCATTGGAAGCATTTGTAAGCTTTTTGATTATTTTGGCATTTTACTATTATAGTTGTTCTTTAGCTCAAATTTACAGTATCTTTGTGTTAATTAGCTATATTTAAGTGTGTTTAAACATTGAAATCTAGTGGTTGTTCTTTCAAAAGTTTAAATTTTATAAAATCCTAGTTATAACAAGATGGCTGATTCTTAGTCATTTCTTAGTTATTGTTGTAATAAGGTGTTGTTTAATGGTCCATTAGTTATATAAATAGATTATACAAGGTCTAGAATCAAGTTTGTGGTTTACAATTGTGAGTTACTTGGTAAAAATTTCATATCAGTTAGCATAAAGGGGTGTTTGGTTTTTTGTGATTAAAGGTTCTTTGGTCTTTATCTTTGTTGGAAATCCATCTAAACAAGTCTAAACCACTCATACAAGTCATAAAACAAGTTCTAATTTAGCAAAAAGTCAAAATTCCTTTGATCTTGTATCCACAGTCCACTGTTGGATTTTTTTCAAAATTTGATCATTGATTTGTGTTCAAAAGTGGTTAATCTTGCTCAAGTTAGTTTCATTACACTTTAAAACAACATATTAAGTGCTCTAGATCAGATCAAATCTCATTTTGGTCAACCTTTTGGTTTTTCTCAAAAAGTCAAATTCTTAAATGGTCGTTTTTGAATAAACTTGGGAATTCCACTGAGGGCTTAATAGTGAGTTTCAGTTTATAAGCTTTTGGGGTATTGTAGTCTAGTTGGTAAAGAAAAATACAAAAATGATAGTTCTTGGTTTCTCAGCTGTTTAAGTGCTTATTTCTCTGCTTATTTTGGGTACCTTCTCTGTGAAACTGCCCTGTGCACAGTTCTTGGAACCAAATTGATAAGCTTGCATCAAGCTTATTACTTGTCCAAATCCTGAGTTCTCTAGTTCTTTGGAAAGCCAACCTGGTCTTCTTGAGTTGTCAAGTTTTATTTTTGATTTGGGCTTGTTAGCTAGAGGTGCTACAAGCTTGAAACTTGTCCCATTTACTTTTATCATCACCCGATCAAGTGCTTATTTGCCTTTTCTTAGCTTATCAGTGTGCTCCTTTTCATTCTTTAGTTTCATTTCAATAGCTTGTACCTTATTCCATCTTGTTCTAGCTTTTGGTTTTGTTTCAAGCTTATTTGAGCTTATTTCACTCAAATAAGCTATATAAACCTTGTTGGGCTTTTACCTATCAAAGCACGCTTATTTGAATTTTGTAAATCTTTTGTCTTTATTAAAGTTTCATAATATTAGTATATAAGTAGTTTTCAAAATAAAATCACAAAAACATCAATATAAAAATAGTGATAGCGTTTATTTAAGATTTTTTTAGCTTTTTAATTTTTCTTTTCAACTTATTAATAAGAAAATCTTGTTTTTATAGTTTTCTTAGGTTTCTGTTATCTTATAGGATTTTTATAAAAAGTTTCAGATTTTTCTCTATCTTTTTAGTATTTTTTATAATTTTAAATAGTTAAAAATAGTAAATAATTAGTAATAAATAATTAAAAAGTCTAAAAAATACATTTTCTGTTTTAAAATTAGTTTTATCATATTTTAGATTTTTCAAAGTTAAAATTTTATTTTTCCAAGTTTATTTTCTATTTTCTAGTATTTAAGTGTATTTTAAATAATAATCAATTAGTAATAATTAGATAAAAGTGTGAAAATATATTTTTAGTTTTAAATTTAGTTTTATAGTATTTTAGAATTTTCAGAATCATAAGTTTATTTTTCTAGCCTTATTTTGTATTTTCTTTCATTTTAGAGTATTTATTAAGTAGTTAAATTAGTTTTTATTTAATAATAATTAATTAAATAGTGTTAAAAAATAATTTTCTTTTTCTAATAATTTTCTTTTATTTTTAGGTTTCAAAAAATGTCATTTTTATTTTTTTTAGGTCTTTTATTTCTTAGTTTTCATTTTTTTTTTTATTTTATACGTCTCGTAGTTTTAAAACTTACGTTTACGTTTCTTTGTCGGTTGTTGTGCTTTCCAAATCGTACTTTCTGATTCCATTCAATCAATGGGTGAGTGTAATTTCTAATCAAAACCTTTACGGATCACTATCCTTAGTGATCATCCCATCATCTCGAATCGGTTTTACACCATTGAGTCTCCTTGGGACTAAGCGACCCCGGAATCCACAGTTCTCTCGATCTTCATTTGCATTTGTTATCGGTATTGCGAGTGCGTTACGACTTGGGTTGGACCCAATCAAATTTTGCGCCACTTGCGAGGGAGGCTTTAGTGTGTGTCTAGCCATTTTGAGATCCATTGTTGCACATATACCCACCTTTTAAAAAGTTTTGTAAAGTTATAAGAAAATCAAAAAGTCATTAACACTTTTCCTAAAGTGTTAAAACACCAAAAAAAATATAAAAACAACAAAACAATTGGAACGTTTTCTATTTTGTATTATCTTTAAGGTGATTCTTGAAGAGATACGATTTGGTTAAACGGGACGATAACAAAATATTATTGTCAAAGTTTTGAACCCATCGCGCACAAATCCAACCTACGTCTTTTCGATGGTACTTAATTGAATACATAAAATCAACCACATAAACCAAGGCGATGCACTACCTAACCGGGTGCGACCATAATAAGTTCGAACCTCGATTTAAAACTTGCCTTTGTTAACTTGTGATTTGGTGTACCTTTTTCAAAGAAGCCATTTCATCCTGATTATTGGTTAAGTTCACTTGTGTTTTGCCTCATTTGTTTTGAAAATTGATTTGTATACATAGTGCATGCTTTCGTTCTTCCATTCTACAAGTCCACTTTCGAACTAGGAAACATTCCTCGAGACGTAGAGGGCGTTGGCTCAGCCGGCGTGGCCGAGGCGTCTACCACCACCACCACCTCAATGGCGAAATGGCGAAGACAAACCTATGAATGAGCTTCTCCAAGCACCCATCGAGGGTGACGGAGATGCCATTGTTGTTCCGACCATTGTGGTACATACCTTGGAAAGCTCAAAACCGGGTTGCTCAATCTAGTAACCCAAAGCCAATTCTATGGTTTTGGCGGAGGATGATCCTCATGCACACATTCGATGGTTTAACAAGATAGCATCTACCATCAAGTACAAGAATGTCCCATCCGAAGCTATCAAGCTTCTTACGTTCCCATTTTCTCTAGGGGACAAGCCGAATTGGCGAGAAACAACCTGGTTCTATAGAGACATGGGAAGATCTTGTCACCAAGTTAGTTAGCGAGTTCTATCCTCCATCCCGAACCACAAGTCTTAAGAATGAGATAATGAAATTTTCTCAAAGATTTGATGAATCATTCGTGGAGGCATGGGATCGATACAAAGAGTTGCCGCAAGTGTCCGCATCATGGTTTTACCGAGTTAATGCAAATGGATACTTTCTACAATGGTCTCAATCAGACCAATCAAGACTCTTTGAATGCCTCTGCGGGAGGTAATTTCTTGAGCAAGACCACCAAAGAGGCCTTGCAGATCATTGAGAACAAATCTCGGTCCGTCCTTTCTGAGCAAAGACATATCGGTCTCATCTTTGGACCTTCTTCTTCTTCATCCCGTGAGAGTACATCTAGCACCCGATGCTAAGATTGATAAACTCACGGACATTGTTCAGAGCTTTTTGGTTCTTGCTAACCGAGAAGAGTCTCCTTCACTCGGACTCCTACACATCTTTGAAGTGAAGAAAGTTGAAAGTTGTGTCACATGTGGTGGTCCTCGCTTACTACAATTGTCTTGCCACCGATGGTAGTCCTTTTGAGGCCAATGCTTTGCCTGGTAGTTCACAACAAGGAGGTAGTCAATACCGTCCTCATCAAATGAACCACCTACAGGTGCTAACACTAATCGAGGCACCACCGGTTTTAACGAGAATCACAACATGCAAAACGAATCGAACCAACCAAGAATGAACCAAGGTTATCAAAACCAAGGTAATTTCTATCCTGGACCCAATCAAGGTTTCCAACATCAAGGAAACCTTCATCAAACCCATTTCAATCGAGGGAATCGGTTTGAGGGATGTGAATCCTAATCAAGGGAATTTTGGCTATAATCAAAACATCGACCTCAAGTTATCCCTCCAACTCCTCCCGTCATTATTCCTCGGGACCATCATCGATGAGTTCTTGCGGCGTTCATGAAGTCCCAAGATGAAATGAGCAGAGTTGGGTTGTTAGTGGTCAGTTGATGTCAAGAAGTCTTTAAATGATGCGACCCTCCGGGCTGGTACTTTACCGAGCAACACGATCGCTAACGAGGCGTGCCAAGGCGTCACAACCGAAGTGGTGTTTCATATGATGGACTGCTTGTTCCTACTACCTCTTCTTCTTCTTCTCTTCCAAAGGTAGTGGGCGGTGAACCTCCTAAAAACAATGGACCTCGACTCCAATGCCCCTCCTCCTGTGGGTCAGAGTTACCAAGGAACAACGGACAAGGTGCATTATTCTAGCCACGGCATCGCACCCGTCCAACCTTCTAGTCAACCTCAGTGGTCCGAGAGCCGAATCAAATCAAGGAGTTGTTTTGAACCTCCTATAGCTCTGTTGAGAATCAATCAAATCTTCTATTCCTTACCCATCGCGAATGAGCAAAAGCTCGAGAAAACTGCTAGTCATCAAATGGATAAATTTTTCAAATTTTCCAAGAGTTACTTTGACATAAGCTTTCGGGATGCTATCATCTTGATACCCAAGTTTCATCGACTCTCAAGCACATGTAGCAATAAGGAAAATTTGTTTGAAAAATGTAAGACTCCCTGCTTATGAGCTCTGCAAGAGTCATCACGAAGCTTGGAGATCCCGGAAATTTCTCTTACCTTGTGTATTCCCGGGGATGGTTGAATGCTTTGCCTAGCAGATCTTGGTGCAAGCATAAACCTTATGCCATATTGATGTGGAAGAAACTTTCTCTTCAGGAACTCACTCCTACATGCATGACTCTCGAGCTTGAGATCGTTCCATATCCGTCCTCTCTCTTGGCATTCTTGAGGGGCGTGGTAATGAGGAAGTTCCATTTCAGCGGTGACCGTGGTTGTTGATTTTGATGCCGATCATCGGGTTCCTCTCATTGTTGGAGATGAGGATTCTCGAGAGCGGGCGTGTGCTCTCATAGATGTATTTGAGCAATCACATTGCGTGTTAGTAATGAAGTCATCACCTTCAACCTTGACCAAACTTGAGGTACTCCGCAGAATTATGATTACGAATCGGTTACCTAATAGATGTCATTGATGTTGCTTCGATGAGTACTCTCAAGAAGTTCTTGGTTATTCATAATTACGTGAGTGGGGATTCCACCACATCTTCTCGACCTATCATAGCCAATTCTACTCCTTCTCTCTCCGTTTGAGGCGACTTCATCTTAGATGAGATTGAAGCATATTTGGCTAGTGATTACGTACCTGGAAATTGATCACGCTCAATGATATTGAGGGGACATACTTCTTATTGAGGCGCTCCAATGATGATCTATCATCAACCCTCATCCTAGTGATTCATCCTTGAGATTAATCAAAATGAGATTAATCACGGGAGAGATATTCTTCTTGAGAAATTGTCAAATCACGGATACTTCTCTTCTCTCCCTCCATTCAAACTTCATAACGAGGAGTCAATCGGTTGAGCGAGAAGAATTTCGAGGTTGAGCTTAAGGACTTACCTCCTCATCTTGAGTATGCATTCCTTGAAGGTGATGATAAATTACCCGTCATTATTGCTCGAGATTTAAGTAAAGATGAAAAACGCTCTCATTAAAATCTTGAAGTCACACAAGCAAGAGCAATTGCGGAAACTCTCCGACATCAAAGGTATAGACCACGAGTTACGTACTCATAAAATCTTGATGGAGGATGACTTCAAACCAGCGATTCAACATCGGCCGAGTGAATCCAAAATCCATGATGTTATCAAACAAGAGGTTATCAAACTTCTTGATGCGAGGATTGATTTACCATCTCGGGCAGGTCCTTGGGTTGACCATTCATTGTGTTTCGAAAAAGGGTGGCATTATTGTTATCACAAATGAAGATAACGAGTTAATTCCAACTCGATTGGTTACGGGATGGCGTGTTTGCATCGACTATATCGTAGTTGAATGATAGCGCCACCGAAAGACCATTTTCCTCACCCTTCATGGACGGATGCTTGAGAGACTAGGGAAATGAGTACTATTGCTTCCTTGATGGTTTCTCGGGTTACTTCGGATCCCCATTGATCCGGGATCAAGAGAGAGACCACATTCACTTGCCCATACGGACTTTTGCCTACAAGCATGCCTTTTGGCTTATGTAATGCTCAGCACGTTTCAGATGTATGATGATGGCCATTTTCCGCGACATGATCGGAAACAATGGAAGTATTTATGGATGACTTCTTGGTCATTGGGGATTCTTTTCAATCATGTCTCTCCCATTTAGATAAAATGCTTCAAGGTGTGAGACACCAATCTTTGTCTAAGCGGGAGAAGAGCATACACTATGGTCAAAGGCATTGTCCTTGGCCATAAGATTTCAAGAGCAGGATTGAGGTAGATAGAGCAAAAGTTGATGTTATTGCTAAATTACCTCATCATATTACCGTCAAAGGTATTAGGAGTTTTTTAGGTCATGCCGGTTTCTCTATAGATTTTATACAAGATTTTTCCAAAATCGCTCGGCCTATGACCCATCTTCTTGAAAAGGATGCTCCTTTTATCTTCTCACCCGAGTGCATCATAGCTTTTGAAAAATTGAAGAAAAAGCTGCTTGACACCTATTCTCGTTGCTCCGGTGGGACTTGCCTTTTGAGCTCATATGCGATGCAAGTGATTTTGCTCGGTGCGTCCTAGAACGCGAAAACAAGCATTTTCAGCCCATTCACTACGCAAGCAAAACTATGGTGAAGCTCAAACTCATTACACCACCACGAGAAAAGAGCTATTAGCGTGGTGTATGCTTTTGAGAATTTCTACCATATCTTATCTTGACCAAATGCGTAGTGTATCACGGATCACTCGGCTCTTAAATATCTCTTTGCAAACAAGATGCAAAGCGAGATTGCTTCGTTGGATTCTCCTCCTCAAGAATTTGATATCATCATACATGATTGATAAAAGGAGAATCTAGCTGGCGATCTATCATCGATTAGAAACCCTCACCAAGATGTTTTGAGAAAAGGATATAAATGAAACATTTCCTCTGAGACACTCAATGCGGTTTCTTTTTAGGTTGGAATTCTACCACCCCATGGTTTCGTGACTTTGCAAATTACCATGCGGTAACTTCATGTGAAAGGGATGTCGACCCGCCGAGAAAAACAAATTCTTCAAAGATGTTAAACATTATTTCGGGGCGACCCTTTCTTGTTCAAAAATGCGGATCAAGTCTCTCATCCGGCCGGTGTGTGTTTATGGGCGAGGGGCTATTGACATTCTCGCGGCTTGCCATCTTTGCGACCAAGGGGCCATAATAGTCAAAACTACACGCCAAGGTGTTTTGATTCGGGTTCTATTGGCCCACAATCTATAAGGATGCCCACGAATTTGTCAAAGCCTGTGGCGCTTGTCGGCGTGGTAATATTTCTCAAAGGAATGAAATGCCACAAAATGCCATTCAAGTTTGTGAGATTTTTGACATATGGGGTATTGATTTTATGGGGCCATTTCCATCTTCTCGTGGTAACAAGTACATACTGCATTAATTTTGACTATCCGTCAAAATGGGTTGAAGCAAAAAAGCCTTACCCACCAATGATGCCCGAGTAGTTGTGAAGTTTTGAAATCTGTTTGCCAGGTTTGGAATTCGAGGCGGAGGATAATGTCGATGATCGTGGTACATTTTTGTAATGACCAATTTGAAAGAGTCATGCAAAATATGGTGTTACCACCCGTCTCTCTCGCATACCACCCCAAACAAGTGGAAGCGGTGGAAGTTTCAAACCGTGGTCTTAAAGAGATTGCGGAGGGCGGTTGCACGAAACCCGTGCCTCCGGTCCGGATAAGCTAGATGGCGACTCGGGCTTTTCGTCACGACACAAAACACCCATCGGGTGTACTCCCGCCTAGGTTGAGTATGCAGGCGGCATGTCATCTTCCGATTGAGCTAGAGCACAAGGCTTCTGGGCCTTAAAGCATGCGAACCGATATACTGTTGACAGCGGTGATCATAGAAAAGTTCAAATGAATGAACTAAATGAACTTAAGTGATCAAGCTTATGAGAACTCTTTGATCTACAAGCAAAAGACAAAGAAGATTCATGACTCCAAGATCAAGAACCGCGTTTTTAACGTTGGTGATCGAGTCCTTCTTTTCAATTCCAGATTGAAGATTTTCTCGGGAAGCTCAAGTCCCAGTGTTCCGGTCCATTCACTATCGCTAAGGTTTATCCTTATGGTACCGTTAAGTTATCTCAACCCGATGGTCCTAATTTTAAAGTGAATGGTCATCGAGTTAAGCATTACTTTGGAGAGGACATTCCCCGTGGTTGTCCCGGTTACAAACATTCCCCATGAACCAATGAATGCGAGGGGTCGAGAGTCAAGCTAGTGACTCGGTAATCAAAAACATTAGCACACACACTATATGGGTTTTCACCCATATTTCTGACTTCTTTCTATTTTCTACCACCCTAGTGTGGGGGTTGCCCACGTGTTGTGTATATAAGTTTTCAAAAATCTTCTTTCTAAATAATGGCGTAATATTTCCTTTTCACGTTCTTTGTTTTAGGCATAACCGCCCGGTACTTTGAATATTGAGGGCAATATTCATTTCTAAGTGTGGGGGGGAATTCTCACGAATTTCATATATTATCTACCTAATTCCCCGTTTTGGCCAAAATTTTTTTTTGGGTAAGTGTTTTACACTTTCTCATTTGGTTATCGATCCGCCATGTGCAGTAAGACAAAGAGATTAGCTAATCGAGAGCAAAGCGGCTCTTGGTAAAGATTGCTCAAATCGTTTATATGGCTTGCACGATTTGCCCAAAATTGTATGGTTCCTCAACTCCCCACATCATCCTCAAGATAATGAGTTGGCTAGCCGCAAGGTTATGGCTTGTGGTAAAGGCGATTGGAAAACCATATTGGTATTGACTCACCAAAGATAATCTTGATAATTTATCTAAGAGTTGGCTAGTCGAGGAGAGGTACTACGGTAGGGCATCAAATCCGTTATATGGTTTATGATTTGCCAATAAATCATTTGGTTATCGTTGTACCAAGATTCTTACTTCAATCAAAACAATTGGTTACTCAAGTGATGGCTTTTGGTAAAGAGTTTTTCAAATCCATCAAGGTTTTCTCAAATCATTGCTAGGAACTAGCAATATCTCAAGTGTAATGGGGGATTGATGAGTGTCCAAATACTCATCATTTTGCATGTATAAACTGCAAAATCATCTGAAAACACTCAAAAACACATCAAAATGATCAAATTATCACAAATCAGTGTTTTATGTGTTTTAATTGCAAAAATATCAAAAATCGATGAAAATGATTCAAAGAAGTTTGCAAAAAGGTGGCAGTTTTAGTCCCC
>OU343223.1:65942916-66066188 GCA_910596185.1 Chrysanthemum makinoi | reverse complement strand
TTGGAAGTTTTGACTTTGATTTTGAAAACCGTTATTTTGACTAAAATTACCTTGGTTTTGAAAACCTTGGTTTGGTCTATTCTGATTTTGGTTACGGTTTTGGTTTTGGTTGAAACCGGGTGGTCCAGGGTAGTGGTTAGGACGGTGGTTCGGGTCCATAGGAGCACGGTATTGGTTGCCTTCTGGATTAGAAATCCCGCCCACAGCATTTGCTTCAAAGGGTTACCATCGGTGGCCATACATGTAATAGGCATGGGGGCCACCGCAAGTAACACAGACTTCCACTTTCTTAACTTCAGCAGGAGGTGAAGTTTGTGGGAAAGAAACTTTCTTTTGGTTGGAGAGAACCAAAGCTTGAATTGCTTCCGTGAGTTTGTCAATCTTAGCATCGGTGCTAGATTGACTCACGTGTGATGAAGAAGAAGGACCAACACTGACTTGGGAAACAACCGCTTGCTTTTCGTGCAAAGGCGGACTTTAGACTTGTTTTCAATTATCGTTAAAGCTTCTTTACAGTTTTGCTCAAGAAATTTCCTCCAGCGGAGGAATTGAGAGAATCTTGATCCGATTGACTCACTCCATTATAGAAAGTATCGAGTTGCATCAACTCGGAGAAGCCATGGTGAGGACATTTTTGAGCAACTCCTTAAACGATCCCACTATTCATGAAGGGTTCATCAAACTTTTGTGTGAACTTGATGATTTCATTTTTAAGACTCGTGGTTTTGGAAGGTGGATAAAACTCGTTCACAAATTTCTTCACCAGGTCTTCCCATGTTTCGATTGATTTAGGGGTTGTTTTTCAAGCCAAATCCGGGCTTGCCCTCAAGAGAAAATGGGAACAGAAGAAGCTTGACAAAGATCGTAGGGACATTCTTGTATTTGATGGTAGATGCAATCTTGTTAAACCATCGAATATGAGCTTGAGGATCATCCCGCCAAAACCATAGAATTGACTTGAGGTTACAAGATTCAGTAACCCGGTTTTGAGTTCAAAATTTTCATCCACAATGGCTGGGATAACAATAGCATCTCCATACCCCGATGTGCTGGAGAAGCTCACACATATAGGACGTTCTTCCGCCATGATAGCGGAAGTAGTGTGAGCAGTACGGATCTCAGATCCGTGATGGGGCGAAAGTCTCTGACACGCCTTCTTGGAATCTTGACAAGCTCAATGAAATGGGCTTACGGACCTAGAAGAGCGAGTGCGCGATAAGTTACTAGAGTTAACTCTAAGAGATCTCGAGTTAAGGAAGGAATTATGAAAATGAATTATGAAAATGGGGTAAGAAGAATCTTTTTGGGTTTTATGGTTTTGAAAAGCATATATAACAACAAATCCAATTAAAACAATATCGAGGCAAAACAACAGTGAACTTAAACCAATAATCACAAGATGAATGGCTTCTTTGAAAAGGTACACCAATCACAAGGACACAAAGGCAAGTTTTAATCTTTGGTTCGTGAACTTATTATGGTCGTACCCCCAGTTAGGTAGTACACTGCCTTGGTTTGCGGTGGTAATCTTTTATGTTGTTATTATTAAACAAAGAAAACGAAAAATCTTTTTGTATTTTTATCTTTGATATATATATAGAAATAAAAGAAAAATATTTTTGTGTTTTATACGTTTTTTGGATGTTTTTGGGTTTTTGGATTTTTTATAAGAAAATATATATATAGATATAGATGGTATAAACAAGGAGTGAATATTCAAATTACTAATCTGCTAAGCGTAGGATAATTAGGCATGACTCCGCGTGGGCGCCAAAATTTGATTCGTCCCAACCGTCAAGTTTTATCACACAAGTGACCACTTGTGAATGGCCAACCGTAACAAACTTAAACAATTCGAACCAAATGCAATGAAGTCCGTGAGAGTATAGTGTTTCCCAGTGTCGTTATGTCCCAACGAGCTGTCGAGAATAATCAAACGTATAGTGATCGAGAGAATTTGAACTAAAAAGATATATGATTGTGAATGATTATACCTAAAGAGAAAGTTAATAAATTACAGGGGCTTAAATGCAAATTAAAGAAAATTAAAAATATAAATTATATTAAATAAACGCTATCACTATTTGTAAAATCTAATGTTTTTGATTTTTCTTTTATAAAACTTAAATTAAAAACTACGTGACGTACAAAAGAAAATGTGAACTGAAGCAATATTAATCCTAAAAAGATGAAAATGACATTTTTACAAACCTAATGATAAAATAAAATTTTTAGAAAAAGACAATTTTTTTAAAACTATTTATCTAATTATTATTAATTAAAAACTATTTTTACTTATTAAATAATACCCTAAAATACAAGAAAATATGAAATAAAGCTTGAAAAATGAAATTATGACTTAGAAAAATCTAAAATAACTAAAGAGAATTTTCAAAACTAATTTTGTATTTTTCTGATTATTTTTCTATTTTCTATGAATTAAATACTACTTAAAACTAATTAAATTACTAAAAATTACAAATTAAATTATGAAAAGTCTGGAAAAAATACTTTTTTTGCTTTTTATATTTATCTTAACCTAGGAAAAATGAAAAATTATTTTTTTGAAGCTTTTCTGAATTAATTGTATTAAAAGCTAATTAAAAAGGCTTAAAAACTGTTTTAAATGAAGAAAAATAGCAAACTGACCTAGAAAAATATGAAAAATTCAGGAAAACTCTAAAATAATATTCTAATTCTAGGAAAATTATAAAAACAGAGGCTTGTTTGTAGGAAAATGAAAGCGCAATGCAATGTGCTTATGTAATAAGCACTTGAAATAAGCCAGGTAAAACCGGATGGGAACCAAACTGATACAGAAGCTCTAATAAGCTGTTACTACTCAAATGAAACTAAATAAAACTAACCTAAACCTCTAAGACACAAACTGCTATGATTTGATCATTTGAGATCAAGTGCTAAAAAACAGATTTTGGGTACAACTTTGTAGCTTAAAAATAAGCTACCCAAATAAGCTAAGCTCAAAACCAAAAGTAGGGACCTAAAGTAGACCTGGCTAGGAACCTATAAACCAAAAATCGACTGCAACAGCTCTTATGAGCTTTTTGACAAGCCTCTGCACAAACCCTGTGCAGACTAAGTATTAACTGAGTCAGTGCACAGGGCAAATAAGCTCAACTTGATAAGCCATTTTGAGGCTTAAGAAAAATTACTAAAATTCAATAAAAATCATAATAAGTAACTTGACCATTTGAACTTATAAAACCCAGAGTTTTACTTGATTTGGCCCAGAAATGAATCAATGATAAATCTCTCTAGGTTGGCTGAAAACTTGTTTTTCACTTTTGACTTTTGACGAAATGGAAGATTGACTATAATGAACTTTGATTCCAATTTGCCAACTGAAAATGATGTTAAATGGTGAAATAAAACTATATTAGGCTATTCTACTGATTTCTAAACAGTTAAGAAATTAAAACAGGTTCAATGTGATTTTGACTTTTGATGTTATGCAGAAGCAATATTAAGACTAAAATGACTCAAGTGGTCCTAGTTGAGACTGAGTGAACAGATTTGAAACACAAACCAAAGCTTAAACTCAATCAAACCAACTGTACCAAACACACTATATTAACCTGTTTGGCAATGCAACTCAACAGATTCTTTGACCAACCTATACTAACACTTAATCTAAGTTTAATAATCAATTAACTCTCAAATGATGCCATATTTCAAACAAAATCTATCAATTTATCAATATGCTAAATAAGTAGATTATAACAGATGTGAGATTTTCAAAGCTTACATGTGTCCTAGCCACAATGGCTTGCCAAACATCACAAGTAACCACTGTCTAAAACCAAATTTCAACCCATATCCATCACTGCATTAACCAATATCCATTTCCAAACCTGCTTAACCAAAATCTCTTCTCAGTTGACTTTTGTTGACCAAAAACCAAATATGCTTGAAACTGTTTCTTAAGCTTACTAAAAGCTATAATAAGCTTAAATAAACTTATTGGGACTTAAAAATAAGCTGTTAAAGGTTTGGATATAAGAATGCGAAACTGGATTTTGCAACAGTTAACATGAAAATATGAAATTTAAGTAAAACCTCGAATTAACACTTGAAAACAGATTATAATGATCAAACTACTTAAATTCAATACAAGAAAGCTTTAAGTTACAAAATTATGAGACTAGCTAAGATAATTTAATAAAAACGACATACATAAATTTAAAAAAAAACTAAGTACTCCTTGTCTCTTGCTTCTTCTTCCTCTTTTATACACCAATTTGCTTTCCACGTGTCCTCTGATCAAATCCCACTCATAACTGGGGCCGTTGGATGACTTCTGAATTTGCAACTAGGGGGGGGGTGGCATTAATTGTGGTGTGATAAGTTGGTAGATATGATGATGAGGGGGGAGGGATAAGGTTGCAGGGATAAGGTGTGGTGATGGGAGAGTTGCAGGCAAGTGGAGAAGGAGAAGATAAAAAGGAGGGAAGGGGTTTGTTTGACTGGGGTGTTGACCGGGTATATTGGACAGGGGTCCAAAACAGGGGGGTCAAAGGTTTAATGGCAGGGGTCATGGTTTGTTTATTATTACAAGGACTTGTTTTGCAATTCTCCAATCTTGAAGGACCATTTCTGCCAATATTCCAAAGTTGTTTCAAGGGTCACTTTTGACAAGTTTCAATAGTACAAGGACCATTGTTGACATTTTCAAACTTCTAAGGACCATTTGTGACAATTTTCAAAGTTTAGGGACCTAAGTTGTAATTTTGCAAATTTAAATCTAAAGGACAAATTTTGACAACTCATGAATCCCTAGGGACTTGAAATGATATTTTTCTTTATTTTGTTTTACCAGGGACTGTTTTTGACAACTTTTGAAACTTGGGGGACTAAAACTGCCAATTATGCAAACTTGATACGTTTTTCACCAGATTTTGATATTTTTGCATTTAAAACACATAAAACACTTATTTGTGATATTTTTATCATTTTGATGCATTTTTGAGTGTTTTCAGATGTTTTGCAGTTTAGATTGTACAAAAATGATGAGTATTTAGACACTCATCAATCCCCACACTAAGATATTGCTAGTCCCTAGCAATGTTTTGAGAAAAATTAATGTATTTCATCTCTTTACAAAAGCCATTACTTCTGGAGTAGCCAAATGTTTCAGTTCAAGTAAGAACCTTGGTACACAGATAACCAAATGATTTTGAGCAAACCACCAGCTTCCAACGGATTTGATTTGTCTCTACCAGAAGCTGTTTGCTTCTGGACTAGCCAACTCTTAGATAAAATATCTTTGGTGAGCTGATTACCAATTATGGTTTTCCACTGCCTTTACCACAAGCCATAAACTTGCGGGCTAGCCAACTATTCACTTTTAAGGATATGGTGAGCTGAACACCATACAATTTTAGGCAAATTGCAAGCCGTCAACGGATTTGAGATATCTTTACCAAGAGCCGTTTGCTCATGGATTAGCCAATCCTTTTGTTTATTAGACATGGCAGACTGATAACCATAAATTGAGTAAGTGCAGAACACTTGCTCCAAAAAAAAATTTGGCCAAAAATGGGGGAATTGGGTGGTATAATTACATGATAAAATTCGTGAGAATTCCCCCCCACACTAGAAATGAATATTGCCCTCAATATTCAAAGTACCGGCGGTTATGCCGAAACATAGAACGTAAAAGGGAAATACTACGGCCATTATTTAGCAAGAATTTTTTTTTTTTTTTTTGAAACTTTATATACAACAGCGGGGGGAAACTCCCCCACACTAGGGTGGTAGAAAGTAGAAAGAAGTCAGAAATATGGGTGAAAACCCATATGGCATGCTACTGTTTTTGATTCCCGAGTCGCTAGCTTGACTCGATCCCCGCATTCATTGGTTCATGGGGAAAGTTTGTAGATCCGGGGCGCACCGCACTTCAATCAAAATTAGCACGGGAGACACTCCCTTTTCTCTTGTCTATGGGACAGAAGCCGTCATACCTGCCGAAATAGGGATGCCAACTATTCGCACCGCTGAAGTTAATGTTACAACCAATGACGATGAAAGGCGTATTGACTTGGACCTGTTGGAAGAAAGGCGCGAGCGCGCATCAATATGTGAGGCAAGAGCTAAGTCAAAGATGAAGGGATACTACGATGCTAAAGTTCGAAGCGTCTCATTCAGACCAGGAGACTTCGTATATCGCGCCAATGATGCGAGCCACGCAGAAGATACAGGAAAACTTGGACCGAAGTGGGAAGGGCCTTATGAGGTCATTGAAGCACTAGGAAAAGGCGCGTACAAACTGCGTGACATGGATGGTCGTGAGCTACCACGCACATGGAACATCTGCAATCTCAAACGATGCTATCTCTAGGAACGGCTACGGCCCAACGCACGGACACTCCCGCACTTTAGCATAGTGCTTAATAAATATCCATGTATTTACATTCCGCTTTACTTAGGCAAATGTTTTTCTTTTCTTTTTAGAAAAACTTGCAAGTATTAATAAAATGTCGTGGTTTCTAGCTAACTCCGCGACACATTTCAATTTGTTATTTACGTAATATTTATGTCTTACAATTGTTGCTATATTATCTTTTACCTACATGGCGTGCATGCACTTAATAAACCCACGATGGTAAAAGGATGAGTAAACCTACTAAATAACTCGTTGAGTAAGAGGGTTGCAAACCCATCAACATCGGATCACGCATCCTTGTTAAACACCTTATTTTCAAGACGTTGGAATAAGTACAATGCGCATTCCACGACGAATGCGCAACAATGCATACTGTGCGCGTTTAACAAACCAGGAATCAAGACTCTTGGCTCCTTCCTATGATATTTACAGTACGCTGCATATCACACCATACACGATTATGATACAAGAACTTAGAATGTTAGAATGTGACTTTCATACATAATTATGGACTTCATTCATTATTTGCGCTTGTACAACTGTTTGATTCTTAGACAACAAGCACATTTTTCATGAAAAAACAGATAACTAAGTACAAACTTTACAAATCGCAACAACATTCATATTAACACACATTCAGCAAAAGGGAAATTTCATTAAGGACCACGAGTTCTTACAAAAAGATATTTACAAAGAAGCTACAACCTATATACTATTGCTACGCCTAAGACATGAGCTCTCCACGTGGCTCGCAGCGTCCCCAGCCTCTTTCAGCTTCTTCAACAAATCAGCGTCCTGGTGCGATACCGTTGCCACACTCACAGGTACCCCATCGGACCTAGGAGGGTGCGCTGCACCAACACCACAGAGAATGGCCTTTCCCTTCACGCCCTTCTTCTTGGCAAGCCTCATAGCATGGGCCTCTAAGGATTCTTTCAGAGGGATTTCCTTCTCAAGCGCAAAGGGATTCAGGATATCACGTGGGCGCGCAAAGATAGGCACTTGCATCTGCGACTCATCCGGCTTCAAAAAGAAGTCAGGCTGCGTCTCGGCACCGTCAGCACGGTGGTGAGCCAGGGTTAACCCCTCCATGATCACACTGATGGGGTCATCTTGGTCGCGCTCTAATTGTGCAATATGAGGAAGCTCCAACAGCTTCATTTCTTTCATCGCAGCAACCAGATCCTCATAGGCATGTTCGTTGTACCCGGGCACTTGTGCGACAGGCACCTTCAAAAGGCTACCCTCATGCAGCTCCTCTATGGCCTCCGCCTTCCCACGCGCCAACACGCACTGCACAACGGCCCCAAATTTGTCTACCACCTCCCGAGACTCCAAAGCACTGAGGGCAGCAAGGCGCAAACCATGGCTGATAAGCCACCTGCGGTGGACAACTTATGATGACATGGCACTAAAAAGAATTACATGACAATGAGGTGGATATTTGTGGAATAATCTACATGTAATGCTTTCTGTTATATATAATGTAGATATATATATATATATATATATATATATATATATATATATATATATATATATATATATATATATATATATGGGGATAGCTTGGCTACAATTTTTGTAGCCAATAAACTACAATCCCTAATATAAAATACACAACCAATGAATTAGGGCCTCACAGAAAATAATCATGACCCACAAAAAGAATCAGGGACCCACATTTATACACACAAAATTATAGCCAATTGGCTACAAAAAATTGTAGCTAATATATTCTCTATATATATATATATATATATATATATATATATATATATATATATATATATATATATATATATATATATATATATATATATATATATATATATATATATATATATATATATATTTAATTTAGTTATATTTTTATTGCAACAAATGTTTGATTTGGGGCTTCATGCATTCACCACGGTGGGGGACAATTCACGGAGCATTGAACGAGTATTTTGTAGAACGCTACCGGGACAACAAGAGCGTCTTGAAGCAAACTTACTTTGTTGCCAAAGGTGGGGCAGCTGCTATTGAGGAAATGCGAAGGTAAGTTTTTTATTTTTGTTGTTTCTTTGATATTTTTGTTAATTTTTGTAATATGTTAGCAATTGATATATGTTAATTATCTTTTTTTGTTATTATGTTAGGAACCCTCCTCCGAACATGGAGCAGTCAATGTGGGATAAGCACATCAAGCACTACCTCGATGAGAAGACCGTCAAAAGAGCCGTTTTCAATGCCGAGAACAGGAAGAAGAACAAGGTTTACAGTCGGCATGGATCTCGGTCATTGGCCGCATCTCGACATCGATACATAAGACACATTATGATTATTTTTCATATTTTTCTTTATATATATGGTGTTTGATTTGTCGTTTTAAATTTGTTTCATCTTATATGCATGTGTATATAGAGTTTCAGACGAGCGAGACTCGTGAGTACTCGTCCCTCATACAGAGCTATCACGACAAGCGTTTCAAGGACGGGGTGTGGTTGGAGGATGAGGCTCGTGTTCGATACGTAAGTACCGGTCTTTTTATTTTTATTTTTATTTTCCAAACAACCAAACACCCCTATGAAGCATATATATATATATATATATATATATATATATATATATATATATATATATATATATATATATATATATATATATATATATATATATATATATATATATATATATATATATATATATATATAGAGTAAGGATCCAGTAAGAAGTAAATTAAAATAAGAAGTGGTGAGAAGTGACCAAAACCATGCATTTGAGATGCAACGACTTGCATTAGATGCATTTCTATTCATATAGATGCAACATCTTGAGTTTCGAAAGTTAATTTGATGTGTAGAAGGTGCAAATTGATTTTCATGATTTCGACACGTGCTGAAGAACAAAAAACAAGAGAAATCATGAAATGCATATAATATACGTATATGCATCTGATTAAAAGCTAGAAAACATACTATGGTGCGTTATAATGCATCTAAGATTATAGGGATGCATCTAATTTAGGTCGGTGCATCTCAGATTTGTTGTTATAGTTCTTCTTATTCCTTCTTATTTTAAGTAATCTTCTTATTTGATCCTAACTCTATAAATATATATATATATAAAAAATATATATATATATATATATATATATATATATATATATATATATATATATATATATATATATAGAATCTAGATCAAATAAGATCAATCTTAAAGTTGTTAAAATGAGATCAATCTAAAATTTGACAAGTGACACACTCTTTATAACAAAAATAATTTTTTTATTAGCTACAACTAAAAATGTTAAAATTTTGATAGATTTCTTTTTAAAATTTACGAAACCTAGGTGATACACGTTGATTAGAAGTGTAATGTGTATCAGGTTTTTGTATGTGTATCAGATTTTGGAATATTTATTAGTGTAATATGTATCAGGTGTATCACTAATTCAAACTCATGTATCATTTGGTTATTAGTTTCTAAAATGTTAATTTGTATTAAAATATTATATTTTTGTGTATTATTTCTAAAATTGTTATTTATAAATGTTTTAGTGGTTTTTAGACTTGATCTTATTTTTACAACTTTAAGTTTGATCTCACGTTAACCCTCCCTATATATATATATATATATATATATATATATATATATATATATATATATATATATATATATATATATATATATATATATATATATATATACTCCGGTTCCATTGATAAAGTTTTTATTTTGAGAAGATTGAGAAATCTTCGTTACAAGAAATTAATTCATTTTTTTGATTTGATTCACAAGTAAACATCATTTTATGGTGAATCGAATCTATAAATTACAAATTTGATTCACAAATCATTGTTAAAATCGAGTTATGATGATAATTCATTAAATTTGTACAGATGATTCAGTATTCTACATATATCGCAAAATCAAGAGATTTTTAACATTGATTCAAAAATTTTTTTTACACATTTTGAATTTTAATCACATTAAAATGAGTTTTACGCTTGAAAAACATAAATCAAAGTTAAAAATCTATCGTTTTTGAAAACCTTCTCAATCGATCCGGATTCTATATATATATATATATATATATATATATATATTCTATTTTATTTATTATTTTCGTAAGCGGATGTGATAGCAAAAGGTTATAAACGTGATTACAGAATACATTAGTGTTATTATGCCTACATGTAGTAATTAGTAACTTTCTATTTTAAGTCATTTAACCCGTTTTGACCCATTTTAGCCCAAACAAGTACACGTTATGCTAAAATGGGTCAAAATGAGTGAAACGGGTATAATATAAACGATAAAGTTACTTATTAGCACATGTTTGGGCTAATAAGTAACTTTGTCATTTATATTATACTCGTTTCACCCAGTTTAGCCGATACATGACTAATAAGTAACTTTCTCATATATTTAAGTCATTTAACCCGTTTTGACCTTTTTTAGCCCAAATACGTTATGCTAAAATGGGTCAAAATGGGTGAAACGGGTGTAATATAAATGGCAAAGTTACTTATTAGCACACATTTGGGCTGAATAAGTAACTTTGTTGTTTATATTACACACGTGTCACCCATTTTAGCGGATGCATGTACTAATAAGTAACTTTGTTATTTATTTAAGTCATTTAACCCGTTTTATTGATTTATTGATGTACATAATTTACTAATTAACTAACCCGACTAATATATTAATTTAATATTTTTTTTCAACTTTTGTAGTAAGAGATTTGTCGCCTATGGGATCTAGGCGCGAACACCCCTACCAGCGTAGCCTACACTGACGAAGAGATACTTGCCACGGTTATCAAGGGCAACCAACGGGGAAAATTCGCCGATAGGGGTAGGGTGTTGAGCGGGAAGACAATTTTACCCGAGGTGGCTTCAGGTTCGTACGCTTGGCCCGAGATTGATGAGATGATGGTCGCCAAAGACAAGAAGATCGAAGAGGCTGAAAAGAAGGCAGAGGAGGTTGTGAAAGAGTAGAAGGCCGTTCAACGCCAGCTCACTCAGATGTTGTCGGTGTTACAGAGTAACCCTCAGTGGGCCGAGCTTATGAGCCAGATTCCTTCGCGATCTGATGTAGGGTCGGGCAGTGACGCTGGCGGTAGTGGCGCTAGCGGGAGTGGCAAAGGCAGGAGCAATGATCTCGTGGGTGGTAGCTCGGATGGTAGTGGCGATGAGTAGATCGAGGTATATGGGTTATTTTGTGTCGACATATATATTATGTTTTAGACTATGCTTTTGATTCACTCATCCGTATGTTATTATTGTACGGTTTTAACATTTTGGTGACTTGAACATTTCGTATATAGCAACTTTTGTGTATATGGCAGCTAGATCCGTAGATTACAACACCCGTTTTGTATAATTTGTAACGTTTAATATATTTGAGGGTGTTTTAGCGATTATATATAAGTGTTTTAGCCATTATAACTTGTTTTGGGATATCGGCATATTGGTATTGGTGGTTTAGAGGTTTTGGTTGAAAACAGCAGGTGCAGGTTGTGTAGATTTTTTCCGGAAAAATTTTTGAAAAAAAATCTGGAATATTGTTGTTGTGCAGCATGTTCTGCAGCAGCAACAATATTATGTAGCTGACGACGGGTCGTCGGCATTATAACAATATAACTTTTATGTTTTATATGATCCCGACGCCCAGTCTTCGGTACCATATAAACACATTTTTTTGTTTACTATGTTCTCGACGCCCTATCTCCGGGACCATATAAACCTAATTTTGGGTGTATTATGGTCTCGACTCCGGTCATCGGGACAATATAAACATATTTTTTTGGTTTATTATGCTCCCGAAAATAGGGCGTCGGGAGCATAGTTAAACACGTTTGACATTCGTTGAACTTTTGCTAATCAAGAGAGTGATTAGCATTATGGTGCAGACACCCTGTCGTCGGCACCATATGTTTCCACCACACAAAATCTTTGACCAAAAAGTGTTATGGGACCCACATTGGTGTCAACACGGTGGTAATTTTATCGTCGGGATAGTGGTTCCCGACGAGCCTCGACCGACTAACAGTTGCCTACTCCTTGTCGTCGAGATTATTGGTGCCGACAACAGGGCGTTGGCAAGGTGTGAAAAAATCCGTAGGCGGAGGTGGTGATTGTACTAGGTATCAACAAGTAAAGTACCCAAGCTAAGAAAACATTTGAGTCAGTGAGATCCGACAAAGTCTCAATGAATAAATATACACTCTTTGAATATACACTCTTTGAGTTAGGGATATAACTTCCTTCAAAGAAAAAAAGAAAACACACAAAGTCAACCAATTATAAGATTTGTTGATAAAATGTGAATAGTTGAGTCAACTATTCACTCAAAGTACATTGGATTTTAAGTCACATGTAGTCAAAAGAAAACACTACAACATGTGATTTTACTTTATCATGAACGAATGTTAGTCAAGAGAAATTCTTTACATAAAAATAAACAAATGTGTTGGTGCAAATTTGAACATATTAAATCTAAAGTAGGGGTGAAAACGAGCCGAGCTGAGCCCGAGCCTGCCAGAGCTCGAGCTCGGCTCGTTTATATATAAAAAGCTCGAGCTCGAGCTCGTTTCGAGCCTCACATTTTGAGCTCGAGCTCGGCTCGTGAAACATTTCACAAGCTCGAGCTCGGCTCATTAACATAAAACTCGGCTCGTTAACACAAGGCTCGAGCTCATTAACACGGTTACACGTATAGAAAATATATATACGTATATATTTCTAGGGCTCGTTTAGGCTCGCGAGCCTAGACGAGCTTTTTGTATAGAGCTCGGGCTCGAACTCGATTATTAAATGAGCCCAAACGTAGGCTCGAGCTCGGGCTCGAGCTCGTTTAGGCTCGGCTCGTTCGAGCTTTTTACCGATTCGATCCCGAGCTTTTCACGAGCAGCTCGGCTCGTTTCCACCCCTAATCTAAAGCATTCCTTTTGTTTTGATGATTAAAAAATATATAATGTGACATTTAAAATTTTCGGTGATAGCTTAGAACAACAACAACAAGCAAAAGAAAGTCCATGCGTGTTGGGGGCGCAAGCTAGCTAACATTATTGCAATTCTCAAATTGATGTAATGGAAATTCAAACAACGATTAACCGTTTAACACTTGTTCTTATATGTTTAGTTTAAATGTAACATCTTAACTACATAAAATGGAAAAAAAGTCAAAGTTGAATGTTGAATTTTTCAACAATAGTCAAATGTGAGAGAAAATGAATGTTGAAAATTAAAATAATTAAATAAATGTTGAAAAATAAATGATGAACCTTAATGGCGAGGTTTTTATTGGACCATTGTAATTTTAAATTTTATTTAACAAAACGAGTGCTTTTAAATATATTTAAGGAAGTATGGTGTGGTTTAAAATTCTAACTTAAAACAATTTTGTAAGAGTTACGTTTATACACAAACAATAATCAACAGTAGTTTATCAAAATTATGCAAATTGTTGGGAGTAAATTTTGTACGCCAATAATATATAGAGAACAAATTTGCAAACGATTTGACCAAAAAGATATAGTTGATTACAAAATGGGCAAAAGTTCAATATAGATATCAAATTTACCATAGATCCAATGAACCAATCATAGTCATTCATATTTTTAATAAAATAAACTTTCACCCGATTATTTCATGCACACCTTTTCAAATTTTGATTAAATAGTGTATCGATTCTTAAGAATATTGATTAAATGGTGTATCGATTAAAAAATATACGTGATTCGATACCAGAAAACGTGAATCGATACACAAAACAACCAAAATTTTTGGGTATCGAATCACGTATTTTTTTTAATCGAATCTAGCATTTTCTAAAATTAATACACAAAAGAATCAAAATTCGAAAAGATGTGCATGAAATAATCGGATTTGAACAATGATACACACAACTATAAAGATGATAAATATGATACACTTGTAAACAATTAGCTAATTTATGTATAGAACTACTAAATATATCTTTTTGGTTTGACGATAACTGTTTACTTGTTTAGCATCATATGTTTGAAGCTTGTAAAGTCGTTTACAATTTTTTTTTCTCTAAATATTAAAGATGTACAAAATTTGCTCTTAGCAACCTACATAATTTGATAAACTATTGTTGATTATTGTTTGTATATAAACGTAACTCTTAAAAAAATGGTTTTGAGTTAGAATTTTAAAGCATACCATATTTTTTTAATTATATTTCAAATTACTCACTTTGTTAAATAAAATTTAAAATTACAATGGTCCAATAAAAAACTCCCTTAATGGCCATTATAGTGCTGACTTTTTTGAAAATGAAAATATTGAAGATTGTTCTACAAACTTAATAGTCATTAAAGGAAAAAGAAAATATTGAATAGAGTCTAAGTTCATTTTTTTTAACTGAATACATAGTTTTGTAAATAAAACATATAACCTAGCTGTTGTAATTTCCTTTATCTCTTCTCTATATCTTTAAACCAAGCCTTTTTCTCTCTTAACCTAATAAAAAAATAAAATAAAAAAATAAATAGGTGCTGAGCAATTTTTTTTTTTTTTTTTTTTTTTTTTTTTTTTTATCTCTTTTGTCACATCTAAAAAAAGTTTATCGGAAAAAATTTGTTTTTGGAGAATTTTTTTTTTGGCACATGTTCGAATTTGATTTGAAGAAAAAAAAATTAGAAAAACAATTCTCGATTTTTTTTTCTTCTGAAAATCATTTGTCGCATGTGACGAAGAAAAATTCAAAATTTTTTTTAACACGTGACAAAAAACAATTTTCTAAAATGTGATAAAAACAGACGAAAACGTATAAAAACGGATAAAAAACGTATAAAAACATATAAAAATGTATATCCATTTTTATCGTTTTCGTCCATTTTTATATCCGTTTTTATACTCTTAAAATTTATATCCGTTTTTATACTACGTTTTTAGGATATAAAAACGGACGAAAACGTATATACATTTTTGGGTATAAAAACGGATATAAAAAAAACGTATAAAGTTGGATATACGTTTTTAGATATTTTCATACGTTTTCGTCTATTTTATACGTTTTTATATGTTTTTATACGTTTTTATATGTTTTCATACGTTTTTTATCCGTTTTTATACGCTTTCGTTCGTTTTTATACATTTTTTTTTCAGAAACATTTTATTTAGAAAGTTATTTTTCGTCACATGTGAAAAAAACCTAAATTTATTTTCGTCACATGTGAAAAATGATTTTCCAGAAAAAAAAAACCAAGAATTTTTTTTCTAAATTTTTTTTTATTTCAAATAAAATTTGAACACTTGCCAAAAAAAGTTTTTTTTTTTTTTTTTTTTTTTTTTTTTTTTTTTTTTTTTTCTAAAAACAAACTTTTTCTGATAAAAAACGTTTACATGTGACAAAAAAAAGTTTCTGAAAAAAAGGTTTCCAAAAAAATTTGAAAAAAATGCACGTGACGAAAAAAAATTCAAAAAAAATTTGAAAAAAAAACGGACAAATTTTTTTTTTTTAAAAAATCGAAAAAATATTTAAATTATAAACGGCCGTTAGTGTAAAGGATGGGCGCTGCAACGATCGTTAGCCAAAAGGGCTAACGTGTAACTAATAACGAAACTCTCTTAACGCCGGTTAAAATGGAGGACCAAAAGTGGACGTAACAGTGCAAAATACGGACGATTTTTGCACTTAATGAACCACAATGACGAAAAGTGCAATTTGGCCAAACCACAAGGGCGATTTTTGCAATTTACTCTAATACCTACTACTAAACCATCATATACTAATCCAAAAGATATCACGACACATTATATTCAGTTATGTTGTTTCCATTGCCTTTCATAGTTTCATCTTTCACAGATTTGTATATTAAGGCAATAACAAAAATTACTTTTAACCTCATGTCATTAGAAAGAAAATGAAGATTAGTCTTATTTTTCATATTACTATCAAAATTCACAAATGAAGAGCATCCTCATATGAGTAGATTGGCCTAGGATTCACGTGATCTGGCACAAATTAGTACATGTGCAGAATAAAGGTCTCACGTTATTTCAAGAAAACGCCACAATAAAAGCACATCAACAAAATTGTTCGCTCACAAAATAAAAGCGTCTCACAAGATTTGTTCATCGAATACAAATTACCACCAGTTACATCGCATGTAATAGAGTATATATGTCGTCGCTACTAGGCGTGAGCTTTACTTTACCACAATTGTTATTTGAGCCTTACAATGTAAAGAACACGCAAAAATATCTATCTAAAATTTGCTACACAAACCATTATCTCTAAGCCTCGAAACAAGGATAAAAGAACACGCAAAATAATTGATATAACCGGAATTTGTCAAAGACTATACACCGCTACCGCTAGGCGCGGGTACTCGTCTAGTATGATTAAAAGAGTAAGCCCTTTAGAATATCATGAGTCATTTTTATAAACTCCAACTCTAAATATTTTATAAAACATGTTCAACCCTTACAATTAACAAAAGCTTACATTTTATAAAATGATCAAATGTGTTAGGATTTAGTAAATCCGGTCATTAAAAAGTCGGTCACCTCAAGTATATGTAATCGTTAGATAGCTCGTAGTCGTAGATTATTTAATGTTAAGTAGTATTTAGTTAAGTATCACCGTGGAGGACGGACGGGTCTTTACCCACTGTATGCCTGATCCACAGCCCGTAGATGGCGATTTATGTAAGAACTATAAATACTCTCTACCTCCCAAGGTAGAGAGTTGGAGCTCATGATAATACTTTCATTTTCTCTCACTAAGTTCCCAAAACCTCTAACTCTTTCTCTCTCTAAAACCATAGTATACGTCTCTTTGATCTTTGGTTTAGTGTGTTTATGAAATCCAATATCTAACAATTGGTATCAAGAGCCATGGTTTGATCATCTCTCTTACATAGTCTTGGATTTCTAGTGGTTTTAGATGGTTTTTGAGTTTGAAAAAGTTTAGTGGTTTTTGCATCATTTGGATCATTTCTAGTGTTAAAGTTTGAATTTTGGGTGTACTTTTATGTTTAGAATCATTGTAAGTGCTTGGGTTTTAATTTGGTAAGCTTGAATCACTGTGGTTGAGCTTGTTTTGGATTGAAAAGTGTGTTTTTGAAGTTTTTCTTGCTAGCGACTTGGTTCTCGTTGTGTTTTTCATCGTAGCGACTTGCTTCAGTAAAAGTTAGCGAGTTACAGTGTTAGTTGTTAGCGACTTGAGCCTAGCGACTTGTCTATTGAGACAAGCCGACAAATAGTACAAGTTAGTGGATTCTCCACTACGGCTAGCGACTTGGTGAGGTTAGCGACTTGCTTCAGAAATTGTTAGCGAGTTGTAGTGTAAATTGTTAGCGACTTGATACTAGCGACTTGGATCTTAGCGAGTTGTTCTTTAGCAACTTAACTGTGTCTAGCGACTTGGTGCTTAGCAATTTGTTGTCATAATTGTTAGCGACTTGGTGTTAGCGACTTGGACCTTAGCGAGTTGCTCTTTAGCGACTTGACTGTGTAGCGACTTGGTGCTGTAGCGACTTGTGTCCAGCGACTTAGGTCTTAGCGACTTGGGCTTTAGCGACTTGGGCATAGCGACTTGGTTCAATAACTCTTAGCGACTTGGTTGATTTCTGTTTGTAATACGGTTTTCTCTTGATTTAGTAAAATCCCGTGAAAGAATCTATTTCCCGGTTTAATCATAGAGTTATAAAATCCCGTGTAATCTGTTAACATGTCTACCAACGTACCTACAATCATCTCCACTGTTGCCGAGGATGTTAAAGCAGTTGGTTCAGATACTCGTCCACCCATGCTTGCAGAATGACTACGACTCTTGGGCTCAACGAATCAGATTGTACTGTCTTGGAAAGGAAAATGGCGTCAACATTCTCAAATCAATTGATGAAGGACCTTACCAGATTGAGACTACAAGAGACATAATTGATACTGCTGCAGATGGAACCATGATCTTTGGATTGGACAGACCAAAGACGTATGATGAGCTCAGTGATAAGGAGAAAAAGAGATTCGATGCTGATATCAGGGCCTCAAACATCACACTACAGGGTCTTCCAAAAGACATCTACAAGCTTATCAATCACAACACGAAGCCAAGGTGTTTGGGATAATGTCAAGATGCTTCTCTCAGGTTCTGAATTAACTAAGGAAGACAGAGAATCACAGCTGTATGATGAGTTTGAGCACTTCAAGATGAAACCAGATGAGAGTGTCTATGAGTACTACGTGAGATTCCACAAGCTTGTAAATGATATGAGGAATATCAGAATGACTATGCCAAACATTCAATTGAACTCAAAGTTTGTGAATAACATGAATCCCGAATGGCACAAGTTTGTCACCTCTGTGAAGCTAACCAAAGGATTGAAGGACACAAACTATGAGCAACTATATGCCTTCCTTCTTCAGAATGAGAGACATGCTATGTTTGAAAAAAAGATTCTTGAGCAGTTCAAATCTAGCAGGAGAAACAGTTCGTCAAATGACTCAACTGCCTTCTACACCAATGTTGGTATTACTACCAAAGCCTCTCAAGTCATACCCACGGGTAATGGTAATCACAAACTCATTCCTGATCCGAGGTTCAAGCAAGCTGATGCTGATACAGTCATGGGACACTTCATTAATCAACTGGCTCTTATGGTTAAACAAAACCTGACCCTCAGTCCACATACCAACAGTCTTCACACTAACAATGAGATCAGAACTTCATCCAATCTACACAATCATGCTGTTGTCATAGATGGAAAGGTTATGGGGCAACCACTTCAAGGAAGACGATACGAACAAGGGATGGTTGGAGCAGGCAATGGGAATGTTGGAGCTGGTGGAGGATATGTGGCAAATCAGAATAGGGGAAGGAATGGAAATCAAGGACAAGAAAAGCCAATCAAGTGCTACAACTGTGGTGGTGATGGACATATAGCTAGAAATTGCACATCCCCAAAACGCCCACAAAATGCAGAGTACTTCAGAGATAAGATGTTACTTGTGCAAGCTCAGAACAATGGAGCCGTGTTGGACGAAGAGGAGTTGTTGTTTCTTGCTGAAGGCAATGCCAAGACATATGATGCAGATGTGGATGAGCAGCCAATTCAGGAGATAGGTCATAATCATCAGAATGCCTTTCAAGTCGCCGACTGTGATGCATACGACTCTGACGTCGATGATGAACCTACTGCACAGACAATTTTCATGGCTAGCATTTCTCCAATGGTCTCTCCAAAGGTCCCCTCACCACAGCAAGCTGGTCCATCCAAAGAATCAATCATCTCAGAGGTATTAAAACTATATGATGATGTTGATGAGCAAAAGATGCATAATAAAGTACAGTCTCTTGAAACTTATTAATCAGATATTGATGATGATGGTAATAGTAATATTGTCCCATATGATCAATACGTGAAGCAAAGTGAAAGTGAGATTGTACCAAGTAATGCATCCTCTGCAGTCAATGATGATCATGTTTTTGATGAATACACGGCATGTGCCCCTGATGATTCTGTTACCTCTGAACTGAATGCCTATAAAGAACAAGTTGCTATTTATGAACAACGTGCTAAGTTTGAGTTAACCACCCGTGAGCAGGAAATGGATGACCAAATGCGTACAATTATTAGAAAAAGTAATTTTAGAGAAGAAGTATTAAAACAAGAGTTAAACTCCTTACAAGAAAAGCTTTCTAAAACTGCTAAGCAAAAACTAGAACTTCAAGAAAATGTTAAAATGCTTAAGCAAGAATTCAATGCTAAGGAATCAAAACTTTTGAATGATTTTTCAAATCTAAAAACTTTGAAAAACAAGCTTGAAAATAAGTTGTACGTACAAGGGAATACCATTTAGACTGCTCACTTGATCACTAAGCATTGAGTCTTAAGCGATAAGCATAGCATTCCCCTTGTTGAGGAACCAAATCCAGAGGTCATTAAAAAGGCTAGAGCTGCTAATAAGGTACTTTATGATGGTAATGAAATCCTTAAGCCTAGGCAGAAACCTAGTTGCGCTGAGTGCGCTGAGTGCACTGAGGAAGATAAGAAATCAGATGAAGTCACTAGGGAGAAAATGAATAAGAAGCTAGAAGATCCTGAGTGTAAAAAGAATAAGATAACTATAAAACCCCATGATTACACGAAGGAAAATTGGATATCCTTAAACAAGTTTAAGCCTCAGACTCTATTAACCCCTGAACAAGTGTTTTGGAAAAAGGATATGGACATAAAAAAGGTTGATGAGTTTGTTGAAAAGAATCCCCCATGTAGGAGAATGCTTCCTGCCACTGTCTATCCCCCCAATACCCCAATGCATTTAGTTCCAAATCAATTCCCACTAAGAGCAATACCTTAATAAGTCAATATGTAATTTTTCAATTATTTGTTGATTTTGAGAAAACTTGTAAGAAAAGGATCACACCCACTGGGATAACTGAAGGGGAAAGGGGTTTTGAGCAAACTAAAGAATGCTATTTAACTGAGATCATGCCTTTCTTTAAACAATTAAAAGGTCAATTTGAGAGTCTTAAAAAGGGGATGGATTCAGATATTAAAGAAATGGAAAAGGAATTTGATGCAATAATAGTAGAGGTTAGTGACTATGAGCGAGAATTAAAATATAATGAAATTGAGAGGAAGAACTTGCATACCTTGAATGAGAATCTTATTTCTGAATGTATTACTTAAGATGTGTTTTACACTGCTACGAATTGTTCCATTAATGCTTCTTAATTTCATGAATTATCTGTTGCTCTGAAAGTCTCCCATGATCGTGTCATTGAGCTTGAAAAAACTAACTCTAAACTGCATGATAAAGTTGAACAGGATGATCATGATAACCTGGTGAAACAGTTTTCTAAATTGGAAGTTGAGCATCTTGCTTTGCAATTAAAATATCAACATCTGAAAGAAAATGTTAAAACCTCAAATATCAAGACATCCTTGGATGCTCCTGAATTTGATGCAGCTTTTGAAATTAGCAAACGTGATGAACATATTCGAGCTCATTGTAACACGATCAGAAAGTTGAAAGCCCAAATATCTCAATTAAAGGGTGAAAAGAACAATGTGAATGGATCCCAAATGCCTCCTCCTTTAGATTCTCAGTATTCTCAAACTTTTCATCTTCAAAACTTAGTTAATGCCTTACAAAAGGAAACGAGAGTTTTCTAGAAGAAAATGAAAAAGTTAAACGACACTTTAAAGAGTTATATGATTCAATGAAAGTCACTCGCGACAAAAACAACGAAAAAATAACGTCTTTACAAAAAGAAATTGAGAATCTGAGGAGTCAGGAAAAAGGGAACCTGCCACTTGTCTTTAATGAGAATGTTGCATCAAAGTCATCCTCGGACTGCAAATATCTTGTGATCAAGTTAAATACATTCCTCCTCATCTTAGGAATAGTGAACCTGTGTTTCATAACTATTGTGCTCACCTTAAGGATAGTCTAGAATGTCTCCGTGTGATTGTGGAAGAGGATTTCATTAATAAACCTCTTGATAGAGAAATTAGGTTTGCTTGCATTCAGGCCAAACGATCTCAAGAGCTGCTAGAATGTTTAATTGCAACATGTCCTAAATCCTTAGGTGCGAAAGGTAAAGCTGTGATGCCTTGTTCTATGCCTAGTGCCAAGCATACAAACCATTCTATGCCCAGTTTTAAGAAAGTGAACACTAATGTGCCTTCAAGTAGTTCAGATCCCTGCACGTCTAGTTCAGGAATGCAAAAAGTAGATCAACCAACTAATGTTCCTATAATTTCCTCTACAGGAGTAATCAGTGACATAAAAGCAAGCGGGTCAAAGCCTCCAGGCAATACCAAGCAAGATAGGACCTTGCAAGCTAAGAATGTGCATTGGAAGAGAGTAGAAGATCACCCTAGGAATATTAAGTTTGAGTTGAATAAAATGAATCGTGTTGATTCTAGTATTAGCTATAAGCGTACTGTAATTAATTCAAATTCTGCTACTATTTGCAAACCATGTAATGATGACTGCTTAATTTTTGTTACTAATCATGAATGTGGTGTGAATGTTTTGTCTAATGCTGTCAAATGCCTTGATAAAACTGTTAATGTTAAAATTCAAGCTAAGAAGGCTAAAAGGCAAAGGCGAAAGAAAGTTAGAAAACAGTGGAAACCCACAGGAAGGAAATTTAGTAATATAGGTTATCAATGGATACCTTTTGGCCGTAAGATTAATGAGCTTTGCCCTAAAGTTGCTAAATCAATGCCCACTAGAAAATGGATGCCTACTGGTAGAACTATTTCCTTAAGAAGCGAACATACTTTGAATAGGTCAAATACGGACACTAGCACTGCATCCATTTCTAATGAGTCCATTGTTTCTACCTCTGATATGGGTGTTCCAATCAATGTTACTAACCAAGTGGAACCCATTATTGCATGGGGTTCCCAATTATCCAGTTATCCATTCTTGTCTGTGTTCAACTGCAGATCGCTCAAATCGTTCGTGGTACCGGACTCAGGCTGTTCCAAGCACATGACTGGAGACCGGTCGCGGCTCATGAACTTCGTGAGTAAATTCATCGGGACTGTTAGATTCGAGAACAATCATTTCGGTGCAATTATGGGTTATGGAGATTATGTTGTCGGTGATAGTATTATCTCCAGGGTATATTATGTAGAAGGTCTTGGTCATAACTTATTCTCTGTCGGTCAATTATGTGATTATGATCTAGAAGTGGCCTTCAAAAAACATACTTGTTTCGTTAGAGAACTTGATGGTAAAGAACTTTTAAGAGGAACACGTGGCTCAAATCTATACACTATCTCTATTGAAGATATGATGAAGTCTTCTCCAATTTGCTTGTTGTCAAAGGCTTCGAAAACAAAGTCATGGCTTTGGCATCGTCGTATCAATCACTTGAACTTCGGCACCATCAATGATCTCTCCAGAAAGGACTTAGTTGTAGGTTTACCTAGACTAAAGTATGAAAATGATCATCTTTGTTCAGCATGCCAATTGGGAAAAAGCAAGAAGTATGCCCACAAGCCAAAACCTACAAACTCGATTTGAAGTTCTTCATACAATTCACATGGATTTATGTGGACCCATGAGAGTGCAGAATATCTTTAGGAAGAAATATGTGTTAGTTGTGGTTGATGATTACTCTCGATTCACCTGGGTTAAGTTCTTAAGGACAAAGGATGAAACTCCTGATATCATCATCAAACTTATCAAACAGATGCAGGTTCGACTTAACAAAACCTGCTGAATCATCCGAACAGACAATGGAACTGAGTTTTTTAATAAACAACTTAGTGAGTTTTATGAAAGTGTTGGAATCAGTCATCAAAGAAGTGTTCCACGAACTCCTCAACAGAACGGTGGAGTTGAAAGACGAAATCGAACTCTTGTGGAAGCCGCAAGAACAATGCTGATTTACTCAAAGGTTCCAATGTTTCTCTAGGCTGAAGCCATTGCCACTGCATGCTACACTCAAAATCGATCCCTAATTCACACTGCTCATGGAAAAACTCCATATGAACTTGTCCACAGTAGAAAACCCAATCTCTCATTCCTTCGTGTGTTTGGTGCATTGTGTTATCCAACTAATGAGGGCCAAGATTTAGGCAAACTTAAAGCTAAAGCGGACATTGGAGTTTTTGTAGGATATGCACCAAATAGAAAAGGATGCCGAATCTACAACAAAAGAACTCGAAGTATAATGGAAACAATTCACGTTACGTTTGATGAGCTGACCGGTCTAATGGCTCCAGGACAAACCGTTCGGACCCGATCTCAACTTTCATCAAGTAGTCCTATCTGTTCTACTCTCGTTTCAAATCCCTCACCAGCAACTCCTTATGTACCTCCATCGAAGATGATTTAAAGAAATTGTTTGATCCAATGTTTGATGAACACTATGAGCCAAATGCTAATGAAATGTCAATTCCATCATCAGAGGCTGCTCCTATCCCTGTCAATGAAGTCAACCCTTCTGTTTCAATATCATTAATCCAAGAAGCGCATGCTGCTGATCACTCTGTCTCATCAACAAATCATCAATCATCGAATGTACATCATGGAATTGTTTCTGGCACCCATGATGAAGTTAATCCCTTTGCTACTCCCGAAGATGCTCCATTTGAAAACATATTTGCTCCTGAATCATCATCAGAACCATCTTCATCAGGAGACATCGACTCTGCTACGTCAGTTCCTCAACAACAACCACATGAACACATTAGAAAGTGGGCACATGATCATCTATTGGACAACATCATTGGAAACCCTTCTTGTCCAGTATCTACACGGAAACAACTTGCAACCGATGCCTTATGGTGCTTCTTCAACTCCGTACTCTCTAAGGTCGAACCAAAAGATGTTAAAACTGCCATGAATGAAAACAGCTGGTTCAATGCCATGCAAGAAGAAATTCATGAGTTTAATCGACTAGATGTATGGGAATTAGTACCTGCTCTAGATTGTGCTATGATCATTGCTCTAAAGTGGATCTTCAAAGTGAAACTTGATGAGCATGGTGATGTTTTAAAGAATAAGGCTCGATTAGTTGCAAAAGGATACCGTCAAGAAGAAGGTATTGACTTTGAAGAATCATTTGCTCCTGTTGCTCGTATCGAGGCAATCAAAATCTTCTTGGCTAATGATGCAAGTAAGAACATGGTAGTCTATCAGATGGATTTAAAGACGGCTTTTCTTAACGGAGATCTTAAAGAAGTCGTATACGTCAGCCAACCTGAAGGCTTTGTGAATCCAGAGCATCCTACTCACGTCTATCGTTTGAAGAAGGCTCTTTACGGCTTGAAGCAAGCTCCAAGGGAATGGTATGATACGCTATCAAAGTTTCTTCTATCTACTGGATTCAACAAAGGAGCAGTTGATCCGACATTGTTCACCAGAAAGTCAGGAAAACATTTAATTCACGTTCAAATATAAGTTGATGATATTATTTTTGCCTCGCCTGACCCCAATGAATGTGATCGTTTTTCAAATGAAATGGGTTCCAAATTTCAAATGTCAATGATGGGACAAATGTCATTTTTCTTGGGATTACAAATTTCACAAAGTCCCGGAGGCATTTTTATAAATCAATCTAAATATGCAAATGAGATTTTAAAGAAATTTGGATTTGATTCTAGTGACCCTGTTGACACTCCCATGATAGAGCGTACTAAACTGGATGAGGACCACTCAGGGATCATGGTAGACCAAACGAAATATCGTAGTATGATCGGATCCCTGATGTACCTCACAACCAGTAGACAAGACATTCGTTATGTTGTTTGCATGTGTGCTAGATATCAGGCTAAGCCTACCAAAAAGCACCTTGAAGTGGTTAAACGGGTCTTCCGGTATCTCCAAGGAACCATCAATATGGGACTTTGGTACCCGAAGGACACCGATATGTCACTAACAGCCTATGCAGATGCTGATCATGCAGGATGTCAAGATACACGTCGAAGTACGTCTGGAGGTGCTCAATTTCTGGGTGATAAGCTTGTGAGCTTGTCTTCAAAAAAGCAAATGAGTACTTCAATTTCCTCTACAGAGGCTGAATACACAGCCATGTCATCTTGTTGTGCTCAAATCCTATGGATGAGATCCCAATTATCTGACTATGGCTTTGAATTCAACAAAATCCATCTGTACTGTGATAATAAAAGTGCTATTGCTCTCTCATGCAACAACGTTCAACACTCAAGAGCAAACCACATTGACATTCGACATCATTTCATCAGGGAGCAAGTAGAAAATAGTGTGGTGGAACTTTATTTTGTGAGGAATGAATACCAGTTAGCAGACATCTTCACCAAAGCTCTTCCTAGAGAACGTTTTGAGTTTATCCTACCACGACTTGGTCTAAAGAGTCTACAACCGGAAACACTCAAACGTCTTCAAGAGGAAGACGAGGAGTAAAGATCTTTTCTTCATCCATATCTGGTAAATATTTATTCGAAAAGCAAAATACAAAATTTTAAAACCCTCAAAAAGCAAATAGAAAAATATAAAACTTTCAAAAAATCCATAAAAATCTGAAAAATCTTGAAAAATTTCAAAAAATATTGTCATTTTGTAATGTTTTTCTCGATTCGAAAATATCTACGGTCTTTGTGTTGTCTTTCAAAGAATGACACGGGACTTTAGATATTGTTCGAATGTTCTTAAAAATATTATATATATATATATATATATATATATATATATATATATATATATATATATATATATATATATATATATATATATATATATATATATTTTGGGAGAAAGTGAAACTATGGTTTATTGTCATTTCAGGCAGTAACCGCTTTTTAAAGAAAGAACAGAGTCATGCTTTAACGTATGTTTCAAATCTCATGCTCTGATTCTAAAAATTCTTTCACAAATATTTTTCCTTCAAAAATTCTTCTGAAAAATATTTGCTATCTAATGAAAACAATGTTAAACAAAATAACTCGGACTAAATTTTTGAAATTCACTTGGACTTGACAACGGTCAAAATCTCGATCTCTCAATCAACAACTTATGTCATTGATTGAGGGGGAGAATGATTTCAATTAAAAGGTTATTTGTCATGTTTTCAAAAGATATTCATGCATGTTATTGGAGTTTAAAGTCTCATAAGTGATCCTTATCGGTTAAATGTTTTCATAAGCAAGTCATAATTCTCCTTAAAAGCTCTCAAAAACAATTTAAATCTATAGAGATCACAAATCTCAAATATTTGAAAATTGTGATCGGGGGAGAATTTGTGATTTAAATTGGATTTAAACTGATGATTCGATAAATGGTTTCACAAGTGTTTAGCAAGCTTTCCTCCCCACATGTGCCAAACGATTTCAAATTTTCCATGCACATGTTGAGGGGGAGCATCTTTTAAAAAAAAAAAAAAAAAACCACAAAGAATGGAAACGTGATTGATTTGTATCTAAGTGCAGGTTCCTTCTAATATGTGCAAAACTCTTTCAAACCTCGAGGCACATATTGAGGGGGAGCAAATTTATGAAAACCTCATCTTTCCCCAATATGCTTTATCTACTTGATTTGATAAGGGAAGTGATGTTGATATCTTTTAGAAAATGGTAATCAAAGAAGTTAATTCTTCCTCTTGCCTCAGTGTACCAAAATGATTGCAAAGACATGAAGCACATGTTGAGGGGGAGCTCTGTTTCTAAAAATATCAAAAATAATTCAGGTACAAAATGCTTTGATAATATATCACAAGTATCTGAATTGATTTTTCAAATGGTTTTCTATTGGTTCCAATGGCAGATGAACAATACCAAATAGACCGACCAAATTTACTTTATGTATGGTGATATAAGGATGATAAGGTTAGGTATTTGTTCCCATGATCCGCCAGAACCGAATGGATCTACCCAGGGACAATCCACTAGATAGTGTAGAAGTCCTTAGGTATGATGAAAAAAGGAGAAAAGTGAGATATGGGAAGATTGCGGACTGAGATAGAGCTAGAACTGGAATAAACCCAACAAGGTTCTAGTTATGAAGTCTCGGTAAGCACTGAAGGGGTTGAAGAATGAAAAAGAAATGAAATCAGAAAAGGGTGAAAAGAAATAGCCCTCAATTAACTCAACCTTAGGGCAGAAACCGGGTTTAATTCATATGCTACTGGTGGTTACCAAGGTAACATCGGTATTGAAGACAAAGACGTCATGGACCCAAAGGACGCACTGCACTAAACTTCCCAAGATACTGAAGTTCCTCTTAAAAGGGCTTGTTTCATTCTCACGGGGAACCTACATAATCTATCGACTTTCTCTTAGAGTTTGTTGATATTGAAGAAGGAGACCCTCTCCCTAGTCTCCGGCATAGGAACCAAATATGCACTATTGAGTCTAGAGCCACGAGATCATCAAATAAATCTCCTTAGGACACTGTCGATGAAGACTCTCTGTTTCACACAATGTGGAAAAAGAGATTATATCTTATGAGTCCTACGCATTATCCTTGTGGTATTGCCAGAACATCTGAGTGATATGCTAACATATTCACAATGAAGATGGAAAGCGTTCTGGAGCCAACATCAAACAAGCTCCTGGTGGGTGGCATATGAGATCTATCTAATTGATCAACCATGTGACAACTGAACAGAAACAATGGGGAGATTCAATTTTTTTGAATCAATCCTGGTTCAGGTTATGGATTGACGGATACCTTTGAAAAACCGGTCGTTGTGCTTAAAAACTCTTTTCTTTAGCACATCGACTGTGTACTAATATTTCAAAATAAAAGGTGTTTATGATTGATAATTGATTTTCATTAAAACCTTCGTTGTATTGCAAAAACAATTTCTATTGAGCGATACACGATTGCTTTTATAATCTATTTTCATCAATCAGTGAATCTCAATTCGCTGGTTCACTCACTCCGTCTTGTCTTCTTTGAGACGTTCGGTTTGAGAACGGACTAGAGCGTTGCGAAACCCTGTCAAGGAAATTCTTCGAATTTTACGATCACAGTACTTGTATGATCAACGGGGAACGTGGGCGTGTACCTCAATTCAACGAAAGTGATCAAAGACACTTTCATGCGCTTTATTGCTAAGCTGTTGTATGCGAGTACGCGGCGTTTGCAGTGATCGAATGACGCGATCAATCCATAGCCGCATGCTCACACATCACATTCATTTCAAAAGAAATCATGATTAGTGCATCAATGACTCTGTTATTCTCACTCCATGCTTCTGCTAAGCTGCTGCCAATATCATGAATCAACGAAAGCTTCCGCTACTCTGATGAGAAGAAATCATGATCCAGAATGTGAGCATGTCGGTCCAAAAGTCACAACATCACATAATACCAACACCTTATAGGATGAGTCAGAAATTTATGATAGCTGATGATCTCAAAGCTGGCTCGAAACTCATTATCACGTGGATCAGTTAAAGACCTCCACTTGGATTCACCAAACATGCAAAAATAAAGAATCGATGACTACGAGCTGCAGTGCAAAAACCTTTAACAAGAATCCAAGAACAATCATATTGTAATATCTGTTTGTATTCAATGTATTTTTGAGGTGACCTCCCTTAGGGGGAGATTGTTAGGATTTAGTAAATCCGGTCATTAAAGAGTCGGTCACCTCAAGTATATGTGATAACGCTACACGCATCGTTCGGGGTCAAAGGAACTTCCTTTTTGTCGAGCAAGTTTTTCAACACCCTAGGCAGTGAACCTAATCGTTGTAGTGTAGTAATTAGGGTAAGCCACGGGTATTAATATCGTTCTCTAAGGGAATAGGAATGCTAGTAAGAAGTTACTACGCTAAGGTTGGGGTTGAGGAAGATTATTTTTTTTTTATCTTTTTATGTTTTTTAGGAAATTGAAAGGTACGAATCTCGGGGTTTGGATTTGGGGGTTGGTATTGCTACCGATTACTCTACTTATCTAATTATCTAATCTAAGGTGTATGTAGTCTATGTCTAATTATTGTGTGCTCGTATGATAGTTTAAAGATGTGTTTACTTAGGTTTTACTACTCCTTAATTATCTCCTATTGGTGGTTGAATTGTCACGTCCTTATTCTTGGTTGCGTTGTGTGTCTAAAGTCGTAGGGTATGCGTATGTTCCCTAACTCTTTGAACTTACCAAAGGGTCTCGTCTACAAAACCCACTAGGGATAATAAACTCTTACTCTAAGGCACTCTTTGGTTGGTTTAGCTTACAACTACTCAAGGAGCTATATTCTAAGGTTCACAAAGATTTAATCAAGCATTAAGTACACAACGAATGACCTATCGTATTACTAGATCATCAATCAACTAAGATAAGAGACAACCAATCAATATTCAATAATTAAGTTTCATATTCCCTAAGCAAACACATAAGTAATTTAGCCGGACATGGAGAACATGCAAGCATACACACAAATAATCAAAGACATAATTGAATTAATGAAGTAAAACACTTATCTTGGTGTAAGATAGGGTTTGGAACCCTAAAATACTGTACAAGACAGCCTTGGTTCGGTTTAGGTTTTTACTCCAAAAGACTACACACAAATACTGAAAAATTCGGATTCTATATATAAGATTACACATGCGAAGGCGTCACCTTATGTTTTGTGACGCCGTCGGATCGCCGTCATTAGGGTTTCGTCTTGGCCACGTTAGACTTGCGATTGCGTCACCTTGTACTTGTGACGCCGTCCTCTTCAGCTTCTGACGCCGTCTGGATTGAATCTAGGCCGTCTGAGTTGCGACGGCCTTCTCTTTTATAACTTGACGTCGTCACTTGAAAATAAGAGTTTTGGCTTCTGTCCCGTCGCAAAATCCTCCGACAGCGTCGCAGATAAGCAGTGACGCCGTCACCTTGTATTTTCAGCAGCTAGAGTGTCTCGATTCTTGACTTTGGCCAATTTCTTCGTATATCCGCGCCTTTTCGTCCAAATAAGTGCCATTACAACAATTTGCCTTCACGAGACCTAAAAAGTGAAAAGGAACGATATTAAGTAATAACGGATACAAAAGTGATCAAATAAGGGCTTAAATGACCCCTCAAAAAGGTACCTTTTAAAACCTTATCAAATATCCCTACACTTGGTATTTGCTTGTCCTCAAGCAAATGTGCTTTTAGCCAATTAATTTATAAGTTAGGGGTCATGAAGCATTGGTTTAAAATAGTTCACAACACATATAAGCCCGGCAAAAGTCATAACAAGCACGGAAATTACATACTAGCACCTCACATGGGGTGTTTGGATACTCACATCTCTCTTGGGTGTATATGAAATATAACAAGTTGGAAATGGAAGATAAACACTCATTAACCGGTCCTAGTACATAGATTACCATATGCTTGAGAATAGATCAAACCTCCATCGCTTTGGCTTAAGCACCTAGAAAAGACTATCAAAGAGGTCTTTAAAGGGTTGTAACGTTAGGCTTACGGTAGGGAAACAAAGGGTTTGGTGGGATAGGCTTTATAGTGGTGGCAAGTCAAAAATCTCTATGTTAAATGCATACGAAGAATGGAGTTGCTAAGCCAAGACTCGACACTCTAGACTTTAGCTGACTGAAACAAACAAACATAAATTTAAAGGATAGATGTAGGATGGTAGCTGATGAGTGTGTAAAAACTCATCATTTTAGGTCAAATCTGAACTGCAAAACATCTAAAAACACTCCGAAATGCATCAAAATACTGAAAATATCTCAAAATTGTGTTTTATATGTTTCAGATGCAAAATTATTGAAAACAAATGAAAAACGAACAAAGTTTGCATAATTGGCATTTCAGTCCCCGACTTTCAAAAATTGGCAGAAATAGTCCCTGAGCACATATTTTAAAAAGAAAAGTCACCAAAGGTCCTTTTGAAATCATAAGTTTTCATAATTAGTCCTTTGGTGAAAAATTTCAAAAGTTTTGAGAAATTACAGTCTTGATCCCTGGATTTTTAAAATGATCATGTTTAGTCCTTGGAATTTCATAATTGGCAAAAATGGTCCTTAACTTATTTGAGATTTACAAGTTTGACCCTTGGACTACAACTTCATAATTTTCAGTCTTGGTCCCTACATTTTCAGTTTGACAGTTTTAGCCCCTAAAGTATTAAATGGGTTTATATCTTATCCTAAGTCCAAATTAATATACCAAGCCCAATAATCCTGGTCGAGTCCAAACCCAACCCAGCCATATAACCCGACCCAAACTCTTTCCCTCCAAAATAACAGTGACCTTCTCCTTCCCCAAAACACTCTGCGCCCAAGAACCCTAGATACCCTACCCCTCTTTTTCCAGTTTCCCACATACTCACACCCTTTATCCAATACCCAAAACACTCCACCTCCAAACTTCCTATTACCCACCTTCACCAAAACCTAACTCACCCTTAATCCCTTTTACCCGGATTTTCCCAAATCCCAAACCCACTCCCACAGCTTCTCACCTTTCCAAGATGGCCAAGCTGGCAATCCAAGCTTCAAAAGATCCATGGACGGCTCAGATATGCTCTCATGGGTACCTACTTAATCAAGGGCCAAGATTAGTCCAAGAAAGCACAAAGGTTGGTTTTTGCTTGATTGCACTCACAGAAGAAACACAACTGAAGACTCAAGAGATTGAAGACCAAGTAGTTTTTAGTATAAATAGGAGCTTGTAGCCAATGTATAAGGCACCCCTTAGATTTTTAGCTTTTAATGAAATTAGTTTTAATTCAGTGTAATTTTTTCTCAGTTTAATGAAAAATCAGCTTCTTCTTCCTTAAGTTCTGTCATTACCTTATAAGTTTTACAAACTTGTGTTTTCATATGTTATCAAGTTTGAGACAGCTTCTCAGTAGCTTTCCATAAGCTTGTTAGCTATTTTCAACATTTTTTTTTGCTTAAAACATTAAAATCAAGATTGGTCAAACAAAGTTAACTTTGGTCAGAACTTGGTCAACACAGCTGGAGCATGGTAAATAATGGATGGCCATGGTTTAGAGCTCATGGGAGCATTAAGGGTTCTGTTTTAAGCCCCTTATCACAGTTAATCTAAGGACCTCTTGTAAGACCTTCTTGTTCTCATTTTAAATTTAAACTTTTATAAAGCTGCATTTAATGGTAGATTGTAATTTGTATATGTTAAGTAAAATAGGAAGAATTCAGTAGTTGAGTTTTCTGTTGCTTAGTTGTAGTTTGCAGAAGTTTAAAAGGCAGTTTCTAATCTACAAGGGTGTTTGAATCAAGCCTTGAATCTTAGTTTTAGTCTAGCATAATCGTCAATCCTGGTTCAAGTGACCCACAACAAGATAGTGTATGTTAGTTGTTGCAAAGTTTTAATGAGTCATTTGTGTGAAAGTCAAGATCTACCTTTGGACTTCAATTTTCTGCATTAAACTGTAATAATCAGTTGGATAATCACTTTCGTGGTTGCATAAGTAAACTTCTTAGCTTAATTTGGTTCTATAACAGCTTAGTATATCATTTTTGGTCATCCAAATTCTTGCAAAGTTCATCCAAGTCTAAATCCTAAGTTTTCTGAAAAAGTCAATTTTTGCACTAAATATGCCCAAACAGCTTTTACTTTTGATTTTTCATGGCTTCATTTTAGGCTCTAATCACTAGAAAATTGGGACAATTAGCCTTGGGTTGGTGATCTTTTCAACCCCATTTTTATTTTATTTTTAAATTTTTTTCTTAAGCACTTTTGATAAGGTCGAAAAGACCCTTGTGCAGCCTTGACTGCTGCCACAGGACACATCAGATACTTATGTTCTTTTTGTTTTTGTTTAAATTTTAGCTTAATCTAGCTTATTTAGGTTTAATTGTTTCCTTTTAGGTAGATGAGTTAGGGTAGGGCCAATTATAGCTTAATAGTGCTTATTTTATCATATTTGTGCTTATTTGCCTTACTTGTCTAGTTTTAAGACTTCCATTTGTTCAACTGTTTTTGCCAACTGATTTCCCCCGTCTCTAGTGTAATCTTAGGCTCATTTTCTTAGCTTTATAGGTATAAGGTTAGTAGTTCTTTAATTAGCAGAATCATTTAGTGTAAGTTTAAGTTAAAATCTGTGAAAGAGTGTTTGGTAAATCTGTCCTAGGCGTGTTTGTTCGCTTACTGTCCAAATAAGTCACATATAAGCTGATTATACCGCTTATTGTGAATTTTCAAACAGAAGTGTTTGCAAAAGTTCCTTATTGTGTTGGAAGCTTGAAGCAGCAAAAGAAAGAAAAAAAAAATAAGTATTCAAAAAAGGGTACCAAGGGGATTCGAACCCTGGTCCCTGAGCTCAAGCACACGACCACTACACAACAACACACAACCATCTTGCCCTTGGGACTTGTCTCGTTGAGTTTTACACAAATAATCCTTTTAACCCTTAAAAATAGTTTTGCTCATAAGCTATTTTTAGCTTATTTCCTGCTTATTTTACAAAGCACCACCCGCATTTTTTATTTTTCTTAGAACCAGTATTACTCAAAGTACTTTTTGTGAATTTTTCAGATTTTTCTTGAATAGTTTAGTATTTTTAATTAATTAATTAGATTAAAATAGTTTTTAATTCGTAGTAATTAATTTAAAAGTCAAAAAAATACCCGGTCTTTTTCTAAAATTATTTTTCGTCAAATAGAACGTAGGAAAATTGATTTCACACCCGTAGCCCTTAAATTGCAAAATTTTTACGTTTATGGCTCGGGTGGTTGCCGGTTTTTACGTTTTTGCGTTTTTGCACCCTAGGACTTAGTGTAGCTTCGTTTTATCATTCCTTAGGCTTAGTGTTAGTTTATTTTTAGTTTTTTAGGGTTCCCTTTCCTTAATTACCTTCCCGTTGATTAAATTGTAGAATACGTAATCAAATAAATCATTAAAACCAATTCAAGTTCAAATCACGAAACTCAGCGAATCCTTCCATTCACACCTCGTTGGGACACGACCCGGGGAAATCACTTTCCCGGTATCACTTTTATCACACCCGTGAGGTTTGGCACGTTGACCTTTTTCCTAAAGGGTTAATTTGTCGAATTTTACGGTTAATTTGATATTGTTGATATTTGTGTTTTTCTCACACTCACTTCACAACGAATCAAATTTTGGCGCCGCTGCCGGGGAGGTGTGTTGTGACAATATCGTGATTTTTGCGATTAGTGACTTGAAGAACCTTCCTCGTGAAGTTATTGCTTTTATAAAAATACAAAAATACAAAAATATTTTTCTTTTCTTTGTATATATATGTAAAAGATTAAAAATACAAAAAGATTTTTGCTTGTTGTTTTAAATAATATAGAAGACACAATCAATATAACATTCTCAACTGAGGTGTTATCATTATAAGTTCCCGAACAAAAGATTTAAAACTTGCCTTTGTGTCGCTCGTGATTTGGTTTATTTCTATCGGTTTAACAAACTGTGTGAGGGGTATAAGGACGGTCTGACATTAAATTGCGGCTGAAAAGAGACGGGTTTTTAATAAGCTTCGCGCTGACCTAATAAGTCTCTCCGCTCCTTTGTGCGTTTTACTTATAGAAGTGATCATTTCACGTGGGATTATTGGTTTAAGTTCACTGTGTTTTGCCTCGGTCTTGTTTTAATTGAAAGTGTTGTTTTTGGAAGTGCATGCGCACTCGTTCCTCTAGATCATTGAGCCCTTTTCGTGATCTAGCAGAAATTCCTAGAAGTCGTTCTCATAGACGTGCTGCCCGAATAGTCGAACCCGAGATTTGTACTATTCCAAACAACAATATGGCAGACGAACGAACTATGGCGGAAATGCTCCAGGCACCCACCGAGGGTTATGGAGATGCCATCGTTTTACCACCAATCAATTCTGATCACTTTGAATTGAAGACGCATTTGATCCAACTTGTGTCTACGAATCAATTCCACGGGTTTGATCGAGAAGACCCGTATGCACACATCCGTTGGTTTAACAAATTGACCTCAACTATCAATTACAAGGATGTACCACAAAAAGTGATCAAACTGATGCTATTTCCGTTCTCACTTGAGGGGGCAGCCCGGATTTGGCTGGAAAAAGAACCCCCTCGAACCATCGAAACTTGGGAGGATCTTGTTCAAAAGTTTGTCAATTATTTCTTTCCTCCATCAAAGACGACTAATCTTAAAAATGAAATTTCTGGATTTCGTCAAAATTTCGATGAAAACTTTGGAGAGGCATGGGAGAGATTCAAATATCTCCTCAGGAAATGCCCCCATCATGAATTCACGGAGCTTCAACAAGTTAATATCTTTTATAATGGGTTGAACGGTAACGATCAAGATTCTTTGAACCCAGCCACAGGTGGCAATATCTTGAATCGTAAGCCTAAAGATGTGATTGAGATTTGCGAAATAAAATCAAAAGTTCCTATTTCTCGCAACAAAGTCAATATTCCGAACACTCCTGCTTCTTCATCCGGTAACTCTTCCGAGTTAGCCGCTCCGTTAGCCGCTCTAACGGACGTCATCCGTTGTATGATGAAAGAGGCAAAGGAAATCAAAACCGAAATTCATAAGCCGGAACCAATCAAAGCCGTGAACAAGGTGTGTGAAACTTGTAGTGGTCCACACGCTTATTATGATTGTCAAGCAACCGATGCTTCTGTTTACCAAGCTCCCGTAGCTTCTGTAAACCACAAACAATACCGACCACAAGCTGATCCTCACTACCGTGCACCTAGCAGTATGACACCACCTGGTTTTCCTCCTGTACAAAACCATGGCAATCAAAATCGCTTTGTTCCGAATCAAGGACAAAACTTCAATAACTCTCAAAATTTCAATCAGAACCGGAACAATTTCAACCAACCATATCAAGCTCCAAATCAGCAAAGTTATCAACAACCTTCTCCAGCTCCCCTACCAAATGACTTCATGAAAATTACTGTGTCAAGCATACGTTCAATGCAAACTCAGATCAATAACATGAGAGTTGAGCTTAAAAAGGAAATTGATACCACAATGTCTCGGCAGACAAATGTGTTGAAGAATATGATGAGCAGTTTCATGAACATGAATATGAACAAAGCTTCGTCATCTTCTGGAGGACTCCCAAGCAATACAGTTCCAAATCCAAATGCCGAGTTAAAAGCCGTCACCACTCGTAGTGGTAAGACGCACAATGGACCTTCGACCCCAATGCCTCCTCCACCAGGAGCAATGAGTCAAGTTACCAAGGATACAACGGACAAGGTTCATTTCTCAAGCCCACGAAGTACCGCACACGTCCCACCTTCGGTAGTCCAAGCTTCAAGTCCGGAACCCGAAGTTCCGAAGACAAATTCTGAGCCAGAAATGACTTCTGTCCCGGCTCAAAAGTCTAGTCAGCTTCCTTACCCATCAAGATTGCATGATGAGAAGCTCAAAGACAAAACTAAAGAGCAAATGGAAAAATTTTTCCAAATTTTCAATGAACTGCACTTTGATATAAGCTTCGTTGATGCTCTCGTTCTAATGCCCAAATTTGCATCCACACTTAAAGGCTTGCTGAGCAACAAAGATAAGTTATCTGAGATGGCTAAAACCCCTCTCAATGAGCAATGCTCTGCGGTCCTTCTCAAGAAGCTTCCCAAAAAGCTTGAAGACCCCGGCAGGTTTTTAATCCCGTGTGATTTCTTGGGGATGGTTCAATGCTCCGCCTTGGCCGATCTTGGCGCAAGCATTAACCTCATGCCACTCTCAGTATGGAAGAAACTGTCTCTTCCTAAACTTACATCCACTTGTATGACACTCGAGCTAGCGGACCGTACCAAAACTCGTCCACTTGGGATAGCCGAGGATGTCGTAGTGAAAGTAGGAAAGTTTCACTTTCCTACTGACTTTGTTGTAGTAGACTTTGATGCAGATCCTAGAGTTCCCCTCATCTTAGGGAGAGCTTTCTTGAGAACGAGCCGTGCTCTAATTGATGTATTTGCTGAAGAGTTGACCATACGGGTTGACAACGAAGAACTCACGTTTAATATCAACCAGAACTCCAAACCTCTATACAAACATAGTGTTGCCACAATTGATCAAAAATCTGAAAGAATCGATGCAACACTCTCAAATTTCACGGTTAAGAGGAATCATCAAAAACGTGCTGAGCTAAAAGCTTTGAAAATCAACCCTGGTTCAAACAAATGGTTTGATAGTTGTACCAAGGAAGTCCAGAGTGTTCTTGATGATGATGATCTAGAATCGGAGACTTTATCGGAAGTGGTGGAAATTGCTAGCTCTAAGAGCACACCACTTGTACCACCTCCGGAATCAGTTTATCGTATTGAGTTTGTTAACTCTGTGAATGAAACCAAACTCTCTTCAGTTTCATCTGGATTGGATGATGATGTTTGTGATCCAATGGGAGACATCCTTCCCATTGAAGAATTGCTCAAAAATGATCCATCATCTCCTAGTCTTATTATTTCCGACTCTTCCATCCCTTCTCTCACTCCGGATGAGGAAGATGACAACTTTTGGAATGAAGTCGATGCCTTTCTTAGTGATGAGTCGATTCCAACAGGAATTGATAATACTTACTTTGATTCGGAGGGGGACATCCTTTTTCTGGAAAATCTGTTGATTGAAGAACCGTTTCCAACCCTCCCTACCGGAAATTCTGTTGACAATCACCACACAAACTTCAAGACTAAGCTTAAGAATGTCAAAAATGGTGATTTGCTCTTTACTGATGAGGAATGGACCTGCATTCTCATGCACATCTTTGTTCCATTCTTCACAGATGGTGTGGTTGCTCTTTCCCTTTTCTCTTTCGGGAATGAGGACACCATCTTTGACCCCGGTATCATCCTTTATAGTTTCTACTATTAACAATACCGCGGTTGTATCTCGTCGGTGTGGAACTTTCTGATGTTCATATGTTTATTAACACTGTGAACGAAAGTCCGATCGAGATTGGTTTTCCACGTTGCTTCCCCAAGAACAAATGAATACGGGGTCGAGTCAAGCTAGCGACTCGGGAATCAAAAACAGTAGCACACTATATGGGTTTTCACCCGTATTTCTGACTTCTTTCTACTTTCTACCACCCTAGTGTGGGGGAGTTGCCCCCCGCTGTTGTACATAAGTTTTCAAAAAAAAAAAAAAAAATTCAAATAATGGCCGTAGTATTTCCCTTTTACGTTCTCAGTTTCGGCATAACCGCCGGTACTTTGAATATTGAGGGCAATATTCACTTCTAGTGTGGGGGGAATTCTCACGAATTTTATCTTATGTATTACCATCTTATTCCCCCATTTTTGGCCAAAAAAAAAAAAAAAAAAAAAAAATTTTATGGTTATCAGTCCGCCATAAACAAAAGGATTGACTAATCCAGGAGCAAACGGCTCTTGGTAAAGATTTATCAAATCCGTTGACGGCTTGCAATTTACCCAAAATTGTATGGTGTTCAGCTCACCATATCTTTAATTAGTGAAGAGTTGGCTAGCCCGCAAGTTTATGGCTTGTGGTAAAGGCAGTGGAAAAACCATAATTGGTAATCAGCTCACCAAATATAATATTGATAATTTATCTAAGAGTTGGCTAGTCCAGAAGCAAACGGCTTCTGGTAAAGACAAATCAAATCCGTTGGAAGCTGGTGGTTTGCTCAAAATCACATGGTTATCGGTGTACCATGGTTCTTACTTGAACTAAAACATTTGGCTACTCCAGAAGTAATGGCTTCTGGTAAAGAGATTCAAAACCATTAAGTTTTCTCAAAAGATTGCTAGGGACTAGCAATGGTTCAGTGTGGGGGATTGATGAGTGTGTAAAAACTCATCATTTTAGGTCAAATCTGAACTGCAAAACATCTAAAAACACTCCGAAATGCATCAAAATACTGAAAATATCTCAAAATTGTGTTTTATATGTTTCAGATGCAAAATTATTGAAAACAAATGAAAAACGAACAAAGTTTGCATAATTGGCAGTTTCAGTCCCCCGACTTTCAAAAATTGGCAGAAATAGTCCCTGAGCACATATTTTAAAAAGAAAAGTCACCAAAGGTCCTTTTGAAATCATAAGTTGTCATAATTAGTCCTTTGGTGAAAAATTTCAAAAGTTTTGAGAAATTACAGTCTTGATCCCTGGATTTTTAAAATGATCATGTTTAGTCCTTGGAATTTCACAATTGGCAAAAATGGTCCTTAACTTATTTGAGATTTACAAGTTTGACCCTTGGACTACAACTTCATAAGTTTCAGTCTTGGTCCCTACATTTTCAGTTTGACAATTTTAGCCCCTAAAGTATTAAATGGGTTTATATCTTATCCTAAGTCCAAATTAATATACCAAGCCCAATAATCCTGGTCGAGTCCAAACCCAACCCAGCCATATAACCCGACCCAAACTCTTTCCCTCCAAAATAACATTGACCTTCTCCTTCCCCAAAACACTCTGCGCCCAAGAACCCTAGATACCCTACCCCTCTTTTTCCAGTTTCCCACATACTCACACCCTTTATCCAATACCCAAAACACTCCACCTCCAAACTTCCTATTACCCACCTTCACCAAAACCTAACTCACCCTTAATCCCTTTTACCCAGATTTTCCCAAATCCCAAACCCACTCCCACAGCTTCTCACCTTTCCAAGATGGCCAAGCTGGCAATCCAAGCTTCAAAAGATCCATGGACGGCTCAGATATGCTCTCATGGGTACCTACTTAATCAAGGGCCAAGATTAGTCCAAGAAAGCACAAAGGTTGGTTTTTGCTTGATTGCACTCACAGAAGAAACACAACTGAAGACTCAAGAGATTGAAGACCAAGTAGTTTTTAGTATAAATAGGAGCTTGTAGCCAATGTATAAGGCACCCCTTAGATTTTTAGCTTTTAATGAAATTAGTTTTAATTCAGTGTAATTTTTTCTCAGTTTAATGAAAAATCAGCTTCTTCTTCCTTAAGTTCTGTCATTACCTTATAAGTTTTACAAACTTGTGTTTTCATATGTTATCAAGTTTGAGACAGCTTCCCAGTAGCTTTCCATAAGCTTGTTAGCTATTTTCAACATTTTTTTTGCTTAAAACATTAAAATCAAGATTGGTCAAACAAAGTTAACTTTGGTCAGAACTTGGTCAACACAGCTGGAGCATGGTAAATAATGGATGGTCATGGTTTAGAGCTCATGGGAGCATTAAGGGTTCTGTTTTAAGCCCCTTATCACAGTTAATCTAAGGACCTCTTGTAAGGCCTTCTTGTTCTCATTTTAAATTTAAACTTTTATAAAGCTGCATTTAATGGTAGATTGTAATTTGCATATGTTAAGTAAAATAGGAAGAATTCAGTAGTTGAGTTTTCTGTTGCTTAGTTGTAGTTTGCAGAAGTTTAAAAGGCAGTTTCTAATCTACAAGGGTGTTTGAATCAAGCCTTGAATCTTAGTTTTAGTCTAGCATAATCGTCTATCCTGGTTCAAGTGACCCACAACAGGCTAGTGTATGTTAGTTGTTGCAAAGTTTTAATGAGTCATTTGTGTGAAAGTCAAGATCTACCTTTGGACTTCAATTTTCTGCATTAAACTGTCATAATCAGTTGGATAATCACTTTTGTGGTTGCATAAGTAAACTTCTTAGCTTAATTTGGTTCTATAACAGCTTAGTATATCATTTTTGGTCATCCAAATTCTTGCAAAGTTCATCCAAGTCTAAATCCTAAGTTTTCTGAAAAAGTCAAATTTTGCACTAAATATGCCCAAACAGCTTTTACTTTTGATTTTTCATGGCTTCATTTTAGGCTCTAATCACTAGAAAATTGGGACAATTAGCCTTGGGTTGGTGATCTTTTCAACCCCATTTTTATTTTATTTTTAAAATTTTTTCTTAAGCACTTTTGATAGGGTCGAAAAGACCCTTGTGCAGCCTTGACTGCTGCCACAGGACACATCAGATACTTATGTTCTTTTTGTTTTTGTTTAAATTTTAGCTTAATCTAGCTTATTTAGGTTTAATTGTTGCCTTTTAGGTAGATGAGTTAGGGTAGGGCCAATTATAGCTTAATAGTGCTTATTTTATCATATTTGTGCTTATTTGCCTTACTTGTCTAGTTTTAAGACTTCCATTTGTTCAACTGTTTTTGCCAACTGATTTCCCCCGTCTCTAGTGTAATCTTAGGCTCATTTGCTTAGCTTTATAGGTATAAGGTTAGTAGTTCTTTAATTAGCAGAATCATTTAGTGTAAGTTTAAGTTAAAATCTGTGAAAGAGTGTTTGGTAAATCTGTCCTAGGCGTGTTTGTTCGCTTACTGTCCAAATAAGTCACATATAAGCTGATTATACCGCTTATTGTGAATTTTCAAACAGAAGTGTTTGCAAAAGTTCCTTATTGTGTTAGAAGCTTGAAGCAGCAAAAGAAAGAAAAAAAAAAATAAATAAGTATTCAAAAAAGGGTACCAAGGGGATTCGAACCCTGGTCCCTGAGCTCAAGCACACGACCACTACACAACAACACACAACCATCTTGCCCTTGGGACTTGTCTCGTTGAGTTTTACACAAATAATCCTTTTAACCCTTAAAAACAGTTTTGCTCATAAGCTATTTTTAGCTTATTTCATGCTTATTTTACAAAGCACCACCCGCATTTTTTATTTTTCTTAGAACCAGTATTACTCAAAGTACTTTTTGTGAATTTTTCAGATTTTTCTTGAATAGTTTAGTATTTTTAATTAATTAATTAGATTAAAATAGTTTTTAATTCGTAGTAATTAATTTAAAAGTCAAAAAAATACCCGGTCTTTTTCTTAAATTATTTTTAGTCAAATAGAACGTAGGAAAATTGATTTCACACCCGTAGCCCTTAAATTGCAAAATTTTTACGTTTATGGCTCGGGTGGTTGCCGGTTTTTACGTTTTTGCGTTTTTGCACCCTAGGACTTAGTGTAGCTTCGTTTTATCATTCCTTAGGCTTAGTGTTAGTTTATTTTTAGTTTTTTAGGGTTCCCTTTCCTTAATTACCTTCCCGTTGATTAAATTGTAGAATACGTAATCAAACAAATCATTAAAACCAATTCAAGTTCAAATCACGAAACTCAGCGAATCCTTCCATTCACACCTCGTTGGGACACGACCCGGGGAAATCACTTTCCCGGTATCACTTTTATCACACCCGTGAGGTTTGGCACGTTGACCTTTTTCCTAAAGGGTTAATTTGTCGAATTTTACGGTTAATTTGATATTGTTGATATTTGTGTTTTTCTCACACTCACTTCACAACGAATCAGTAGCCCGTATGGTTTTTTTTTTATCACTCTTTTTTTTTCTTTTCTCTTTTTCAATTTTTTTTCGATTTTTTTTATCATACACTTTTACTCTACCATCCTCTACGGTAACATCAAAATGATAGGGATTTATAGGCACATCCCTACACTTTAGTTTTTATTACTCTAACACTAATTTGAACCGAATTGAAAAGATCAAAACACTTGGGGTACATTATTACGCAAACAAAGGGAATTTGAATTTAACGTTCCCTTCCCGTCATTTCATAAACTTTAACTTTTCCCATGAATCCCAATCGTCCCAAAACTGTGTACAAAGGATATGACTCGACTTAGCAACTCATGCAAGCAACCAGATAATTGAACTAAGGTTTTTGGGTGATAACAAAAATGCACTAAAAGTGAGTGCATACAGGGTAGGCTAAGGCGATTTGGGTGTATATTTGGGGGTGGGGTGTAAACAATGCTCTTCATTGATATTCCGGAAAAAACCGAAACATCACGAGAACCGCGAAAAGGATAGGCTCTGAGGGGTTAAATAGGGGTATCGTGTACTAAAGATGAGTACAACACAAAGGGTGTGGGGGAATTACTCAACCGAGGTGGAAGAAGTAATTATATTACGGGTATCAAACAAGGGTTATCCTAATGCCTCTTATCATTTAGTTATTTCTAACTACACAAGTGTAGTCTTACTAGCGATCTCGGAATGCATCACAAAACAAGTTGTAGAATCTAATATACTACCGGTTCACACTCTAAGAATTAAAGATGAATGCTTTAATTCCTACTAATCTAAGGGTGATCCTCACATTTTGGGTGGAATTTAGGTGGTAAAGGGTTTTTGTGCTAGTCATGCAACTTCCTATCCGTGAGACGCTTTTGTTAAAACTAATGGCCCACTCCTATATGTCATGAAAAATTAAAAATTTGGTGCCAAAATTACCCTAACCGACATTTTCTCATGGTTTATTACACAAATACAATTGGACAAAGCAAATATTCAAGGATAAGCATAGTTTCAAAGTTCCCGTTTTATTTTCCCTCCCTACACTTAAACTGAACATTGTCCCCAATGTTCCCCGAAAGTATCAAAGTTATGATAATGGAAGGTAATTAAAAACGAAAGAAACTAATACTCCCCTGATTAGCTCGGTAGGATCCGTGTAAAGTAGTGGTTAAATTCTTTCCAAGAAGAATTTATGCGTGAAAAGCTCCTTCCAATCTTATGTAATTTCTTCTTGATAAACTAAACCTGCACACTTGAAGAAAACAAACGAAACCTTCACGTAAAATCGGCGGTAATAATATATATAAGACTCGATTTAAACTAGGATATAATGCTTGTGGAATGGATGTTTACAGAATTTTTGGAAAATTAAGACCTGGAAAATTCCAAAAATTTATAAGTAGCTCAGAAAACGCGAAAAAGCAAGGTTGTCAGGATCGGGATCCTACCTAGGATCGTTTTCGGCTTTGCAAGATCGTAATCGTAGGATCGGATCGGGATCGTAAGATCGTATGAAAATGTATATATTTTTGTATAGGGGTTGTAGATCTATATTTCTATATAATATTTCATATGATAAACGGATCTAAATGGATGATAAAAGAAAAAGTTACATGTTCAAGTACCGTAGTAGTAGAATATTAGATATATTTCAATGCATACTTGCACAAAGTTACTACATACGTGCACTGTGCACCTATTTCTTGTTTTAATGTTTTTTTATTATAGGTTTTTCGTGATAACATTTATGCAAAAAGATAATGTTAATTTATTAGCACGTGATTCTGTAACTTTTTTGTTACAATATATAGATTAATGCAAAAAGATAAAAGGATTGTAACTGAAAATGAAACGACATAATTTATAATAGAAGGAAACACAATTTTTTTTCTTGATGACCAAATAAATTAAATTAGATCGAATATTTTGATAATATTATTGAATTTTTTTTCTTGATGACCAAATAAATTAAATTAGAATATTCATGCTTTTATATGTAACATAAAATAAAATATGAACAAAATTGGGTCAAATATGTAGATAGTTTACTTCAAAAACAAGCTTATAACATTTTACAAAGCACAAAATCGTTTTTCATAATAAACCCAAAAAGACATATCTAAACTATTTCTAAATGGTCTATAAAAACATAATTATTTTACACTCATTAATCTTGCAAGATACAATTAATTAACAACACCACAATAATATCTTTTTGAAAAATTCTTAGTGATTGGGCTTTAAGACATGAGCTTAAAAAAAAAAAAAAAAAAAAAAAACTAGTAATAGGCGATCCTATACGATCCGATCCGATCCTACGATCCTACGCGCGATCCTACGATCCTGCTGCGATCCTACCTGGATTACGATCTTGTTAAGATCCTGATCGTTTTTTGTGTGTAGGATCGTAGGATCGTACGATCCTACGAGCAGGATAGCGATTTTGACAACCTTGAGAAAAAGTAATCTGATGTTTTTACTCCTTCCTGACGCCGTCAGGTTGCAATCCTGACTCCGTCAGGTTATCCTGACAAAAACTGGTCTGCGATTTTCTGGAAAAAATTCTGGAAAATTTACATCTTTAGAATCTGGAAAAATTTCTGCAAAACATCTATTATGACTCAATACAAGCATTTGACTCGAACAAACACACATATATATCTTTTAGTTAATTGTTATTCTCATGTTTACGTTTCTTTTAAAAACGTGTGTAATCCTCCCTACACTTATCCCTTATGTAAAATACCTTTATATGTAATTAAGACGAGGTTAAAAACAAAATAAAGCATTTTTACAAATTTAAACATGAGAATAAACAATCTATAAAGGACATATGACACTAATAAGCAAACAATTAAGCATGGGTTGCCTCCCACGAAGCGCTTTTCTTTATTTAAGAGTCTTGTAGCTAGACTCGTAGTCGTGCTCCTACGTGACTTCATTACCGCCACCTTCTTCAAAAACAATATCCTCATCGTTCACCATTTCATTATTATCCAACTGATAATGCTTCACCCGTTGTCCATTAACGGTGAATTCTCTTCCATCGTGGTCTAGTAACACCACCGCTCCATTGCCCATCTGTTTTCTTACTGAAAAGGGTCCATACCATCTCGATTTGAGTTTTCCTGGGAATAATCTCAGTCTTGAATTATACAAGAGCACCTTATCTCCTTCCGAAAACTCTTTAGGACTCTTTATTCGTTGATCATGCCATTTTTTTGCCCTTTCTTTGTATGTGATTGATGATTCATACGTTCCAGCCTTAGTTCATCTAATTCTTGAAGCTGTAAGAACCGATTTGACCCTACTTCAGAATAATCCATATTACAGGCCTTAAGTGCCCAATATGCTTTTTGCTCAAGTTCAATAGGGAGGTGGCACGCCTTCCCGTATACCAAGCGAAAAGGGGTTGTTCCGATAGGTGTTTTGTAAGCAGTTCTAAATACCCAGAGTGCCTCATCCAGTTTGAATGCCCAATCTTTTCTATTCTGGTGGACCGTCTTTTCAAGTATCCGCTTTAATGCCCTATTTGTGTTTTCTACTTGTCCATTCGTCTGAGGATGATATGCAGTAGAAAATCTATGTGGGACGCCATACTTCTTCATCACCTTCTCCATTTGAGCATTGCAAAAGTGAGTCCCTCTATCACTGATCAATGGCTTGGGAATCTCGAATCGTGCGAAGAGCTTTTTAAGAAAATGGATAACTACCCTCGCATCATTAGTCCTAAGGGCTTGAGCCTCTACCCATTTGGATACATAATCAATAGCTACGAGAATGTATTCATTTCCTCCGGAGGATGGAAAAGGTCCCATGAAGTCTATACCCCAAACATCGAATATTTCGCAGACTTGGATATAGTTATGAGGTGATTCATCCCTTCGCGAGATGTTTCCTGCTCGTTGGCATGCATCACACGTTTGAACTAATCTCTTAACGTCTCGAAAAATAGTAGGCCAATAGAATCCGGCATCGAAAACCTTTCGTGCCGTGACACTTACACCGTGATGTCCTCCAGATGGTCCCGCATGACATTCTTTTAGAACTCGATCAATCTCTCTACCGGCCACGCAACGTCGAATGATTTGATCAGGGCATATGCGGAATAGGAAGGGCTCATCCCAGAAGTAATGTTTTAGCGTAGTGAAGAATTTCTTTTTATCTTGCTTGGTCATGTAATCTGGCAAAACCCTACTGGACAGGTAGTTAGCATAATCCGCATACCATGGCTCAATTTCCTTAATGGCCATTAGCCGTTCCTCGAGAAAAGAGTCGCGAATCTCGGTGTGATCGAATTTCTCAAGATCAGGGTTTTCCAAGCGTGATAGATGATCAGCAGCGAGATTTTCAGCCCCCTTTTTATCTCGAATTTCAATGTCGAATTCTTGAAGTAATAGGATCCACCTAATGAGTCGGGGCTTAGCATCTTGTTTTGAAAACAAGTAGCGTAAGCCGGAGTGATCGGTGAAGACGACAGTTTTAGAGAGAACGAGATATTTACTGAACTTATCGAAGGCAAAAACTACAGCTAAAAGTTCTTTCTCGGTGGTCGTGTAATTCTCTTGCGCTACATTCATGGTTTTGCTAGCATAGTAGATTGGTTGAAAATGCTTCTCTTTCCTTTGGCCGAGCACAGCGCCTACAACATAATCACTAGCATCACACATGATTTCGAATGGCTGAGACCAATCAGGGGTGACCATTATAGGCGCCTGAGTGAGATCTGTCTTTAGTCGGTTGAATGCTTCCTTGCATTCTCCATAAAAATCAAAAGGGGCATCCTTAACGAGAAACTGTGTCATTGGCCAGGCAATTTTCGAGAAGTCTTTAATAAACCTTTGATAAAAACCCGCATGACCTAGAAAGCTGCGAATGGCTTTAACGGTGGTAGGATAAGGGAGTTTGGAAATTGCTTCGATTTTTGCTCTATCGACCTCAATTCCATTTCCAGAGACTTTATGTCCTAAGACAATTCCTTCTTTTACCATGAAATGACATTTTTCCCAATTTAAGACCAAATTAGTTTCCTCGCACCGGTTCAACATCTTCCTAAGGTTGGAAAGACAAAGGTCGAAGGAATTTCCAAATACCGAGAAATCATCCATGAAGACTTCCATGCTGTCCTCAATTAATTCGTGGAATATGGCCATCATACATCGCTGAAAGGTAGCGGGTGCGTTACATAACCCGAAGGGCATTCGCTTGTAGGCAAACGTCCCGTAGGGGCATGTAAATGTAGTTTTTTCCTGATCTTCAGGGGCAATGGGAATTTGTAAATATCATGAAAAGCCATCAAGGAAACAGTAGTATTCATGCCCGGGTAACCTTTTGAGCATTTGGTCAATGAATGGCAGAGGAAAATGATCTTTCCGGGTGGCATCATTCAACTTTCTATAGTCAATGCAGACACGCCAACCAATAACTGTTCTTTGAGGCACCAACTCACCCTTTTCATTCTTCACAACCGTTAATCCTCCCTTTTTTGGAACCACTTGGACTGGGCTGACCCATGGGATATCTGATATGGGGTAGATGAGACATGCGTCAAGAAGCTTGATGACCTCCTTTTTCACTACCTCCTTGATATTAGGGTTAACTTGTCTTTGCGGTTGAACGGTTGGTTTGTAATCTTCTTCCATGAGGATTTTGTGAGTACATAATGTAGAATCAATTCCCTTAATGTCGGCAACACTCCACGCGATCACTCCTTTGTACTCTTTTAAAACTTCCAAGAGCTTCTCTTTCTGACCAGTGGTTAGCGAAGAGCTTATGATGACAGGGAGTTGGTCCTCTCCTTGAAGGAAGGCGTATTCCAGGTGACTCGGGAGATTTTTTAGTTCTAAGGTAGGGGGTTCTTTGATTGATGGTTTTAGCTTGTTCTCTGGCTTTTGAAGCTCAATAGGTTCAATTTCTTCCCTTCGTGGATAAAAGGAAACAGCTCCAACCATCTCAATTTCTTCTTCGTTGTATATTATGTTGTTATCATTATTCATGAATTCGTTTAATAGATACTCGTCAATGCAGCCATCTATGTCATCAACAAATTCATCAACTTCCTCAACAAAATATACGGGGTGATCGCAGGAGGAGGAATGGCTCATAGAATCCTTGATGTCGAAGGTTAAGCTCTCGGACCCCACTCGTAAAGTGAGTTTACCATCATGAACATCAATGATGGCACGAGCTGTAGCCAAGAAAGGTCTTCCAAGGATTATTGGGACTGAGTTATCTTCCTCCATTTCTAAAATCACGAAATCAACTGGAAACTTGAATTCTCCTACCCTTACAAGAACATTCTCACAAACTCCAATGGGGTATTTGATTGATCGATCAGCTAATTGGATACTCATCCTGGTTGGTTTCATCCCTGAATAGCCGAGTTTAAGAAACAGGGAGTATGGCATCAGGTTAATGCTTGCCCCAAGATCCGCCAAGGCATTTTTCATAGAAAGCGCCCCTATAGAGCAAGGAATGGTAAAACTGCCCGGATCTTCTTTCTTCTTGGGTAGGCTTTTCTGGATGATAGCCGAACATTCTTCTCCTAATGATATCAACCCTTCAAGTTTCTTCCGATTAGATATTAACCTCTTGAAGTATTTTCTATGTTTAGGGATGTGATAGAATACATCGAGGAGTGGTATGTTGACGGATGTTTGTTTCAAATAAGACAATATTCTTTCATTGTCTTCTTCAGCCTTTTGATTCTTTAGACGAGAGGGATAGGGAATCCGTGTGAGAGTTGGTCGTTGGGCCGGTGCTGGTGTTTGTGGAGGGGGACCGTGAGGGGTTGAAAGGGGTTCAGGAATTGCCTCATTTCCTAACACATGTTCCCTTGTGGTGGGGTTTCGGTTAGGATGCGGGGGATCCTTGGTAGTAGTTCCTGATCGAGTAGTGATGGCGCAAGTTGGGTCGTGAAGGGTTGGGCCAGATCCGCTTATTCTTTCATGGAGGTTGGTGAATTGACTTTCTAATTCAACTTGCTGCTCTTGGATAAACTCCCCAAGACCTTTAAAGAGTGTGGTCCCTTCCATGGTAAACTGCCCGAGTTCTTCTTCAAAGGCATCACGGATGGTGTATTCAGATCCTTCCCTTCCTTCAGTTTTCCATTTCAGATTGCCCCAGGGATCACATTCATCATTTTGATAGAACGCGAGGAGTGAAGGGTCATCATAAATATCATGACTGGAAAGGAAGACGCTCTCTTGGCGTGTGTCATCACACTCATCACTCTCGTGCGGCCCTCCACAAATGTCGCATATGAGGTATGGGTTAATTAGCCTTTTTGGTTCTGGCAATTTTGTGAGGTATGCAAGCTTCTCCTGTGCTTTCTTAATCCGATCATTGAAGGATAACTCTTCATTCGAGAAAGTAGAGATACTTAGCGCGTTTACTGGCTCATTCCAATGGCTGTCTTGGTATTGAATGTATTCCTCAATGCGGTTCCACCCTTCTTCTACAGTGAGGTTCGCAATTCTTCGGCCAGTTGAGAAATCAATCCCTTTTTGATCCTTTCGGGAGACATTGTCGTAAAAGATTTGAACAAGCAACCAAAGGTTGATACCATGGTGTGGGGCTTGTTGAATAAGATCTTTGTAACGACTCCAGGAGTTAGTGATAGATTCTCCATCTGTTTGATGGAAGTGCAGAATTTTGCTCCTAATTGATGCAGTTCTTCCAGGGGGAAAGAACTTATTGGTGAACTTGGTTTTGAGTTGTTCCCACGTGAAAATAGACCTTGGAGGGAGCTTATCGAGCCACTCCTTGGCTTGCCCTTGAAGAGAAAATGAGAAAAACCGGAGTCTAGATGTCTCCTTGGATGCCCCGTCGGCATAAATAGCATCAACAATTTTTTAAAACTGTTTGATGTGGTGGATTGGGTTTTCGCTGTAGGATCCATGGAATTGACATGCATTTTGGATCAGCCAAATGTCAGAGGCATGCAGTACCTCATTGACTTGCTCTGAAGGATAGACAATGGCACTGGTGAATCCAGATGCAGAGGGGGAAGAGTATCCCCCGAGAGATTTTGCTTCAGGAGGATTAATGGGTCCATTGACCGGAGTGGTAGGAATTTCCTCGCCATTTTGGCTCAGATTGTCAATGATGATGGTTTCAGGGGATTGTGGGCAATGAAGGGACTCTTCATCAGATGTGACTTCATCAAAGTTGATGGAAGTGCCATGAGGTTCCGAATCATGGAGAGCTTTTCTTCGCCTATTGAGCTCTCTTTCGGGTTCTGCAAAAGGTTCAAGAAGAGTTTTGATGGAACTGCGGGTTCTAAGTTGTTTAAGGGGGTTGGTAGGGGGAAGTGGCAGTTGGTTATCGCCTTCCATGATGAAAAGTGATGGGATTACGAACAAAGGTCACGAAGAAGGGGGATAGACTAAGAGAAAGCTAAAAATGAGAAAAAATTTACTTGATAGGAATCAAGCAAAGAAACCTAAACGAGGTGGACTACTAACTAGCTATTCTATTCCCCGGCAGCGGCGCCAAAAACTTGATAATGCTACACGCGTCGTTCGGGGTCAAAGGAACTTCCTTTTCGTCGAGCAAGTTTTTCAACACCCTAGGCAGTGAACCTAATCGTTGTAGTGTAGTAATTAGGGTAAGCCACGGGTATTAATATCGTTCTCTAGGGGAATAGGAATGCTAGTAAGAAGTTACTACGCTAAGGTTGGGGTTGAGAAAGATTATTTTTTATCTTTTTATGTTTTTTAGGAAATTGAAAGGTACGAATCTCGGGGTTTGGATTTGGGGGGTTTGTATTGCTACCGATTACTCTACTTATCTAATTATCTAATCTAAGGTGTATGTAGTATATGTCTAATTATTGTGTGCTCGTATGATAGTTTAAAGATGTGTTTACTTAGGTTTTACTACTCCTTAATTATCTCCTATTGGTGGTTGAATTGTCACGTCCTTATTCTTGGTTGCGTTGTGTGTCTAAATTCGTAGGGTATGCGTATGTTCCCTAACTCTTTGAACTTACCAAAGGGTCTCGTCTACAAAACCCACTAGGGATAATAAACTCTTACTCTAAGGCACTCTTTGGTTGGTTTAGCTTACAACTACTCAAGGAGCTATATTCTAAGGTTCACAAAGATTTAATCAAGCATTAAGTACACAACGAATGACCTATCGCATTACTAGATCATTAATCAACTAAGATAAGAGACAATCAATCAATATTCAATAATTAAGTTTCATATTCCCTAAGCAAACACACAAGTTATTTTGCCGGACATGGAGAACATGCAAGTATACACACAAATAATCAAAGACATAATTGAATTAATGAAGTAAAACACTTATCTTGGTGTAAGATAGGGTTTGGAACCCTAAAATACTGTACAAGACAGCCTTGGTTCGGTTTAGGTTTTTACTCCAAAAGACTACACACAAATACTGAAAAATTCGGATTCTATATATAAGATTACACATGCGACGGCGTCACCTTATGTTTTGTGACGCCGTCGGATCGCCGTCATTAGGGTTTCGTCTTGGCCACGTTAGACTTGCGACTGCGTCACCTTGTGCTTGTGACGCCGTCCTCTTCAGCTTCTGACGCCGTCTGGATTGAATCTAGGCCGTCTGAGTTGCGACGGCCTTCTCTTTTATAACTTGATGTCGTCACTTGAAAATAAGAGTTTTGGCTTCTGTCCCGTTACAAAATCCTCTGACAGCGTCGCAGATAAGCTGTGAAGCCGTCACCTTGTATTTTCAGCAACTGGAGTGTCTCGATTCTTGACTTTGGCCATTTTCTTCGTATATCCGCGCCTTTTCGTCCAAATAAGTGCCATTACAGTAATTTGCGTTCACGAGACCTAAAAAGTGAAAAGGAACGATATTAAGTAATAACGGATACAAAAGTGATCAAATAAGGGCTTAAATGACCCCTAAAAAAGGCACCTTTTAAAACCTTATCAATATGTAATCGTTAGAGAGCTCGTAGTCGTAGATTATTTAATGTTAAGTAGTATTTAGTTAAGTATCACCGTGGAGGACGGATGGGTCTTTACCCACTGTATGCCTGATCTACAGCCCGTAGGTGGCGATTTATGTAAGAACTATAAATACTCTCTACCTCCCAAGGTAGAGAGTTGGAGCTCATAATAATACTTTCATTTTCTCTCACTAAGTTCCCTAAACCTTAAACTCTTTCTCTCTCTAAAACCATAGTATACGTCTCTTTGATCTTTGGTTTAGTGTGTTTATGAAATCAAATATCTAACAAAATGCAATTAAATGAAAGTAATATTCTTTAAGCTTAATTAATTGCTAAAAAGGAAACTACCATTTTGAGTAAGCAAACAAGTTTACTTTAAGCTTTAGTTCAAACTCTTTCCATTTATGGTTTATAGTTTGCTAAACACTTATCTTAATTTGCTTCGTGCAAAATTAGAATAATCTACATGGATGGAGACAACTCATTCAACATCATGTACAACTACTATTTTATGCAGCTACCTTAAAACATCATAAAACTAATCCGTCTAGCAACTATTTCGATAACTGCATTCTCGGGTAAGAGGTCCACACCTGAGGGAGTAATCCACCTAGAAACCACAGTGGGAACTCACCCGTTGTCACGAACAGTTGTCATGGAATTTCACGTCGTGCAAGCAAGGTCTGAATACAACATTTTATTCAGCACAATAGTAATACAACAACTTTGTGCGAAGGTGTCAATGATTCGGTCACATGTACAATTCCCAACTAAGTCAGGGATAGCCACAGTCGAGAGTGATTACCCAGGAGAAGAAGTGAAGCTAACAACATCAGTGGACAATGAAAGGATTTATGTGTGCAAACCACACAACAAGCTTTCACAACTTGCCTTCACATAAATGCCGAAGGGTTACACCAGTGCACACTAAATAGAATAAGCAGCGGAAATAAGAAATGCGTTTATGATAAGAAATGAAGTAAATGAGGAAATGAAAATACGGCACTATTTTCATTAAAAGGTTAAACGGTTATTACCTAAAACCTAATATTTATCAAGAGTTAAATATTAAGGGGTAATTAATGACAAGAAGCAAAACAACGAATCTAAAGGGTTATGTGTTTGATTCGTTTGACCAAAACCCAAAGGAGGGTGAGTTTGTTTTCTGAACAAACTCAAATACTTATTGTATAAGTATTCTAGAATATTCCTAAAGAGCCTATAAATACAAAGGCTTTCCTAGACATTCTCATAACTCACACACAGTCACTAAAACCCTCTCCCCTCTCCCTTCTCCATTCATTTGACCGATAGAAGGGATCAAACCCTTGATCGATCATCATTAAATTGACCAAAGTCGATTTAGTGTTTACCGATATTCATAACTCGGCTAACCTACACAAGTTCGAGCCCTAATTCTTCTTATGTATTATCAGTGGATACCTGACGCAACTCGAAGTAAGGTTTTCTTTCAAAAATCCCAAGTCTTGGTCGATCTCAAAAAAGAAGGCGAACCCACGCAATTGATTAAATCAGAAGCTTACATAACTGCAGGATTACAAGTAAGTCTTCTATAAACACCATTCATACGTATTTAAGGTTAGGTTATATCAATGATTACGTTATGATCTTGCTTGATAGGGTTTTTGTCTGGTCGTATGGCCTTTATGTGTTTTATTCCGTTGTGCATGTTTTTGTTGGTCATACGGGTACCATCAGAACCCTACATACAACATGACAATTAGGGAGATAAAATGGGAAGCTTTGTCTAGAGACAAAAAAATGAAGAAAATGTGGTAATCAATGATAAGAACCTTGATAAACCAATCATCATTGAAAAACACCTCCTACCCCACGTAAAAAAGCAACTTGTTCAATTGCTAGTCAATAGCCTTGATGTTTTTGCCTAGAAACTAGTCAATATGACATGCTTTCCTAGAGAATTTATTGTACATAACCTTGGTCTTAATCAATAAGCACCACCATTTGTGCAAACGATAATGAGTATTTACCTGGAAAGGTCAAACTCCATGACCAATCAGGTCTGAGATCTTTTCCATATAGGAATCCTTCGTCTTTTAAAATTTCAAAATGGGTTGCAAGCCTAGTCATGGTAAGAAATGGTAATGGTGCCTAGCACATGTGTGTTGACTTCATTGACCTCAACAAGGCATGCCTTAGAGACAAATACTTACTATCACCAATTGGATGGAAGGTAGAATCTCTATCTTGCTTCATGTATAAATATTTCCTTGACACCTACAAAGGCTACCATGAGATACTTTTAAAGAAGTTAGACGAAGAAAAACAACCTTCTACACTAATGAAGGAATATATTGCTACATAATAATGCCATTCGTGTTGAAAAACACGTGGGTAGCATATCAAACACTGGTAGACAGAGAATTCAAAGACCAAATAGGAGTCAACCTGGAAGCCTATGTGAATGACATGGTAATCAAAAGTAAAACTAAAGAAGATTTGATCAGGGATATTATGGAAACATTCCAGAACTTGAGAATGATCAATATGAAACTAAATCCAACAAAATACACTTTTGGAGTAAAGGAAGAACAATTCTTAGGGCGCATGATCAACTCGAGAGGCATCAGAGAAAACCCAAAGAAAATTCAAGCAATATTGGATATGAAATGCCCACGAACCCTCAACCAAGCACAAAGCCTGAATGACTGCAACGCAACTCTTAGCTGATTTCTATCACGAGCTACATAAAAGTCATTTCCATTCTTCAAAGTAATAAAAGAACATGTAACAATGACAAAGTTCAAATGGTCAGAGGAGGCTGAAAAGGCCTTCCAAGATCTTAATGTATTTTTGACTGAATTACCAACCATGATAACTCCAATCCCAGTAGAAACCTTATCAATGTACCTGTCAGCTTCCAACGAGGCTATAAGATCATTTTTGGTAGCCGAACGGGGAAAAAATGCCAATATATTTTGTTAGCAAGTCACTTCACGATGTAGAGTTACGATACCCACCTATCGAGAAGCTTGTATATGCTCTTTTTATCTCTTCCAAGCGGTTAAGGAGATATTTTCAGGCACGCCCAATAGAGGTCAATTCTAATGAGCCATTGAAGCAAGTACTAGCAAGGCTTGAAACTTTAGGATGACTGGCCTACTGGGAGTCACCCTAGGAAACATGAAATAACATATAAGCCTATAAAGTCAATCAAAGGGCAAGTTATGGCCGATTTCTTGGTGGAAATAACATTAGGAAGACACATAGCCAGTCGTCAAAGATGGCAAGAAGCAACCTACTCGGACAAAGCAAATTCCTGAACATGGTTCAGACACATGTGTAAACGCTAATCTCGACATTGCTTCAAACGACAAGGACCAAACTTGATCGTTATATAGTTTTCAACCGCCAAGCGGTTATAGTTACTTATATAATAATAAAACGGTTATGGACAGTTAATAGTAGTTAGTTAAAAACGGTTACATTTCAAACCGACACAACGGTTGGGGAATGCCCCTTTGTTTAGTATATATACGCATACATGTAATGTTACAATGTTAGACGATTTAGTTATTCAAGTTTATTGTTTGCATTTCATATCGACTCACACAATTTGGTACCAACATTTGGCATCAAGAGCCTTTGTTTTACCACTGCCTCGTTACACCTTCAAAACCAGAAATCATTTTTAACGAGACAAAGGAAAACCAGAAACCAAAAGAAGACGCTGAAACTTTGTTTCAGGAACAATAACATGCGACATATATTCATATACGTTGCCTGGATAACTAAGGGATGCAAGAGATGTAGTATACGACTTACCTTGTGTCGAAATTGCAAACGAGAGGACACCAAACAGAGTGGTGCCCTGTTTCTGCTGTGGTACTCATACACGACAGAAAACTCAAAGAAGAAGAACATTTGTTTGAAGGCTTTGTTGGTATCTTGCACACGACAACAAAGGAGAAGAAAGAAACTTCTGTCACCTTACAACGTGATAAGAAGTTTGATAGACGTCAAGAAGATACCTTGTGTATTAACGAGATATACAAGAAGAAAGAAAAGAAGCGTTGCTTGAAGATTGATAAGGTATACCAAGACAAACAAAACAATCAAGGATTGTTTTGTAAAGGTGTTTAGCAATACGAGAACAACAAATAACGAAGAAGGAAGCAGGCTGATCACTTGTTTTGAAAATAAGAATACCGACGGGTATTAAGAAGTTGTTGAAGATACGGTGTGAAATTAAGAAAGAAAAAGGAAGTATTGTGGTATAACGCGAGAAAGGAACAAGCAACAGCGGAACGACAAACAAATCTCACATTTGTTTAGACGTTGTGATAATACCGTAGGGTATTAGTGAAGAAAAAAGCAATCAAATTGCTTTGTAGAAAATACCGAGAGGTATTTGTGAGAAAAAAAAAAGTATTGTGAAGAACTTGGAAAGAAAACTACAACAAACTTCAATAGTTTGATTGGGGCGAAGGACACATTAGGTGTTTTTGGAGAAAGAAGCCGAGACAAAAGAAGGTCTAGGGCGTACGCTGAGAAACCAAGTTGACACAAAAGGAAGGACAATGTGGAAGTATAAGACGAGGAAAGAAAAGAACGTGGTTGGTATAACACTCGAGTACCGACACACAAGTAGGAATACGGTTGTGTTTAAAACAACAACGAGGTCACAAATTCAAACTTTGGATTTCTTTTATACTTTAGATAGTATAGATCGTTATTTTATATTATTAGGAAATCCCGAGAACTTTATATTTGATCCTGTACTTATTTGATTCCCAGATAACTATTTCTGTTCCCGTAGTATTAAGAATACCATACTCAGTTAGAACTCCCATACGAATTAGAAAGTGAAGATCATAAGCACTATCAAAATGCCAGGTGAAGATGCGAATAACACTAACACTGCACCAAAACCCGTAACCCCAATAGCACAATATCAATGCCCTAAACTCAAAACCAAAAACTACACAGTTTGGACTATACAGATTAAGGTCATACTAGAAGCACAAGGTTTATGGGAAGCAATAGAACCTAAGGAAAACACGCAAGTAGATGATAAGAAAGATAAGGCAACGACGGCCTTCCTATATCAAGCATTAACCGAAGATGTGATCTTACAAGTAGCAAGTTGCAAAACGGCAAAGGAATTATGGGATTCATTAAGAAAGAGACATGTTGGAGAAGAGAAAGTGCAATAAGCACGGTTACAATCACTGATGATTGGATTTAAGACCCTTCAGATGAAGGAAGATGAAACGGTGGATGCATTTACAGCCAAACTAAACGGCTACGCCACGAAGGCTAAAGAATTAGGAAAAGCTTTGGATGAATCACTTTTAGTACGAAAACTATTAGACTCCACACCAGATAGGTTCAATCAAATAGTAGCATCAATAGAACATACGAATGATCTCGATGACATTACGTTAGATGAGATCGCTGGAAGACTTAAGGCACTCGAGGAGAGAATAAAACTCTGAAAGGGAGGACAAGTAGAAAGCCAAGATAACCTATTATTCGCACAAGGCGAACACTCTAGAAATAAGAAAGGATTTACCAAATATAGAGGTAGATCAAACTATTCACGAGGAAATTGGCAAAATAAAGGAAATAGAGATAACTCGAATGGAGAAAATTCAGCTCACAATAAGAATAAAGGTGAGTGGAATAAAAAGAAGTTTAAATGTTTTAATTGCCGGGAAACTTGGACATTTCAAGAAAGACTGTAGAAACCCACCAACAACTCAGGATCAATCAAACATTATCTTAGAAGACGATGATCCATCATTATTAATGGCTACACACGAAACTGAAGAAATCTTGTTAAATGAAGAACAAGTACAACCCCGAAAATATGCTACAACAGATGCTAGCATATGGTATTTAGATAATGGTGCAAGTAACCATATGACGGGTACCAAAGGCCATTTTAAGGATATTGACGAAAACATCACTGGACACGTTCATTTTGGAGATGGATCGTATGTGGAGATAAAGGGTAGAGGTTCAATATTATTAGGATGTAGAAACCTACAACAGAAGATGATTTCGGACGTTTACTACATTCCAAACCTCAAAAGCAACATACTTAGTCTAGGACAACTCACTGAAATAGGTTGTAAGATCATCATGGATGGAAACATACTGACTTTGTACGATAAGAACAAGAAGTTGTTGATGAAAGTAAAATGATATAAGAATCGACTTTATAGTATTAGATTACATATAGAAGCACCTATATGTCTCTTAGCAAACGTAGATGACCAAGCATGGTTATGGCATGCTAAATCAGGTCACCTAAACTTTGACGTTATCAACAAGATGACAAGAAAAGGTCTAGTAGATGGAATACCGAGAATAAATCATGCAGGACAAATCTGTGATGCATGTTTATTAGGAAAACACATTAGAACACAATTTCCAAATCAAGCTAAATTTAGATCAAAGAACCGTTGGACTTAGTATATGGAGATCTTTGTGGTCCTATAAGTCCAGCCACACATTCTAGAAAGAAGCTCATCTTCTTATTAGTAGATGACTGCACACGTTTCATGTGGGCTTACTTTCTAACTTTGAAAGATCAAGCATTCGGAACATTCAAGGAATTTAGACAGCAGATTGAATCAAAGTTGAAGTTGAAATTAAAGATGCTAAGAACTGATAGATGAGGTGAATTTACATCAAATGAATTCACCAAATACTGTAAGGAGAATGGAATAGCAAGACAATTGACAGCACCATACTCACCGCAACAGAATGGTGTAGTAGAGGGGAGAATTAGGACAGTGTTATCAAATACTAGGAGTATGATGAAAGCGATGAAGTTACCCTTAACTTTTTGGGCGGAAGCAGTCAGACACGCCATTTACAAACTCAACAGGGTACCTATGAAAGCCCTGGAAGATAAAACACCTTATGAAGCCCTCTACAATAGAAAACCAAACCTGGAATACCTAAGGATATTCGGATGCACAACTTATGCTAAGATAACAATACCTCACTTGAAGAAGCTAGATGACAGAAGCATACCAATGATTTACTTAGGAGTTGAAGAAAGATCTAAAGCATGTAGGCTATATGATCCAATAGGAAAGAAGAAACATGTTAGTAGGGATGTAAAGTTTATGGAAACGAAACCGTGGGATTGGAATAACAATGAAGAGGATACAAGTACACAAGACACGTTTTGGACTAGTTTTGTAATAGACGGAGTTGACAATGAGAATCCTACACCAGTCAACACAGAAAACAATGATAACACGTTTCATGAACTGGAACCTATACCAGATCCACCCTCACCAATCACACCACCAACATACGCTTACAACCCTAACTCAGAAGATGAAGAAGGAGCTACTATTAGCTCATTAGAAAGCTCAGATCATAGATTTGATCATAGACCAATACAAGGTTTAAAGAATATTACGGAAATCTACGAAACTGCACGTGAAGTAGAAGCACCAAGCTTATTTTTCACAGAAGAAGAACCCCGTAATTACAAGGAAGCATCAAAAGATGAGAAGTGGATTGAGGCCACGAAGATTGAATTAGATTTAATCAACAAAAACAACACATGGACTCTTACCACATTGCCTGCAAATCAGAAGGCAATAGGACTCAAATGGGTTTACAAAACCAAGAGAGATGCACAAGGGAAGATCATTAAATATAAAGCAAGATTAGTAGCAAAAGGTTATGTACAAGAACAAGGAATAGACTTCGATGTGGTGTGTTGTTCCCTATTCACTATCGAAAAAAATAGTAAGTATTTAAAAACAAGTTAATAGTGAATCTATGACTGATAAGATGTAAGTAAAACACACTGATTAATTTTCAACATAATATTCTTTATTAGAAATAAATCAAACAAGAATATATTACCCAAGTACTTGCGGAATAGTACTTAGGATTGAAATGACAAAGGTTGGTAACTCCTCTCTAAGCTTAGGCTAAGTCTGAGCACAACTACAAGTACCCACTGAGCTATCTCAGGGATTAAGTTGTATTTGGAGGAGTGAAAGATGGTTTACGTGTGTGTGTGTTTTTACAATTCACAAGCTTAACCTTTCACTCCATCTCTTATGCTATTTATACTAGTATGAGTTTTAACTCTTTCCTAAGTGACAAACTAACAATTTACAGAAGACAAAATATTGATGTATTTTGTCTCTGTTTACAAAGACTATTTTAGGTAAGAGACAAGATTGCTTTCCAAAGGTCAGTGATGACACTGAGCCTGATCGTTTGCCATTCAGGGAAAGTTGACTTTGGTTGATAAGGACATCGTCTTATTTTGTTGGGAATTATGCTAAGTAGGAATTCTGCTGAAATATAGTGTTGATGGTTTCTGCTGAAGAACATAGAATCTACTGAAGAAGAGTTTCTGCTGAAGTAGTATAGTCGTATAGATGGATTCTGCGGAGATAGTTATTCTGCGTATTCTATAGTTAGTTAGGATATGCATGAGCTTTATTAGGAAGTGATTATGTATATCTTATTTAGTTTTATGTTTAAACGTTTCTTAGGAAACAAGTTAGGGTTCTTTGTCTATAAAAGGAACACAATAGTATGATTTATGTACGAGTTGAAAAACAAAGTTTCAGTATCAATATAAAGATCCATAGAGGATCAACGAGTTCTTAGTTATTCGTGCTTGTACTTGTGTTTGATTTCCGCTAAAGAATACAAGTAGTAGAGATTTTCTATTAGGTTGTTTGTGATTACATAAGCAATACTAACGATCTAAGAGTGCTCAAGATCTATCAAGGTCTAACGTTTCAACAAGTGGTATCAGAGCCTCGGGAGAGTCTCTACGATACTAAGAACAGTCTTTTCTAAACACCCATACAACCAACACAACATTCACCATGCCTGGATCAGCAGATGATATCGAAGTCACCAACAACCATAACACCACTCATCTGTAACAACTAAGTCTCTCGAACAACAATGCTAAGTTTCCATACCTCAAGAAAGAGGAGTACGATTTATGGGCAATGAAGATGCAGAACTGGATCTCCAACATTGATTGGAATCTATGGGAGATTGTAAGGAAAGGGAACAGTTTGAAGAGAACTACCACAGATCCTGATGGTAATCTTATTTATGTTCCTCCAAAATCTGCTGAAGAGTTACTGGCGGTTCAGAGAGAAACCAAAGTTAAAACAATTATTCTTCAAGCTATTCCTGAGGATCACTTGAGTGATTTTCACATCATGAATGATGCTAAGGATATATGGTTGGCCATCAAGGCCAAGTTTGGAGGGAATGAGGAGTCTAGGAGAATGAGAAAATCGATGCTGAGACAACAGTTTGAAGAATTTCAAATCTCTGAAGAGGAAGGAATTCACAAGGGCTATGACAGGTTTCACAATATTTTAAGTCAGTTGAATCAGCTGAAGGCAAAGCCAGATAATGATGATTGTAATTCTAAGTTTTTGCGATCTTTACCACAATCCTGGTTACAAGTAAGCATTGCCTTCAAAACTAAAGGTGGGCTTGATATGATTACCTTTGATGAGCTGTACAACAAGCTTAAATCTCTTGAGCATGATGTCAAAAGTCCCTTCCATTCATCATCTACTGCTAGTCACGCAGCATTTGTTGGGGCCTCCACCCCAAAGATGATCCATGCTCCAAGTCCAACTTACTCATCATCATCTTACACTACCACTCCATCAAGTTCTCAATCTAAAACTAGTGGTATAATGGAAGATGTGCTTGGATTCTTCTTTGCTGATTATGACCCTCAGCAGTAACTGGCATATGAGGATTTCGAACAGGTGGATCCACTGGATATGGAGGAGATGAAGTTGAAGTGGCAAGTGGCCATTCTCTTTATGGACATCAAGCGATTTGAGCGTAAGGCTGGGAGGAAGTTTGGTTTCTAGAGAAGAGATCCAGCAAGGTTTGACAAAAAGAAGGTCAAGTGCTTTACATGTCATCAGATGGGCCACTTCTCCAGAGAATGCAAGGATAGAAAATCTGGTGATGAGGTGAGATACTCTTCATATCAGCAGAATCAAAGGGAAGCTGGAACTTCAAAGACTGGTGGATCCTCGGCTGCTCTGGTCACTATGGATGCCAATATCGACTGGAAGTTACATGAGCAGGAGAATGATGAAAGTTCTGGTACTGATAATATTGGGTTGCTGGCAAGTTGTACTTCAAAAGATATGCATGATCAAATTGCCTTGATGGGCATCTCTCAGGTACAAAATTGTTTGTTTGGTTGTAGTGAATGTTATAATGAACTTAAGGAAGCATATGATATTTTGAAACCTAAATATAATGAATGCTATGTTGAAGTTGAAGCTTATAAACAGGCGTTAAAACATTAGAAAGATAAAAGGTTTGGTTTCAGAAGAATCAAATAGCTTATGATGAAAAGATTAGGGTGTTAGAGAGTGATCTTGAATGTACTAAAAATGACTTAAAAAGGACTGTGAAAGAAAAAGCAAGTGTAATTTCAGAAAATCTTGTGTTGAAAGAGAAATTAGATGCAGAAATTGCTAGGCATAACGAATGGTTACTGAATGGAAATAAGTTAGCCAGTCACATCTATGCTAGTCAAACTCCTAATACTTCAATAGGCTTAGGCTTTAAGAAATATGTAGGATTAGAAGCTAGAGATGACACACGTAAATATACACCAGCAGGATTAGCTAACTTTGTAAAAGAAGGTGATTTACATGCTGTACGTGGACCTATTAGAGGAATACCTATGCCTGTTGACCTATCCATTATTGTTGACTTCGATGGATCACACCATCTATATGGCAAAAAGTCAAGGGACTTGCCAGACCCTGATACTTCATCTACTGACTTTGTCTCTTGTATTGATAGTGACAAGTCCTCTGAACAAGGGTCTACTTCTACCGGGTGTGATTCAAATGACAAGTCAGACCTTCCCAAGACCTCACTCCTGCCTGCACCCAAGCCTACCTTCAAGCCTATTAGAGTTGCTGCTAAGGAATCATCTTCCAAGATAGTTTCTTCTGAAGACTTGTTTTTTAATTCTTTGCCTAATAATACTGTTAAAAACAATTTTGTTTATGGTTTTGGTTTGAATGCTTCTGCTTGTAATAGAACATCTTTTGGTTTGAATAAATCTTCTAAACAGAAGACGTGTTTTGTTTGTGGAAGTAAATTTCATTTAATTAAGGATTGTGATTTTCATGAGCAAAAAATGGGTGCATGTGCTAGGAAATCTAGACCAATGTGGACTAATATTAATTGTATACCACCTTATATTCCACAAGCTACTCATAACAAACCTTTTCCTTAGAGAAGATCTGTAGCTAGACCATATGTGCAACCAACTAGTTCATACCTTAAAAATAGTTATTGGCCTGAATATGTTGACTTTTTGAATGCTGGGAAGGGTTATAGGGATACTGCTGTGAGGCCCTCAGCAGGTTGTTCTTGGAATCAAAAGGGACCCAAATATAAATGGCAACCCAAGAACAATAGTGGATCTTATAAATCTGCATGGTCTAAATCTTATGATCCACAAGGCAGGTTCAAGTCAGTGATGACTTGAACCTCTATAGTGTACTAATATTTTGTATATAATTTGTTGTTGTTGTAGGATCATCCTCTTAAGCACAAGGAAGTTGGCATTGTTGACAGTGGTTGTTCCAGGAGCATGTCAGGAAACAGAGATATGATGCATAATTTCATACCCATAGATGGAGGAGGCAATGTGACTTTTGGTGGAAGTGATGGTAGAATCACTGGGAAAGGGACCATAAAAACACCTCAACTGGACTTTGAGAATGTGTACTATGTCAAGGAACTACAACACTTCAACTTATTCTCAGTCTCACAAATTTGTGACACCAAGAACAAAGTATTCTTCTCTGAGGATGAATGTCTTGTTCTATCTAAAGACTTCAAACTCTCAGAAGATACATCAATTCTGCTGAGAGTTCCTCGTACTCACAATCTATACACATTCAACTTAAATGATGTTCAACCAGAAGGTGACCTAACTTGTTTGGTGGCTAAAGCATCCCTGGATGAGTCTACAAAATGGCATAGAAGGATGGCTCATGTGAACTTCAAGACCATAAACAAGCTTTCTAAACTGGGTCTTGTTGAAGGACTTCCTTCAAAGGTTTTCACCAATGAACATAACTGTGTTGCCTGCAACAAAGGAAAGCAACATAGAGCCTCTTACAAAGCTATTACTACTGTGAGTGTTATCTCAGAACCTCTTCAGTTGCTGCATATGGATCTTTTTGGTCCAACTCAAGTCCGCAGTATTGATCACAAGTACTTTTGTCTGGTAATCACTGATGGATTCAGCAGGTTTTGTTGGGTGTTCTTTCTGAGAACAAAAGATGAAACATCTCTAGTTTTAAGAGAGTTTATTACCTTTGTTGAAAATCAGCTGAACAAAAAGGTTAAAGAAATCCGGTGTGATAATGGGACAGAGTTCAAGAATGCTGTATTGATAGAACTCTGTGCGTCCAAAGGGATAAAAAGGGACTATAGCACTCCAAGAACCCCACAACAAAATGGGGTAGCTGAACGAAAGAATAGGACCCTAATAGAGGCAGCAAGATCCATGCTTGCAGACTCTAAGTTACCCACTATGTTTTGGACTGAAGCAGTTGGCACAGCTTGTTATGTTCTGAATAGGGTATCTATCACTAGACCTCATTTCAAGACACCTTATGAACTTCTCTATGGGAAAGTTCCTGCTATTTACTACCTCAAACCTTTTGGATGTCAAGTGACTATTTTGAATACTAGTGATCCACTGGGTAAATTTGATGAGAAGGCTGACGAGGGTTATATTGTGGGTTATTCGGCTCACAGTAAGGCTTATAGGGTATACAATTTATCTGCTAAGAAGATTGAAGAGACTTTGAATCTGAGATTTCTAGAAGATAAGCCTAATGTTTAAGGACAAGGTCATGTTTGGTCTTTTGACCTTGATTACTTAACTGATTATTTGGGTTATACTAGACATGTGGCTAACCAAAATGCAGGTTCACAAGAGTCTCCCACTGACAATGCTGATACCATGAATGCTGATTCTGATAGTGAGTTTGAGGATGATGAACATCCTATTATTGTACCTTCTTTCTCCCCTAACAATTTTGCAGGTGACACTTCCAAAGTTACTACTGATAAGAGTGAAGATGAGTCCAACTATGCAGAGGACCTTGCTAGGCTTCAGAAACAGGAGTATGCAGCTAATTTAGAAGCTGAGAGGATTGCTGGGGAGGTTGTAAAAGAAGCAGTCAGTGGAAACCATAATTCTGCTGACAGTGATTCTGTTTCTCCTATCTTCACCAAATCTGCTGAAGGTCATGCTATTTCTACTCCCATTTCTACTAGAGTGTCCACAGACTTTGGGGAACCTTATACACGCTTTCCAAGTCCTTAAGATCTTGGTAATTATCAACCCAAAGCTGGCATCTTCACCTCACCTTCCTATGAAAGTGATTTTGAGCCTACTGTGACTAATCTTGATACATCCATTAATGTCAACACCACTGCTACTAAAAGGATCAACATTGCTCATCCACAGTCCAATATTATTGGTGATCCTCATGCACCTGTTAGAACTAGGGGCAAAGTGACAAGTTCTAAGTATGGTCAAGTAGTTTTTATCTCTTATGTCTCAAATCAGCAGAGAGACAATCACACAGACTTTGATCATTGTCTGTTTGCTTGTTTTCTATCTCAAGTGGAACCAACCAGTGTTACTCAAGCTCTTGAAGATTCAAGTTGGCTTGAAGCAATGCAAGAAGAGATGCAACAATTCAAAAATCAGCAAGTTTGGATATTGGTGCCACTACCTGATGGGAAGTATGCAATTGGGACCAAATGGATATTGAAGAATAAAAGAGATGAAAGGGGTGTTGTCATTAAAAACAAAGCCAGATTAGTAGCTCAGGGGTATAGACAAGAGGAGGGGATTGATTATGATGAAGTGTTTGTACCTGTTGCTAGAGTAGAGGCCATACGGATATTCTTGGCTTATGCATCTTACATGGGTTTCATGGTATATCAAATGGATGTTAAAGGTACATTTCTGTATGGTGAAATAGAAGAGGAGGTTTATGTCACTCAACCCAAAGGATTTGAAGACCCAGATCACCTAAATCATGTTTACAAGGTAGTTAAAGCTCTCTATGGACTACATCAGGCACCAAGAGCATGGTATGCTAGGCTTTTATCATTTCTGCTGAAGCATGGCTATAGAAGAGGTGCCATTGATAAAACACTTTTCCTGAAGAAGAATTCCACAGACATCATTCTTGTGCAAGTTTATGTGGATGATATTACATTTGGCTCCACTAAAGAAGCTTGGTGCAGGGAGTTTGAGGAGCTGATGAAGGGAGAGTTTCAGATGAGTGCTATGGGGGAGCTTACTTTCTTTTTGGGTCTCCAAGTTCAGCAGAAACCTGATGGTATTTTTATCAGTCAGGACAAATATGTGAGGGACATCTTGAAGAAGTTTGGTATGGAGAGTGTCAGGACTGCCACAACACCTTATGAAGCTCCAAAGTCAAAGACCAACACTGAACCAGATCTACCTGTGAATGTTCATTTATACAGATCTATGATTGGTTCCTTGATGTATTTAACAGCTTCTAGACCTGATATTACTTTTGCTGTGAGTGCTTGTTCTAGACATCAAGTCACTCCACTTGCTTCCCATCTGAATGCAGTGAAAAAGATCTTTAAGTATTTGAAAGGCCAACCTCATTTAGGCCTTTGGTACCCAAAAGAGTCTCCTTTTAAGCTGGAAGCATATAGTGATAGTGATTATGCTGGTGCAAATCTGGATAGGAGATCCACAACTGGAGGTTTCCAATTCCTTGGAAAGAGATTGATTTCTTGGCAGTGCAAGAAACAAACTATTGTGGCTACCTCATCTACTGAAGCAGAGTATGTTGCTGCTACAAATTGCTGTGGACAAGTTCTTTGGATACAAAATCAATTGTTAGATTATGGGTTTAACTTCATGAACACAACAATTTTTATTGATAATCAGAGCACCATATGCATTGTTAAAAATCCAGTTTTTCACAGTAGAACTAAGCATATTGAAATCAGGTACCACTTTATAAGAGATGCATATGACAAACATTTGATAAAAGTCGTTAAAATTCATACTCATGATAATGTGGCAGACCTGTTAACTAAGGCTTTTGATGGACCAAGGTTTCAACACCTGGTGGTCCATATTGGAATGCTTAACCCTTAACTGCAAAGTTTAAGGGGAGGCATAGGCCTCAGGGGAGGCATATGCCTCAGGGGAGGATTTATGTTGTAAACTTTGTATATTAGTTTATATATATTTGCTAACACTAACCCACTAATGTTATTTTAGGTTGTATTAGTTTGGTTTGTGTGTTTCTCTGTATCTGTTTTGCAGATTGCATATTTCAGTTCAAGTTCATCAAGTTTGGTTCATTGGAGAATGGTCAAGTAAGCTAGAAGCATGTTTTCTACTGAAGCAAAGTACTGAAGTAAGAAAATTGTTTCCACTGAAGATAAAGTACTGAAGAGATGTACTGAAGTTAATTGCCCATTCATTCAAGAAACAGTTTACAGCTTACAATGCTTACAATCAACTTCAAATGGAAATACAAGATACATATCTATACATGATCTACTAAACCTATTCTAACTTCTATCATCAACTAGCTCATATCATCTATTCCAAACGCTGGATATGCATGACTAGTACGACGAAGAAGCTAAGGATCAAAATGGGAAAGATGGATTGATGAAAATGAAGATGATGAAGATGAATACAGTAGATGGATGTGTGATATGACAATGTTCTTGTGCTTCATCTACTGGTTTCACCAAAAAGCAATCAATCCATCTTCCTTTTGCCCTTCCCCTTTACGATATGTGATGAAGCACCAAACCATGGCGCAGGAAGAGCCAACACCATCTGTTGAGATTGAGGTGTTGAACGTTGAGGGTTTGATGTACTCTCCTTGTTGGAGTCATCAGAGTCACTAGAAGATTCACTTGGATCCACTACACTACCATCTTCTGAAGAAGAGAGAAAGGGGGACCTCAAAGGTAGAGGTTTAGATTGATAAGAAGCTCATAAAAACTGGCGAAAATCATCACTTGAGGATGATGATGATGATGATGTGGATGATGGATAAGAGGTTGGATCAATAACCTCTGGTTTGGTATTCATGGTTGATTATGGTTGATTGTGGGTTGTGGTGAAATTAGGGTTTGTAATGAAAATTGGGGGTAAATGATATGTGTTAAGTGTTCATTGGGATTGTTATATAGACGGATTCGAGGTTTAATGTAATTTAATGCGATTTGGGTGGCACAGTAACGCTACAGATATTTACTGATGATATCTTTTATCTTGGGTTGTTTCTGCTGAAGTGAAGTACTTCAGCAGATGGACTGTGTTTCTGCTGAAGTGTTACTTTGTTAATTGGTTGAGTTGAAATACACGTAAGATATGGTCAACATAAGTTCCGATATTTTTTACTATAATTTGGGCAACTTCTACCAATTCATTATTCGCATATCTTTGCTTCAAATTAAACGATTCCCACTTCACTTACGTTCAAAAAACTTTCGGTTTTGTGATTCTTAACCCTAACTTACAATATTACACATGGCACTTCAATTGAAGAAAGATCATAACAAAGTTTCTTTTCTGGGAAAAGCAAAGGGTCATGATTTGTATAGGCCAATGGTAGAGTTCTTGAAGAGATCCAAGATTCATTATGCTTTAACGCATTCTCCTAATATGATATATGAATCATTGGTTACACAGTTCTGGGCATCTGCTACAAAACGGAGTGACACAGAGATCATGGCTATGGTTGACGGAACAGAGTATGTTGTGACAGAGGATTTGATAAGGAGAAAGCTTCGTTTGGATGATGAGAATGGGGTTTATCATTCTAATTCAGTGGAGATACTTAATGGGCTGAGAACTATTGGATACCAGGGTACGAGGACTGATATATGGTTCAAGAATCAGCTTTGCCCGATGTGGAGGTTTCTGGTACACACATTGCTTCAGTGTATAAGCAATAAATCAGGAGGATGGGACCCATTTTCTACTCAGCTGGGATGTGGTATTGTATGTCTTTCTCAGGGTTTAACTTATAACTTTTCTAGGTTTATTTTTGATAATATGGTTGAAAATATACATAGGAAAAAGCATAAGTTTTTGATGTACCCTAGGTTTTTGCAAATGATTTTGGACATTACTACCCAAGCCCAAGTCTTTTGTCCCATAGGAGCTTTATCTGCTAAATTGTTTGCTTCTATGACAACTCATTATGAGGGGGCACATCATCCTTTACTAGCAGCTATGTTGCCTGAAGGCAATGAGGCTGCTGATGAGGATAATGTTGTTGGTGATCCCCCTTCTACAAATGTTGCTGCTGATGGTAATCCGTCAGTAGCCATTGATGAGGGCCCTTCTACAACTGCTGAAGCAACTCATGTTTCTCCTAACCAACCTTCATCTACATCTTCACCTAGACCTAGTTCTAGTCCACTACCTACACATGTTACTCTTGATGAGTTTGAGACTGAGCTTAATAGACTGACCACTCCTAGTCCTATTAGGGATTCAGTTGATGAAGGTGTTCCTTTCATTGAGCATGTTGATATTTCTTTTGAAAGGCCCAATGATGCTCCCATTACCACTGAGCAATCTGCTGGTGGAGCGGAGGACCCTATTACACTTACATCTGTATATGCTCTAGTGAACAGGTATGTGGCTGAGGTTGCTGGTCTCAAAAAGGAACTTGCGGAGACAAAATCTACACTTGGTGGTGAGATTTTGGAGTTGAAAAGAAAGGTTAAGGACTTAGAGGACCAACTTGGGAATCATAGCAAAAGGAAGCTAGTGGTTTCTTCTGATGAGTAGCAAGAGGATACTCAATTTGAGTCACTTGATATTTTGGCTGATGTGGCTCAGAAAACTCATGTTTTTTCACCAGTTGTTACTGAATCTTCAAAGAACAAGAAACCCATTCTATTTACTAGAAGAAAGAGAAGTCAGTATTTGAGTGAGGATTCTTCTGAACTTTCAAAGGTGACAGGTGTTGCAACTGCTGATGTTCAAATGGAGGATGTTGCTACTGAACATGGTCAAGCTTCTTGTGTACAAGAACAATCAGGTCCTCCACCTTCAGCAGATAATTCTGAAGTCTTTCTTGCTGGAAGAAGTTTTACTTTGGATCCAGCAGCTGATGTCTTTTCCACACCTGTTGAAGATCTGTCTCAACATGTTTCTTCTGATGCTAATCTGGATGTTTCTTCTGAAGTTCCTATGAGTGATACTTCTCCAGTTCATAAGTCTGCTGATCAAGGGAAAGGAGTAATGATTGAAGATGAGCTTGGTCCAGGTCTGGTGAGTGAACAGGAAAGGCAAGCACAAGAAAGAATGTTAGCTGAGTGTGTAGATTTGAAGAAAAGTGATGAATTGGCTAAACAGATTGCAGCTGAGTCTACTTCTAATTTGCCTCCTGAGAGACGAAAAGAACTGGATGCTTTGGCTACTCAGATCCCTGATGCACAATGGGATGTTTATACTCAGCAAGCTGCTTCAGATCCTACACTTGCTCAGAGTATCTTAGGTGCAGACTTTGACAGTGAGAATTTTGCTGCTCAAATGGTGGCCCTTAGACAAAAACAAAAGCAACTTGCATCTGACAAAAAGAAAGCTCTTACTGCACAAAAAGCTAAAGCTAGAAGAGAGAGACCACCCACTGCTGCCCAAAAGAAAACATACATGAGAACTATAGTGCTTCATCAGAGTTCTACTATCTTTAATTCTGGTTTGAAAAAGAAGCAAGTCTGGGCTTTACCTGATGATGATTTGCAGAAAATGTATCAAAGGATCATGAAGCAGACTGCACCATCTTCTAAAAGGAGAATTGTTGATAGTACAGATGCTCCACATGCAAAGAGGCCTAAGATAGTTGAGATTGTAGATAATTTTGATGATGTTACACCTCAGATGGATTCTCCTGTTGTTAATCCTGAAGCATCTACTGCAGCTATACCTTCAGCTGAAAGGATTCAATCTGCTGAACCACAAACTGTTTCTTCTACAGCATTGCCTAGTGTTGCACTAATTGATATAGAAGGAGAAGAGATGGGTAGGAAATCTGAAATTGCAGCTGCTAAAGCTAAGATGGCCAGAGCGATGCTTGAGCGAATGTATGAATTGAGAGGTGTTGTTCCAATTAAGTCTACTTCTTCCATTCCTGCTACAGATGTCAATGACGACTCTGAGGAGCTACCATGTATGGGAATTTATATACCAGGTAGGAGGAAGAAAAGAATGTCTAAACGGAGACCTATTTCTTTATGGAGATATATGAAATCATCTGGGACACAAACATCTAAGGTTAAGAAATCTCCTCAGGATACTTCTTTGGATCTAAAAGCTGCTGAATCAACTTTTATTCGAGTAGGATCTGCTGATGTTTTTCCTGAAGGATCTCATGATGTGTTGACTGCTTGGACTCTGACTGAAGGACAGCTTAATACTATTTTTAGGCTGGACGAATCTTCTATGCAGTTTAACTTTTTAAAGGAAATATTTCATCTGGTGGATAGGCAAGATTTGAATACTCTGTATGGACTTGTCACTAAGCATTATGCTACTCATTCACCACAGGGTTCTGGTTTATATTTGCTGGGTGATCTTCAAGTTCTGTTTGATTCTCAATCTCCAAATGGTAAAGGGTATCATATTTGGAAGAATTCACATAAATGGAAGGTTGAGACTTGGAGATTTTATCATTTGCCTTGTGTGCATGTGGTGGAGACAAAGGGTGGGATTACTGTTTGTATGTTTGCTGATAAGATTTATCCCTTGTCTATAAGGCTGATGGAAAGAATGCTTAGACAGAAGTTGGAAGTTCCTCCAGATCCAATTGGTAATGATAAGTTGCATGCTGAACAATGTGTTGGAATCATTAAGACTCAGCTTCTGCAACATAAAGCATCATCTTGATTGTGGTATTTTGTATGGTTTGTAATATTTGTTTTCTTTACTTATTTGTTTTGTTCTTAGTTTAAAAAAAAAAAAAAAAAAAATCTATGTATATTCTTTGTGTGTCTAACTTTTCTTGCAGGTTTGTTGGTATGTGCTAAAACACATACCTTTTCATCATCAAAATAGACCCAAAATAACCAAGAAAGAGCCGTTTATTGCTGATATTTGATGGTTTCTTGAGTTTTTGCATGTGCAGGTACGGATATGATGAAACAGACAAAAAGAAGCCAAAGTCGAAGAAAACCGAGCACGAGAGAAAGAAGAGTGCAAAAACCGATGCCGGGATGCTATTTCTGGGACTTTGATGCTTAAAAAATTAAATTACGGAGTTTTGATCATCGTTGGAGAGTTTTTCACATTACACTTTCACTTTCCAAAAATTACAAAAACACCCCTCATATTACCCAAATTTGCCATTTCATCCTTCATGAAATCCATTTAACCAAATCCCAAAACATACCCTGGTTTTCCCTAAATTACACCATTAGTCCTTAATTTGTTAAAAAATACATGGATGGTCCTTATGGTTAATTTAACACTAATAACAAATCCAAATTCACCCATCACAAGCCCAAATCCTTTACACTAACACCTAGCCCATCAAAATCCCTTTACCCGTCCATGATCCAACTAGGTCAAACCATTAGTAACCCGATCAACCCACCCGTTTTCCCAATTATTATCCCAGCCAACCCATACCCGGTTTACCCACATCCCATACCCAGGTCAACAAAACCACCCCAAGTCAAATAAAAATATAAAAATCCCCACCCAGACCCAAACGCGCTAAAACCTGTGAAAACCCCCATTTACTGTTACCATCCCATCCCTCACAAGTTACCCTGACTCCACCCTCTTTTACCCAACTTAAGTACATTTCTAGAAGGTTCTGACACGTTGTCAGAGTGTGACACAAGGGGATTGCCACGATGGACAAAAGGGAGCATTTGATTGGCCAAGACACCTCATTCTTTTGATCTAACGGATGAGAATTGAAGAGATGACAAGAAAGGATGATCAAAGGCCATGATTTGATGATCCAGAAGCATCCCAGCCATCAGTTCTGCTATATAAACCCACTTCATCAAGCTTGAAAATTCGTCCAGTTTTTTCATGTATTTAGAAAAGCTTTGGCCATTCATTTTCTGTCATTTTAATGTTTTTACAGTTAAACAGCTTCTTGTAATTTCAGTTTTTGTATTCTCAAATTAGTTAAGGAATTTTACATTTTCAATTTAATTACTTATCATTTAAATTTCAATATTAAGTGTTACTGTTTTATAAGCTATAGTTCCTGTTTGTTTAAGCTCTCATAAGCTTCACAAAGCTTATGTGAGCTTGTTTGTTGATCAACATTTTCTTAATTGCAAGTTTTCTAGAAAAGTCAAATAAAGTCAAAGATCAAAAGTCAAATCGATTTTAAGTGAATTTCTGGTTTTAATCTGTGAGAAAGTTAGTTTTATGTTTATTTAAGTTCTCTATTCAGTAAAAATCTGTTTTTATCAAGCTTTTAAGTTTAGTTTGCAATTTGGAATTCTTAAGGAGTGTTTGGTTTATCCTTGTTTTGAAAATTAGAGCGAGTTTGGTTAGTTAAATCTGAGTTGGCTAAGTTTCAAAACTGGTTTTGACATTGTTTCATTCATCACCCCAAGTTTTACAAGTCACTATTGAGTTTTAAGCATTTCTCAAAGATATTTCATAAGTCCTTTCTCTGTCCAGAACAGGTCTGTTCATCAATGATCTTCAAGGTAAAAATCACTTCTAAAGTTTTATTAAATAAGTTTTTCCAGTAGTTAGATCACCCTCGTTTGCATGTTTACAGTTTTCATTACCTTTAGAGATCTTTTGCGTGCTTTAATTTGAACTTGAAAAGTCCTTGTTATGCCTTTTTACTGTCGGTTAACAGTAATTTTTTCTCTAGACTGCAAGTTTGAGAAACCATTTCTAAGAGCTCTAAATAGTTTCTACAATAGTATAAATAGCTTGTATTAGTTCTTAGTTCAGCATAGTTTATAGGTTTGTAACTTATTGGTCATTTAGGAACTTATTCCCATAGCTTATTTTAGTCTGTGCATGTCCCATTTCTGTCCTTATAGTCTGCTATTTCAGTAGTGTTTTATATTATTTAGTTGCTTATAAGTAGAAGCTTAGGATTAGAATAGAATTAAGTTGAACTTGCTTTACTCTCATTAGCTAATCTCAGTCTGCAAGTGCTCATGTCCATTATCTGCTACTGCATTCAGTTTCCCCTTAGTCCTGAATCACTCTAGTTATTGATTTTTAATTTCATCACTTTAAGGTCTTTTAAGCTGAAATTTTGGTTACTAGCTGATTGGTTGGTTGTGGTTATCATTGCCATTTTAGTTTGATTTTAGGAATTTTATAAGCTACTTAGATTAGTGCTCAAAGTAGGCACCTAAGGGCTGTTTGGCTTTTGCATTCTTAGATACTAGTTGTGAGATTATTGTGCTAAATAGATCCGTTTCAGTTGCAGCAGCCATAACTCAGTTAGTTTAGGTCATTTTGAGCCCTAGGTTGCTTAGAGTAGCTTTTGGTAGCTTATTGCTTATTTTTTTAGTGCTTATTCATATAAGAAGTATGCCCAAATCATAGTTCTTGTACTCCAAATTGGTTTCTGTTATTTTTCCCTAGTTCTCTATATTATTTTATAGTAATCTGGAAGTTTTCATAATTTTTACTGTTCATTTGTTATTTTTTGCATTTTAGGTCATTTTCTAGCATTTTTAATTAGCATTTAATCCTAAAAATTCAGAAAATGTTCAGAAAAATACAATTTCAATTTTCTTAGGTTTAGAATATTCAAAAAATCATAAAAAGTATTTTTCCATATTTTTCTTAGATTAAATAGTATTTTCTAGAATTTTAATTAGATTTAAATAGTTTAAAATTCATAATAAATTCATATAAATTCAAAAAAATGTGATTCCAGTTTCTAAAATTCTTTTTAGTCATTAAAGATTTTTTTTAGCATTTTAGCTCTATTTTAAATGTCTTAAATTAGTTTTTAAATCATAATAAATCAAGAAAAATCCAGAAAAATAGTTTTAATTCACAAATATTATTCTTAGCTGTAGAAAAATAGAATTTCATTTTTACGAGTTTAAATTAGCGTAGTTGCATTTTATTCGCGTTTCTTTAATTACGTTTTATGCGTTTTTAGTTTAAATGTGCATAATTAGTTGTTTTCCCTTATTTGCATCATAGATTTAGTTGTTATAATTGCTTTCCTTTATATTTCCTTGCCTTGTAGATTAGAAAACCTAAAATTCCTTATTTCCCATTCGAATCCCGAATCGCGACGTGAGTTGTCAAACTCCATTCATCCCTCGTTGGAAAAACGACCCGGGAAATACATTCCTTTGTATTTCTTCGAAAAAAAAATATCTTGTGTACGAAAACGAACAAATCAAAAAATGGCGCTGCTGCCGGGGAGGGCATGAAGTGAGTTTTCGTATTCCGTCTCGATTCGCGTGCATTTGAAGATCCTTCCCCGAGAAGTTATCGTCTTGTTTTTGTAAATATTTCTTTTATAAAAACCCAAAAATATTTTCCTTTTCCTCATTTGTTTTCCTTTTATGTTTGCTTTTTATAAAAACCCAAAAATAATCTTCGATTTCTTCTAAATGTTTAATTCTTATCTCTTTACCCTCTAATTTCTTTAATTCTCCACAATGCTCGATTTCGCACCCTTTGATCCCCATGATCCTCGGACCATGGAGGATTTCTATCATCCTTCACCTATCAGTCGAGGAGGACCGATCGTTCCGGGAACCAATTTTAGATTGAAAAATCGTATGGTTCGTCTTCTTCGACAACATTGCCAATTTCATGGATATAACGATGAAGATGCTAATGAGCACTTGAACAAGTTTTTATCTATTACTCAATCCATGAAGCAACGTGACGTTTCTCAAGATGATATCCGATTGAATCTCTTCCCCTTCTCTTTAACCCACGAAGCCGAATCTTGGTTTTACACTCTTGAAAAACATTCAATTCATACTTGGGGAGAGATGTTTCGCAAGTTTCTTTCAAAATACTTTCCATATTCAAAAACGATGCAGCTGAGAAAAGAAATTCTTAATTTTCAGAAATTACCTAAGGAATCCGTATTTGAAGCTTGGGAAAGATTCAAATCGTTATTACAGAAATGTCCCGATCACCGAATTTTGCTTCTTGATCAAATCTTAACCTTTTATCATGGTATCACTACGATTGATCGAGACAAAATCATGTTGGCAGCTGGTGGAAATCTCATGCGGAAGACACCTCAAGAAGCTTATGATTTGATCGAGAATATGACACAACATCATTATCAGTGGGATGCTGACGTTCCTTACGATTCTACCACTATGTTGAGTGATCATTATTCCGAGAAAATTTCTGTTATGAGTGCACAAATTGACGTCTTTGGCAAGCAAGAAAGCTATATCATTCAACAAAGACCGAGTCATCCACCCACCTTTTACTATTCCGACTCTGACGATAGTGATGACGATGAACCGTTTGAAGAAGAAAACTTAAAGATCGATCCGCTCGTTAATGAAAATTCGGATACCTTGTCAATGGGGGACAAGGAAGTCGAATGCACTCCTCTTGAGAATATTGATGACCTTTTTCCAATCCCAAGGGTATTTGAGACACCTTTCGATTCGATTTCAGAAACTTTCAAAATGACCTTCACAAATCCTTTGTTTGAATTCGATTCAGAATATACTCTCAATTTTGACAATCAAATCTTTGACGAGGAAAGTGATGAGTCTGACACGGAGACCATAATGGAAAAGGTGCAAATTCCAAGCTCACAAAGTACCGCACAAATCCCACCTCCGTTTATCTCGATTGAAGAAATTGAAGAAGTAGAGCCGTCTAAAGAAAATCCTCCGGAGCCCGAGCTCAAGGATTCGTCTCTTGATTTACTTCTCGAGGAGTTCGCCGATGAACTCGCTCGCATCGATCCTCTTCCACCGGGAAGTGAGGACGATAACTTTGATTTTGAAGCCGATTTAAGAGAGATTGAAAGTTTTTTGAATGAAGATCCGATAAATGAGCCGCCACGAATGATTAATGATGATTATCTCGAGGAGTTCTCCGGTGAACTTTCTCATTTCATATCTCCTCCAGAATATGATCGTGTCTATTTTGATCTTGAGGAAGATTTTAGTTTGGGGGAAGAGCAGCTCTCTCAAAAGAGTTTCGTTATTGATGACATCACCCCGCCTCTTCCTCCCAAAGTTTTTGTTGAAAATCACCCTACGAGCTTAAATGATCAAATTCAAATTAAAGATTATATAAAATTTGCTTTTGAAGATGAAGAATGGATCTTAATTGTTATCAAAATCTTTATTCCATTCCTCTCATATAATGTGATTTCTCCTCTTTTTTACTCTTGCGGGAGTGAGGATACCATCTTTGACCCCGGTATCACCGTTTAAAGTTTTTACTATTTAGACCGTGGGTATCTCATCGGAGTGGAACTTTCTTATGTTTCAATATTTATCCAAACCTCTTGAATGAAATTCCGGTGGAGATTGTCTCTTCCACTTGCTTCCCCAAGGACAAATGAATTCGGGTCGAGTCAAGCTAGCGACTCGGTGACCAAAAACAGTAGCGCTTCGTGGGAGGCACCCCATGCTTATCTCTATCTTCTTTCTATTTTCTAATAAGTGACGTGAAGGGGTTAGCCTCTTCGATTTCTCATGTTTGGTTGTTTGTGATGTTGTGTTTAGGATGTTCCCGATATGAAGACTCTCGTGCTCGAAGTTTATCTTTTCTCCACTCGAGTTTCATGATCGATGCTGATGGAAATCCGATATCCTAATCTTATCGACTAACGTTTATCTTCTAGCATACTTAATAAACGGCTTTTAGATTTTCGTGATACCCTTGCTTTAAACATTGAGGACAATGTTTCGTTCTAGTCTGGGGTAGGGTAATCTTCGATTTGATTTGACTGCACTTGCTTATTTTTGTTGTGTTTCTCTCGCAACCCCGTTTTTCCTTAGAAAATAAAAAAAAATTGTGCAAAAATGTGAAAATTTAAAAATTTTTGTAAGCTTTTGTTAAGTCTTTTTGATTGAAAAGTTTTGCTAGTCTCTTAGATAAGAAGCTATAAAATGCGAATTCTAGCTCACAAGGCCAAGAATTTGCAAGTTTCCCTGAGTGACTTTAAATATGCATAACTTTATTTCATTAGACGAAACATTTGCTAAGTTAATATATGTTTTGACATCTTGTTGACTTTCCGCTGGTGAGAGTAGGAATGGAATTCTGACTTGACCGGGCGTGTTGAGCCCTAGCTTGTTCCCTTAACCATAGATAATCTAAAAATTATCGGCTAAGCATCCGCGGATCTCATTATTTGGGATTTTAAATTTGCAGAGATCGAGAAATGATAGAGTTACTTATGAGTTTAGATGCTAAGCGTGGAGTAGTTGGTTCTCTTTAGAGGCCATCGAAGGTACTTATGGCTTTTTGTTCTCACAAAATTGTTTCACCCCATATCTGTCTAATAATAATTAGAGATGTTGAGTTTTTGGCGATAGTTAGTTCTTTACCTTCTTAAAAGAATCTTTGTTTTAAAAATTGGGTACACATCAAGGATCCGTAATGAATGAGCAATAAGTAATAAGTGATATAGTAATAAGTAAATTTATGAGCTGCGGTGTCGAGATCGGACCCTTGGATCTTTAGCCGGGATTGAATGAGGTCTTAGCCTAGCCAGCCGGGATCCTCATTTCATGAAGCCTATAGTCTTAGAATTACCCCGTGAAGCTCCGTAGTTCATAGCTCATATAAGTAAAAAGTAGAAGTAAAAAAAAAAAAATATATATATATATATATATATATATATATATATGAAAAGTGAAAAAAATGGAAAAATAAAAAGTATAAGTGAATAAAAATTCTTTGATGTGGACCTCATTTTTGAAACAATGGTTCTTGAGAGAAGATGGACAACTAATTATCGACTTAGCTTCATATCTTTATCGGATTAATTCTTATCGAAACGAGAAATTTGAAGAAATTCATTTCTCACAAAAATAAAAAAATCTAGAGGAAAATAGGAAAATGGGAACAAACGGTAATTACACAAGTAACTTCCATGGGTAGTGTTAGCATCTAGAATCATAATTAACAATGATTTCGATTTTACGCTTAGTTTGGGGACTTGTGAAAAATCAGGGACGATGTATTCTATCCGTATGGTCACTTCACGCTGTGTTGTGTTTCCTATTCCGTGATCCTAACGTGTCGTTTGAAAAATGTTGGAGTTATTGATCGACATGAAAGTTCAACAAACCGTCATTCATAACCGGAATGTGCTTAATCGTAATATCTATACATGTGAATTAAAAGGTAAATGGGGCGTTTTTAGAATTAAGGCTTTCTTAATCTCTTTTGAGAAATCTTTGCTACTTCTTCATAGGTTTAGTAGAAAGAGATTGAAATCCTTGGTTTTAGAAGCGTGAGTTGATTGCATTGTGTGAGGACACGACAATGGTCTCGTCTGGGGTATTTTGGTATGTGCTAAAACACATACCTTTTCATCATCAAAATAGACCCAAAATAACCAAGAAAGAGCCGTTTATTGCTGATATTTTATGGTTTCTTGAGTTTTTGCATGTGCAGGTACGGATATGATGAAACAGACAAAAAGAAGCCAAAGCCGAAGAAAACCGAGCACGAGAGAAAGAAGAGTGCAAAAACCGATGTCGGGATGCTATTTCTGGGACTTTGATGCTTAAAAGATTAAATTACGGAGTTTTTATCATCGTTGGAGAGTTTTTCACATTACACTTTCACTTTCCAAAAATTACACAAACACCCCTCATATTACCCAAATTTGCCATTTCATCCTTCATGAAATCCATTTAACCAAATCCCAAAACATACCCTGGTTTTCCCTAAATTACACCATTAGTCCTTAATTTGTTAAAAAATACATGGATGGTCCTTATGGTTAATTTAACACTAATAACAAATCCAAATTCACCCATCACAAGCCCAAATCCTTTACACTAACACCTAGCCCATCAAAATCCCTTTACCCGTCCATGATCCAACTAGGTCAAACCATTAGTAACCCGGTCAACCCACCCGTTTTCCCAATTATTATCCCAGCCAACCCATACCCGGTTTACCCACATCCCATACCCAGGTCAACAAAACCACCCCAAGTCAAATAAAAATATAAAAATCCCCACCCAGACCCAAACGCGCTAAAACCTGTGAAAACCCCCATTTACTGTTACCATCCCATCCCTCACAAGTTACCCTGACTCCACCCTCTTTTACCCAACTTAAGTACATTTCTAGAAGGTTCGACACGTTGTCGAGTGTGACACAAGGGATTGCCACGATGGACAAAAGGGAGCATTTGATTGGCCAAGACACCTCATTCTTTTGATCTAACGGATGAGAATTGAAGAGATGACAAGAAAGGATGATCAAAGGCCATGATTTGATGATCCGAAGCATCCCACCATCAGTTCGCTATATAAACCCACTTCATCAAGCTTGAAAATTCGTCCAGTTTTTTCATGTATTTAGAAAAGCTTTGGCCATTCATTTTCTGTCATTTTAATGTTTTTACAGTTAAACAGCTTCTTGTAATTTCAGTTTTTGTATTCTCAAATTAGTTAATGAATTTTACATTTTCAATTTAATTACTTATCATTTAAATTTCAATATTAAGTGTTACTGTTTTATAAGCTATAGTTCATGTTTGTTTAAGCTCTCATAAGCTTCACAAAGCTTATGTGAGCTTGTTTGTTGATCAACATTTTCTTAATTGCAAGTTTTCTAGAAAAGTCAAATAAAGTCAAAGATCAAAAGTCAAATCGATTTTAAGTGAATTTCTGGTTTTAATCTGTGAGAAAGTTAGTTTTATGTTTATTTAAGTTCTCTATTCAGTAAAAATCTGTTTTTATCAAGCTTTTAAGTTTAGTTTGCAATTTGGAATTCTTAAGGAGTGTTTGGTTTATCCTTGTTTTGAAAATTAGAGCGAGTTTGGTTAGTTAAATCTGAGTTGGCTAAGTTTCAAAACTGGTTTTGACATTGTTTCATTCATCACCCCAAGTTTTACAAGTCACTATTGAGTTTTAAACATTTCTCAAAGATATTTCATAAGTCCTTTCTCTGTCCAGAACAGGTCTGTTCATCAATGATCTTCAAGGTAAAAATCACTTCTAAAGTTTTATTAAATAAGTTTTTCCAGTAGTTAGATCACCCTAGTTTGCATGTTTACAGTTTTCATTACCTTTAGAGATCTTTTGCGTGCTTTAATTTGAACTTGAAAAGTCCTTGTTATGCCTTTTTACTGTCGGTTAACAGTAATTTTTTCTCTAGACTGCAAGTTTGAGAAACCATTTCTAAGAGCTCTAAATAGTTTCTACAATAGTATAAATAGCTTGTATTAGTTCTTAGTTCAGCATAGTTTATAGGTTTGTAACTTATTGGTCATTTAGGAACTTATTCCCATAGCTTATTTTAGTCTGTGCATGTCCCATTTCTGTCCTTATAGTCTGCTATTTCAGTAGTGTTTTATATTATTTAGTTGCTTATAAGTAGAAGCTTAGGATTAGAATAGAATTAAGTTGAACTTGCTTTACTCTCATTAGCTAATCTCAGTCTGCAAGTGCTCATGTCCATTATCTGCTACTGCATTCAGTTTCCCCTTAGTCCTGAATCACTCTAGTTATTGATTTTTAATTTCATCACTTTAAGGTATTTTAAGCTGAAATTTTGGTTACTAGCTGATTGGTTGGTTGTGGTTATCATTGCCATTTTAGTTTGATTTTAGGAATTTTATAAGCTACTTAGATTAGTGCTCAAAGTAGGCACCTAAGGGCTGTTTGGCTTTTGCATTCTTAGATACTAGTTGTGAGATTATTGTGCTAAATAGATCCGTTTCAGTTGCAGCAGCCATAACTCAGTTAGTTTAGGTCATTTTGAGCCCTAGGTTGCTTAGAGTAGCTTTTGGTAGCTTATTGCTTATTTTTTTAGTGCTTATTCATATAAGAAGTATGCCCAAATCATAGTTCTTTTACTCCAAATTGGTTTCTGTTATTTTTCCCTAGTTCTCTATATTATTTTATAGAAATCTGGAAGTTTTCATAATTTTTACTGTTCATTTGTTATTTTTTGCATTTTAGGTCATTTTCTAGCATTTTTAATTAGCATTTAATCCTAAAAATTCAGAAAATGTTCAGAAAAATACAATTTCAATTTTCTTAGTTTTAGAATTTTCAAAAAGTCATAAAAATTATTTTTCCAGAATTTTCTTAGATTAAATAGTATTTTCTAGCATTTTAATTAGATTTAAATAGTTTAAAATTCATAATAAATTCATATAAATTCAAAAAAATGTGATTCCAGTTTCTAAAATTCTTTTTAGTCATTTAAGATTTTTAAAAAATAGTTTTATATTTTTCTTGCATTTTTTCCTAATTTTTAGCATTTTAGCTCTATTTTAAATGTCTTAAATTAGTTTTTAAATCATAATAAATCAAGAAAAATCCAGAAAAATAGTTTTAATTCACAAATAATTTTCAAATATTATTCTTAGCTGTAGAAAAATAGAATTTCATTTTTACCAGTTTAAATTAGCGTAGTTGCATTTTATTCGCGTTTCTTTAATTACGTTTTATGCGTTTTTAGTTTAAATGTGCATAATTAGTTGTTTTCCCTTATTTGCATCATAGATTTAGTTGTTATAATTGCTTTCCTTTATATTTCCTTGCCTTGTAGATTAGAAAACCCTAAATTCCTTATTTCCCATTCGAATCCCGAATCGCGACGTGAGTTGTCAAACTCCATTCATCCCTCGTTGGGAAAACGACCCGGGAAATACATTCCTTTGTATTTCTTCGGAAAAAAATATCTTGTGTACGAAAACGAACAAATCATTTGTTGTATACTGTTGATAGTTATTAACTCACCAGATATGCCTTGTGTATATCAACGAGTTAGCTAGTCCAAAGGGTACAGCTTTGGTAAAGACACATCAAATCTGTTGATAGCTGTAATGGTTTGCTCAAAATCATAGGGTATACAACCACCCATGCTTAATTGCTGAGGGTTGTATGGTCATCAATTCACCATGGTTTATTCCTTTTTGGAATCCAAGAATTGACTAGCCCATATGTATATGGCTTGTGGTAAAGGCAGTGGAATACCATATTTGGTAATCAGTTCACCAATTCTAAGAATTGACTAGTCCCGAGCAAACGGCTACAGGTAAAGACATTTCAAATCCGTTTATATGGTTGCTGGTTTGCTAATAAATCAGATGGGTATCAGTGTACCATAGTTTTCGAACTAAAACATTTGGCTACTCCAGTAGTGATGGCTATTGGTAAAAAGACATCAAATCCATTATTTTCAATGATTCACCTCTCACAGGAGTTAACACACCTGGATGTGATGAGAATAGTATGAAACTCATATGTTTTGATGTACATGTTGTCATTTGTTGCTGCAAAGATCTGGTGTTTCAAAGTTTTGTCATCATAGAGATGTGTTTGTTTTGGTTCTTTGTTACTGATGTTCGAGTACAATCCTCTGAAGTGTTGAAGATCTATCAAGAAACTGGAACTTAACTGAGTCAAATTCCAGTTTAGGGGAGGATTGTTGGGAATTATGCTAAGTAGGAATTCTGCTGAAATATAGTGCTGATGGTTTCTGCTGAAGAACATGGAATCTACTGAAGAAGAGTTTCTGCTGAAGTAGTATAGTCGTATAGATGGATTCTGCGGAGATAGTTATTCCACGTATTCTATAGTTAGTTAGGATATGCATGAGCTTTATTAGGAAGTGATTATGTATATCTTATTTAGTTTTATGTTTATACGTTTCTTACGAAACAAGTTAGGGTTCCTTGTCTATAAAAGAAACACAATAGTATGATTTATGTACGAGTTGAAAAACAAAGTTTCAGTATCAATATAAAGATCCATAGAGGATCAACGAGTTCTTAGTTATTCGTGCTTGTACTTGTGTTTGATTTCCGCTAAAGAATACAAGTAGTAGAGATTTTCTATTAGGTTGTTTGTGATTACATAAGCAATACTAACGATCTAAGAGTGCTCAAGATCTATCAAGGTCTAACGTTTCAACATATCTGATTCAAACTTATCCCGCCTTATCCCGCTCATCCTTCAGTCTTCACATCCTTCAGTCTTCCATTTCAGTTTGTCTTCGGTGTAAGTAGCTGGAGAGGAGTTTTAGGGATTCAGTGAGTTATGTTCATCACTCACTAAATCCACCATCTTCTTCTTGACTCAGTCTTCACTCATTAAGTTTCGCATTACTGAGTGGAGAGACTTCTTTTTCGCCTCATACTGAGTATCCTGAAGATGGCTCACTAAGAGACTATGCACTCAGTGACCTGTTAGTTTTTAACGGACTAAGCACTTAGGTTATTTTCTATTCAAATCCTAGATTAAGGGGTTTAGGTATTTACTGATGTTAGATATAGGATTTCACAAACACATTAAACCATAACCATATGGGGCGTTAACAATGTTTAGAGAGAGAAAGTTCTAGTGAGAGAAAGGAAGAGAGTTGGGAACTAAGTGAAACAAAGAAAAATGGTATTGAAGCTCCAACCCTCTACCTTGGGAGGTAGAGGGTATTTATAGTATCTTACAAACAAACGCCACCTACGGGCCGTGGATCAGGCATACAGTGGGTAAAGACCCGTCCGTCCTCCACGGTGTTACTAAACTAAATACTACTTAATCATAAAATAACTATGACTACGAGCTCTCTAACGATTACATATACTTGAGGTGACCGACTCTTTAATACCTGGAATTTCTAATTCCTAACAATCTCCGCCTAAGGGAGGTCACCTCAAAGACACATTAAACTTACATTGAGTACAAACTGATATTACATTATAAATTGTTCTTGCACTCTTGATGAATTACTTTGCTCTTAAGCTCGTAGTCATTGATTCTTCACAATGCATGTTTGGTTAAACCGGTGGAGGTCTTTATCGATCCACGTGATAATGAGTTTTGAGCCACTTTGAGATCATCACCATATTAAATCTCGACTCTTCCTATGTGGTGTTGATAATATTAGATGTTGTGACATTTGGACCGACATGCTCACATTCTTGATCATGATTTCTTCTTATCAGATTAGCGGAAGCTTTTGTTGATTCATGATATTGGCGCAGCAGAAGCATGGAGAGATAATATCAGAATCTTTGATGCACTTATCATGATTTCTTTAGAAATGAATGTGTTGTGTGAGCATGCGGCTATTGATTGACCGCTCCATTCTGATCAGCTGCAAACGTCGGGCGTACCTGCATACAACAATTAGCAATAAAGCACACGAAAGCGTCTTTGATCACTTTCGTCGAATTGAGGTACACGGCCCACGGTTCCCCGTTGATCAGTACAAGTACTGCCTGTGATCAGGTATAATTTCGAAGAATTTCCTTGACAGGGTTTCGCAGCTGCTCTAGCCGTTCTCAAACCGGAGCGTCTCAAAGAAGACAACACGGAGTGAGTGAACCAGCGAATAGAGATTCACTGATTGATGAAAAAAGATTTGAAAAACAATCGTGTATCGCTCAATAGAAATTGTTTTTGCAATACAACAAAGTTTTAGTGAAAAATCATTTATCAATCATAAACACCTTTTGATTTGAAATAATTGTACACAGTCGATGTACTTAGAGAAAAGAGTGTTTTTAAACACAACAACTGGTTTTTCAAAGGCATCCGTCAATCCATTTTCTTGGACCTGGATTGATTCAATTTTGAATCGCTCCACTGATGAGGTCAATATGACACAATTAAGTCTTGGCAATACCACAAGGATAGTGCGTAGGACTCATAAGATATAATCACACATTCCACATTGTGTGAAATAGTGAGTCTTCAAGAAATAAGTATCCTAAAGAGATTAATTGATGATCTCGTGGCTCTAGACTCAATTAGTGCTCTTTTGGTTTCCTGTGCCAGAGACTAGGGAGAGGGTCTCCTTCTTCAATATCAACAATCTCTAAGAGAGAGTCGATAGATTATGTAGGTTCCCCGTGAGAATGAAACAAGCCCTTTTAAGAGGAACTTGAGTAGCTTGGGAAGTTTAGTGCAGTGTGTCACTGGGTCCATGACGTCTTGTCTTCAATACCAGTGTTACCTTAGTAACCACCAGTAGCATATGTATTGAACCCCGGTTTCTGCCCTAAGGTTGAATAAATGGAGGGCTATTTCTTTTCACCCTTTTTCTCATTCAATTCTTTTTCATTCTTCAACCCCTTCAGTGCTTACCGAGACTTCATAACTAGAACCTTGTTGGGTTTATTCCAGTACTAGCTCAGTCTCAGTCAGCACTCTTCCCATATCTCATTTTTCTCCTTTTATCAATGTACCTAAGGACTCTACACTATCTAGTGGATTGTCCCTGGGTAGATCCCTCCGGTTCTGGCGGATCATGGGAACAAAATACCTAACCTTATCATCCTTATATCACCATACATAAAGTAAAGTTGGTCGGTCTATTTGGTATTGTTCATCTGCCTTTGGAACCAATTGAAAACCATTTGAAAATCAATCCAGATACTTATGATATATTATCAAAGCATTTTGTACCTGAATTGTTTTGATATTTTTAGAACAAGAGCTCCCCCTCAACATGTGCATAATGTATTTGAAATCGTTTAGCACACGGAGACAAGAGGAAGAATTAACTTCTTTGATTACCATTTTCTAAAAGATATCTTCATCACTTCCCAATCCATTTGATTAGATACATCATTTTGAGGAAGGATGAGGTTTTCAAAATATTGCTCCCCCTCAATATGTGCCTCGAAGTTTGAAAGAGTTTTGCACCTATTAGGAGGAACCTGCACTTAGAGACAATTCAGACACGTTTCAATAATTTGAGGTTTAAAATAGTTGCACCCCCTCAACATGTGCATGGAAAATTTGAAATCGTTTGACACTTGCGGCACATGTGGGGAGGCGAACATGCTAAACACTTATGAAACCATTTATCGAACAATCAGTTTAAGTCCAATTTAAATCACAAATTCTCCCCCTATCACAATTATCACATCATATGAGATTTGTGATCTCTGTAGATTTAAATTGATTTTGAAAGCTTTTAAGGAGAATTATGACTTGATTATGAAAGCGTTTTAACTGATAAGAATCGGATTTTTGGACTTTAAACTCCATTGGTTAAACATGCATGATTATCTTTTGAAAACAATTGTATGACAACTAACTTTTTGAATTAATTGAAATCATTCTCCCCCTCAATCAATGACATAGGTTGTTGATTGAGAAATAGATATTTTGACAAATAAGTCCGGATGATTTTCAAAATTTGAGTCCGAGTTATTGTACAAAGCAATTAGTTTTCAGCAGATAAATGTTTATAGAATCAGAGCATGAGATTTGAAAAACAAGATAAAGCATGGCTCTGTTATTTCTTTTTAACACGGGTTACTGCCTGAAATGACAATAAACCACCATTTTTCTTCGCCTCATTTTTTTTTTTTTTTTTTTTTAACATTCGAACAACATCTAAAGTCCCATATCATTCTTTGAAAGACAGCATTAAGACCGTAGATGTTATCGAATCGAGAAAAACATAACAAAATGACAATATTTTTGAGGATTTTTCGAATTTTTCACATTTTTATGGATTTTGAAAGTTTTATAATTTTGTATTTAGCTTTTTGAAAAAAATATATACAAAGAGATAGATGAAGGAAGACCTTTACTCCTCGTCTTCCTCCTGAAGACGTTTGAGTGTTTCTGGTTGAAGGCTTTTCAAGCCAAGTCGTGGAAGAATAAACTCAAAACGTTCTCTTGGAAGAGCTTTGGTGAAGATGTTTGCTAACTGGTATTCAGTCCTCACAAAATAGAGTTCCACCACACCTTTTCCACTTGTTCCCTGATGAAATGATGTCGAATGTCGATATGCTTTGCCCTTGAGTGTTGAACCTTATTGCAAGAAAGAGCAATAGCACTTTTATTATCATAGTACAGAGGGATTTTGTTGAATACAAAGCCATAGTCAGTTAATTGAGATCTCATCCATAGGATTTGAGCACAACAAGATGACATGGCTATGTATTCAGCCTCTGTAGAGGAAATAGAAGTACTCATTTGCTTCTTTGGAGACCAGCTCACAAGCTTATCACCCAAAAACTGAGCACCTCTAGACGTACTTCGACGGGTATCTTGACACCCTGCATGATCTGCATCTGCATATGCTGTTAGTGACATATCGGTGTCCTTCCGGTACCAAAGTCCCATGTTGATGGTTCCTTGGAGGTACCGAAAGACCCGTTTAACCGCTTCAAGGTGCTTGTTGGTAGGCTTAGCCTGGTATCTAGCACACATGCATACATAACGTAATATCGGTCTACTGGATATGAGGTACATCAGGGATCCGATCATGCTACGATATTTTGTTTGGTCTACCATGATCATTGAGTGGTCCTCATCCGTTTTGTACGCTCAATCATGGGAGTGTCAACAGGTCACTAGAATCAAATCCAAATTTCTTTAAAATCTCATTAGCATATTTAGATTGATTTATAAAAATGCCTCCGGGACTTTGTGAAATTTGTAATCCCAAGAAAAATGACATTTGTCCCATCATTGACATTTGAAATTTAGAACCCATTTCATTTGAAAACGGTCACACTCATTGGGGTCAGTCGAGGCAAATATGATATCATCAACATAAATTTGAACGTGAATTAAGTGTTTGCCTGACTTCCTGGTAAACAATGTTGGATCAATCGCTCCTTTTGAAGCCGGTAGACGAAGAAACTTTGATAGCGTATCATACCATGCCCTTGGAGCTTGCTTTAAACCATAAAGAGCCTTCTTCAAACGATAAACGTGAGTAGGATGCTCTGGATTCACAAAGCCTTCAGTTTGGCTGACGTAAACGACTTCTTTAAGATCTCCGTTCAGAAACGCCGTCTTTGCATCCATCTGATAGACTATCATATTCTTACTTGCAGCATTAGCCAAGAATATTCTGATTGCCTCGATTCGAGCCACAGGATCAAATGATTCTTCAAAGTCTATACCCTCCTCTTGACGGTATCCTTTAGCAACCAATCGAGCCTTGTTCTTTAACACATCACCATGCTCATCAAGTTTCACTTTGAAGATCCATTTTAGAGCAATGATCATAGCACAATCTGGAGCAGGTACTAATTCCAATACATCAAGTCGATAAAACTCATGAATTTCTTCTTGCATGGCATTGAACCAGCTGTCTTCATTCATGGCGGATTTAACATCTTTTGGTTCGATCTTAGAGAGTACGGAGTTGAAAAAGCACCATAAGGCATCTGTTGCAAGTTGTTTCCGTGTGGATACTGGACGAGAGGGATTTCCAATGATGTTGTCTAATGGATGATCGTGAGTCCATTTTCTGAGGTATTTATGTGGTGTTGTTGAGGACTAAAGTAGCAGAGTTGATGTCTCCTGAAGAAGATGGTTCTCGATGATGATTCAGAGCAAATATGTTTTCAAATGGAGCATCTTCAGGAGTAGCAAAGGGATTGACTTCATCCTGTGAATCAGAAGTATTTCCATGATGTACACTTGATGATTGAAGATTTGTTGATGAAACAGATTGGTCAGCAGCAAGCGCTTCTTGGCTTAATGACATAGAAGTTGAAGGGTTAATTTCATTGACAGGGATAGAAGCAGCCTCTGTTGATTGAATTGGCATATCATTGTTACTTGGCTCAAATTGTTCATCAAACATTGGATCAAACAGTTTCTTTAAATCATCTTCTGAGGGAGGTACATATGGAGTTGCTGATGAGGAGTTTGGTACAAGAGATGAACCAATGGGACTGCATTGAAGTGCGGGTCCTGAACTGGATCGTCCAGGAGCCATTTGACCGGTCAGCTCATCAAACGTGACGTGAATTGTTTCCATGATATTTCGGGTTCTCTTGTTGTAGATTCGGTAACCTTTTATGTTATGTGCATAGCCTACAAAAACTCCAATGTCCGCTTTAGCTCTCAGTTTTCCTAAATCTTGACCATCATTAGTTGGATAACATAAAGCACCAAACACACGAAGGTATGATAGATCAGGTTTTCTATTGTGGACAAGTTCATAAGGAGTCTTTCCATGAGAAGTGTGAATTAGAGATCGATTTTGAGTGTAACAAGCAGTGGCAATAGCTTCATCCCATAGAAACATTGGAACCTTTGAGTAAATCAGCATTGTCCTTGCGGCTTCTACAAGAGTTCAATTTCGTTTTCAACTACACCGTTCGTTGAGGAGTTCGAGGACACTTCTTTGGGGACTGATTCAAACATTTCCATAAAATTCATTGAGTTCTTTATTAACAAACTCAGTTCCATTGTCAGTACGGACGATTCGAACTATTTTGTTGAGTCGGATCTGAAGTTGTTTAATGAGTTTAATGATGACATCTGGAGTTTCATCCTTCGTCCTCAAAAATTTAACCCAAGTGAATCTGAAGTAGTCATCAACCACTACTAACACATATCTCTTCCCATTAATAGTTTGCACTCTCATTGGTCCACATAAGTCCATGTGAATTGTATAGAGAACTTCTGTGACTGAGTTTGTAGGTTTGGGTTTATGGGCATACTTCTTGCTTTTTCCCAATTGGCATGCTGAACAAAGATGATCCTTTTCATACTTAAGTCTAGGTAGACCTACAACTAAGTCCTTTATGGAGAGATCATTGATGGTGCCGAAGTTCAAGTGATTGAGACGACGATGCCATAACCATGACTTTGTTTTAGAAGCCTTTGACAACAAGCAAATTGGAGAATACTTCATCATATCTTCGATAGAGATGGTGTATAGATTTGAACCACGTGAACCTCTTAAAAGTTCCTTACCATCAAGTTCTCTAACGAAACAAGTATGTTTTCTGAAGGCTACTTCTAGATCAGAATCGCAAAATTGACCAACAGAGAACAGGTTATGACCAAGACCTTCCACATAATATACCCTGGAGATAACACTTTTACCAACAACATAATCTCCATAACCCATAATAGCACCAAAATGATCATTCCGAATCTAAGCTGTCCCGATGAATTTGCTCACGAAGTTCATGAGCCGCGACCGGTCTCCAGTCATATGCTTGGAACAGCCCGAGTCCAGGTACCACAGAACGATTTGAACGATCTGCAGTTGAACACAGACAAGAATGGATAACTGGATAATTGGGATCCCCATGCAAGAATGGGTTCCACTTAGTTAGTAACAGTAATTGGAACACCCACATCAGAAATAGAAACATCCATATCTGAAGTAGAAGCAATGGAATCATTAGGAATAGATGCAATCTGGTGTCGTGTTTGACCTATTCAAAGTATGTTCACTTCTTAAGGGAATAGTTCTACCAGTAGGCATCCATTTTCTAGTGGGCATAGTCTTAGCAGTTTGAGGGCAAAACTGATTATTCTTATGGCCAAAAGGTATCCAATAATAACCTATCTTTATGAATGTTCTTCTTGTGGGTTTCCACTGTTTTCTAACAATCATTCGTCTTTGCCTTTTAGCCTTCTTTACACGATTATTAGCATTAACAATTTTAACTGGGCATTTGACAGCATTAGACAAAGCATTCACACCACATTCATGATTAGCAACAGAATTCAAGCAGACATCATTACAAGGTTTGCAAATAGTATCAAAATTTGAATTAATTACAGTACGCCTATGGCCAATACTAGAATCAACACGATTCATTTTATTTGATCCAAACTTAAAGTTCCTAGATTGGTCTTCTACTCTCTTCCAATGCACATTCTTAGCTTGCAAGGTCCTATCATTCCTTGTATTGTCTTGAGACTTTGACCTGCTCGCTTTAATGTCACTGATTACTCTTGTAGAGGGAATGGGAACATTAGTTGGTTGATCTAATTTTGCATTCCTGAACTTGATGTGCAAGGATCTGAACTACTAGAAGGCCCATTAGTGTTTACTTTCTTAAGACTGTGATTTGAGCTATTTGCAGGCACACTAAAATTCACTTTCTTAGCACTAACATATCTGGAATCTAAACTACTTGACGGCACCCTAAGGTTGACATTCATAACATTGGGCATAGAACGAATTTCATGCTTGGCACTAGGCATAGAACAAGGCATCACAGCTTTGCCTTTTGCACCTAAGAATTTTGGACATGTTGCAATTACATATTTAAGCAGCTCTTGAGATCGTTTGGCCTGGAGGCAAGCAAACCTAATTTCTCTATCAAGAGGTTTATTAATGAAATCCTCGTCAACAATCTCACGGAGACATTCTAGACTATCCTTAAGGTGAGCACAATAGTCATGAAACGCAGGTTCATTATTCCTAAGATGAGGAGGAATATATTTAACCATCACAGTGTATTTGCAGTCTAAGGGTGACTTTGAAACAACATTCTTATTAAAAACAAGTGGCAGTTTCCCATTTTCCTGACTTCTCAGATTCTCAATTTCCTTTTGTAAAGACGCTATTTTTTCGTTGTTTTGGTCACGAGTGACTTTCATTGAATCATATAACTCTTTAAAGTGTCGTTTAACTTTTCCATTTTCTTCTAGAAAACTCTCGTTCTCCTTTTGTAAGGCAATAACTAAGTTTTGAAGATGAAAAGTTTGAGAGTACTGAGAATCTAAAGGAGGAGGCATTTGGGATCCAGTCACATTGTTCTTTTCACCCTTTAATTGAGATGATCGTGTTACAATGAGCTCGAATCTGTTCATCACGTTTGCTAATTTCAAAAACTGCATCAAATTCAGGAACATCCAAGGATGTCTTGATATTTGAGGTTTTAACATTTTCTTTTAGATGTTGATATTTTAGCTGTAAATCAAAATGTTCAAATTCTAGTTTAGAAAGATGCTTTACCAAGTTATCGTGATCATCCTGATCAATTTTCTCATTAAGTTTCGAATTAATCTTTTCAAGCTCAATGACACGATCATGGGAGACTTTCCGAGCAACAGATAATTCATGAAATTGAGAAGCATTAATGGAGCAATTCGTAGCAGTGTAAAATACATCTTGAGCAATACATTCAGAAATAAGATTCTCATTCAAGGTACGTAAATTCTTCCTCTCAATCTCATTATATTTTAATGCTCGCTCATAGTCACTGACCTCAACTATCATTGCATCAAATTCCTTTTCCATTCCTTTAATATATGAATTTATCCCCTTTTTAAGACTCTCAAAATGATATTTTAGTAGTTTAAAGAAAGGCATGACCTCAGTTAGATAGCATTCTTTTGTTTGTTCAAAACCCCTTTCCCCTTCAGTTATCCCAGTGGGTGTCATCCTTTTCTTACAAGTTTTCTCAAAATCGACAAACAGTTGAAGAATAACATATTGGCTGATTAAGGTCTTGCTTTTAGTGGCAATAGTCCTAGGAACTAAATGCATTGGTGTATTGGAAGGATACACAGTCGCTGAAGGCATTTTCCTAAAGGGGGGGGTTTGTTTCAACAAGATTCTCTGCTTTTTGCTTATCTAAATCCTTTTCCCAGAAAACTTGTTCAGGTGTTAATAACGTTTGAGGCTTGAATTTGTTTAAGGAGATCCAGTTTTCCTTCTTGTAATCATGGGGTTTGATCGTGATGTTATTCTTTTTGCATTCAGGATCTTCTAGCTTCTTATTCATTTTCACCCTAGATGCATCATCTAATATTCTATCTTCCTCAGAGCACTCAACGCAACTAGGTTTCTGTCTAGGTTTAAGAATCTCATTTCCATCATAAATTACATTTTGAGCCGGCTTAGCTAACTTACTGTACTCAGGGTTGGGTTTATCTATAATGGGAAGACTATGCTTATCGCTTAAAACTCTATGCTTAGTGACCATGTGAGCAGTCTGAATGGTATTCCCTTGTACGTACAACTTATTTTCAAGCTTGTTCTTCAAAGTTTTTAGATTAGAAAAATCATTCAAAAGTTTTGATTCCTTGGCATGAAATTCCTGCTTAAGCACTTTAACATTTTCTTGAAGTTCTTGTTTTTGCTTAGCAGTTTTTGAAAGCTTTTCTTGTAAGGAATTTAACTCTTGTTTTAACACTTCTTCTCTAAAATTACTTTTTCTAATGATTGTACGCATTTGGTCATCCATTTCCTGCTCACGAGTGGTTAACTCAAACTTAGCACGTTGTTCATAAATAGCAACTCTTTCTTTATAGGCATTAAGTTCAGAGATAACAGAATCATCAGGGCACATGCAGTGTATTCATCACAGACATACTCATCATTGACTGCAGGAGATACATCACTTGATACAATCACACTTTCACTTTGTTTCACATATTGATCATATGGGACAACATTGATATTACCCATATTTTCAATATCTGACTTAATGATCTCAGTTGATTGTATTTCATTATGTATCTTTTGCACATCAACTTCATCATATAATTTTAATACCTCTGAGATGATTTTGTCTTTGGATGGTCCAGCTTGTGGTGAAGATGCGACTTTAGGAGAGACCATTGGAGAGATGCTAGCCATGAAAATGGTTTGTGCAGTAGGTTCATCATCAACATCAGAGTCGTATGCATCACAATCAGCAACTTGAAAGGCATTCTGATGATTATGGCCTATCTCCTGAATTGGCTGCTCATCCACATCTGCATCATAGGTCTTGGCATTACCCTCAGCTAGAAACAACAACTTCTCTTCATCCAAAGCAGCACCATTGTCCTGAGCTTGCACTAGCAGCATCTTATCCCTGAAGTATTCTGCATTCTGTGGACGTTTTGGAGATGTGCAGTTTCTAGCAATGTGTTCCTCACCACCACAGTTGTAGCATTTGACTTTCTTTGTTTATCCTTGATTTCCAGTCCTTCCCCGATTCTGATTTCCTCCATAGCCTCCACCAACTCCACCCCTTCTCTGCTCATACTGTCTTTCTTGAACTGGCTGCACCATAACTTTCCCATCTCTGACTAGAGCATGATTGTGAAGATTGGATGCAGTTCTAATCTCATTGTTGGTGTGAAGACTGTTGGTATGTGGACTAAGAGTCAAGTTTTGTTTAACCATAAGGGCCAGTTGATTGATGAAGTGTCCCACGGTGCATCGAGCATCGCTTGTTTGAATTTTGGATCGGGAATGAGTTTGTGAGTTCCATCACCCATGGGTATAACTTGTGAAGCTTTAGTGGTAATCCCAATGTTTGAGTAGAAGGCAGTTGAATCATTTGATGAGCTTGTCTCTCCCGGATTTGTTTTGAATTGTTCAAGAATCCTCTTTTCAAACATGGCATGTCTCTCATTCTGAAGAAGGAAGGCATAGAGTTGCTCATAGTTTGTATTCTTCAATCCTTTGGTTAGCTTCACAGAGGTGACAAACTTGTGCCATTCGGCATTCATGTTGTTCACAAACTTTGAGTTCAACTGAATGTTTGGCATAGTCATTCTGATGTTCCTCATGTCATTAACAAGCTTGTGGAATCTCACGTAATACTCATAGACACTCTCATCTGGTTTCATCTTGAAGTGCTCAAATTCATCATAGAGTTGTGATTCTCTGTCTTCCATGGTTAATTCAGAACCAGAAAGAAGCATCTTGACATTATCCCATACAGCCTTTGCTTTAGTGTTGTGATTGATAAGCTTGTAGATGTCTTTTGGAAGACCTTGTAATATGATGTTAGAAGCCCCGATATCCGATCGAATCTCTTCTTCTCCTTATCATTGAGCTCATCATACGTCTTTGGTCTGTCTATTCCATAGATCATTGTTCCATCTTCAGTTGTATCAATTATGTCTCTAGTAGTCTCAACTCTATACGGTCCTTCATCAATCGATTTGAGAATGTTGACCCCATTTTCCTTTCCAAGACAAGTACAGTCTGATTCTTTGAGCCCAAGAGTCGTAGTCTGTCAAGCATAGGTAGACGAGTATCGACCTGCTGCTTGAACATCCTCGGCAACAGTGGAGATGATAGTAGGAACGTTGGTAGACATGTTTCAAGCTCTACGGGATTTTACTATTCTTTGATTAAACCGGAAAATTGATTCTTTCACGGGATTTTACTAAACCAAAAGAATGTATCACGAAGAAGTAACAAGCCTAAATGAACAAGTAGCTCACCACACAACTCGATTAATTATCAACTCGCTTAAGCAATCAACTCGCTAAATAGCCAAGTCGCATTAGCATCAACTCGCAACACTGTCAACACGCTTAATGAATCAAGTCGCTAAATAGCCAACTCGCTTTAGTATCAACTCGCAACACAATCAACTCGCTTGAACACCAAGTCGCTTAAATTAACTCGCTAGCTTTACAACTCGCTTAATAGCTAAGTGCTTTAGATCTCAAGTCGCTTAAAGAAACAACTCGCTTAGAACCCAAGTCGCATAAAAATCAACTCGCTAAACAGCCAAGTCGCATGTACCAACTCGCATCCAATAACAAAGCAACTCGCTTTGAAGAACAAACTATCTGAGACTCAACTCGCTTCGTACAAACTTCAAAAATAACCACTTTATCAATAAAAAACAACCAAACCACAATGATTTAAGCCTTCCAATTCAAAACATAAACACATATGATGATCCTAAACACAAAAGTACAAGCAAAATTCAAACTTTAACACTAGAATTTGTCCAAATGAATCAAACTCTCCTAAACCTTTAATACCCCAAAAACCTTATGAAATCCACCAAAACAAAAAGCATGAAAGATGAGTGATCAAAGCATGGTTCTTGATACCAATTGTTAGATATAGGATTTCACAAACACATTAAACCATAACCATATGGGGCATTAACAATGTTTAAAGAGAGAAAGTTCTAGTGAGAGAAAGGAAGAGAGTTGGGAACTATGTGAAACAAAGAAAAATGGTATTGAAGCTCCAACCCTCTACCTTGGGAGGTAGAGGGTATTTATAGTATCTTACAAGCAAACGCCACCTACGGGCTGTGGATCAGGCATACAGTGGGTAAAGACCCGTCCGTCCTCCACGGTGTTACTAAACTAAATACTACTTAATCATAAAATAACTATGACTACGAGCTCTCTAACGATTACATATACTTGAGGTGACCGACTCTTTAATACCTGGAATTTCTAATTCCTAACAACTGAACCCAATAGTCTCCCCCTATTTGGATATACAAATAGCCTAAGTGTTTGATCAGTTTAAGTGAGCAAATGGCTTCTTCTTACACTGAATGTACTAATGAATACAATAAGGAACACTGAATATTTTAATAAAACATACATCGTTTATTGATTAAATTACAAGGTTCCTATCACTAGTACAAAAGATAATAAAAATGATGTCAGTCAAGATGGATCCCCAGTGCTTCAAGCTTAACTTTCTTTGTGATGAGTGTTTCTCTGTCAGGGTGCTCTCTTATGTTGGCGTTTAAATCAGCACAGAACCTGACGTTTGCAGGAGTCTGGATTTGAGAGGCCACAAGTATGTAACTCAGCATTGCAGCCACACCTGCCTGATCAATGTCACTCCATCTTTGGAATGCTAGGTTTCCATAGACATCAATGTGGAAAAGTCCTCTTTCAGGCTTTTCAATTACAAGGCAGTTTACAAACTTTACACCTTCAGGTAGCTCCCTGTTGCATTCGAGTCCAGGCACTTTGATCTCAGGCTGGAACTCAACCCTCTTTCTTTTGCCCTGTGATGACTGTGGTTGAGATCCTTGTGGTGCAGTTAAGGCAGGCTGAATTCCTAGTTGTGCTGGTGCATCCCTTAGTCTTTCATATCTTTTGCTGAGCATTTTCATCAGCTCCTTAACCACCGCATTCTTCTTCTTTTCAATGATTGGACCAAGTTCATCGAGTTCAGTGATCCCAAAGTCAATGAATTTCTGGCGATCATGAACCTCGAAGTGTCTTTTATGATCCCCCCTGTACACATTCATTGCCAGTGGTTTGGACTTGGGGATGATTATGACATCAGTGATTTTCTCATGCAGCCATCTGCTTGTCATTGACCAGTTGTAGTGGTCAATTCTTTCTTGCCTGATGGCTGCAGCTCTCTTGTTCTTTTTTCCCAATTTCTTTTTCATTTCAACCATTTTAGCAGCCTGAGCATCCTTGAACTTCTGTCCTGCCTGACCCTTTTGAAGCTTCATTGGATCAATTCCTATGTTCTCAACTTCCTCAGCAACGACTTGTACCAGTGCTTCTCTGCTCTTTCTTTCTTCTTCAACAAGTTTCTTTCTCCTCTCTTGCTTAGCAAGGTAGGCACTTAGCGGTTGTGGTGAAAGCAGGTACTCAGTGTTTCCAATCATGTAGGGAATCTTATCAGGCTCAGGAGTTTTCATTATGCCTTTTCCTTTATCCTGGCATGAGGAAGATGATGTTACCAGGGGTGGTGTTGTTGTTATGATAGGTGTAACCGTCAGTGTTGTTGTTGTTGTTGGTGGGACTGATGAGATGGGTGTTGCTGAAACTGGTGGTGTTGGCTCCCCCTCAGTATGAGAAGGAGTTTCTTCAGCAATATTCTCCCCCTCAATTGTTTTCGTAGTGTCAGTGAGGGCAAGAGTTGTAGGTGGCACTGAGGGAGTCTGAGCTGCTTGACCCTTAAATGCTTGATAAATCTGAGTGACCATTGCCTTGATATCAGAAGTATCTGTTTGAATACCAGTGACCTTTGCTTCTAAATTAGCCTGAGATACTTTCAAAGCAGTCATTCTGGGCCCAAGATTCCAGGCCATAGAAGACGATGCCTGAGCCAAAGTAGCCACCTGAGTATCCAAAGAGCCCAATGTAGCCTGAAGAGACTGGACTGAAGATTGAAGACCCTAAACATTTGCAGATTTGAGCATTTCGATTAGTTCAGTGAGGGTGGAGGATTGTTTCAAGTAAGCCTCAGTAGCCTCCAACACTTTGGACTTGAGCGCTGGATCTTCTTTGACAGATTCCCTGATTTCATCTATCTTTGTGCCAACACCTTGAAGGTGCCTGAGAAATTTAGCCAAGTTTTCATCCAGTCTGTGAAGATTGTCATACATCAGATCCCTGTACTCATCGGTGTTGGTGTTGAAATCAAAAACTTCAGCTTTTAGATCTGCATAGCTGGCAGCAGCTTCAGTGTGTTGATCCCATAAGGTTTCAGTGACCCCAGAATATAGCTTTCTTGAAGCTTTAGTGATCCACATAACCAGTTGCCTCTCTGTCAATGGAAGAGTGTTATCAAATCTCTTGAATTCTTCAGGACAGGAAGATGCAGAAGAGTCAGAGTCATTATCTTCAGGCTGGAAATGTGACTCTTTAGGCTCTTGTGGATCAAGCTGAGGCTCTTGTTAAGATTGAGCATCAGCATCCACTTCTTCTCCTGCGGATAAAATTGCATCTTCACTGTCAGCTTGTTCTTCTTCAGAGAATATCAGATCAGCGACCTCAGCAATAGTTAACAACATGGCGGTGATGGGTTCCGTATCAGCGGGTGGTATATTTCCCTCAGAGTCTTTGTCCCCCGTTGACCCCTGAGACACTGGTGGGCATTTCCCAGTGCCTTCTCTAGAGTCAGGATTGGTGGCGGGTTCCATATCAGCGGGTTGTTCCTTTCCCTCCGAGTCTTTGTCCCCCTGTGACCCCTGAGACACTGGTGGGTATTTCCAAGTGCCTTTAGCGGAGTCAGTGGCAGCGATATCCCTATCAATGGGTTGTTTGTTTCCCCCTGAGTCTTTGGGATCAATCAGTTGGCCCTCAGACAAAAGCTGTGATTTGCGAATGTCATCCTTGGGCAATGTGGAAGGCGCTCCCCTACCAGCGGGTTGTATGTTTCCCTCTGGATCTTGGGGAGTAGTAGTTGGGACCAAGGGCATTGATTGTGATTTATCAGTGTCCTTCGTTGTCACCGTGGTGGATGTTGCTTGGTCTCCAGTGGGTGGCATCAGCCTTGGGTTTTCTTTGCCTTTTAGGCAGTGTTCCTGAAGCCTCAAGGCCCTGAGACTTGGGTTTGGTCTTAGTCCCAGTCTGAGACTTCCCTTTCTCTTTTTAGGAGCAGGGTTAGGAGACACTGAATCCCTCTAGTTGTTTACAGCAACCATATGGGCCGTCAATACAATATCAGTGACTTGGGATGGGTCTTTTTGAAAATTTGATTGACTCATGGTACTAGGTAAAGCAGATATTTGTACTCGAGGGTAATTACAACCCAGCAACACTTGTAAAGCACAAGAGATAAACCTAGGATATGAAACGTATTTCATCCTAGTTTTACTCAGACTTGGTTACTTAGATCACCTGTAAATGATCTCTCCCATGTCGACATTGACCCCATTCATCAAACAGTATGCCATCATCAACTGAATAGAATTAACTTGTTCAGTGGATGAGTGGTTCCCACCGAGGACCTGAATCACAAAAGTGAATAGGATCCTCCAAGCCACGTGAAATGAAATCTTGGTAACGGGTCTTGTCCAAAAATTTTGGATCTAAAACGATTTGTTTTAACCCATCCTTCACTGTGGAGGGTTCAGGATGGGCAACATAAACTCCTTTATTGTAGTCTAACCCTGTTGCAGTACAAAACGTTTTATAGTCCAGGGTGACTGATCTTTGCCCGTTAAAAAGACTGAACTTAATAAGATACTCCCTGAGAGGTCTTAGGTCTGTCTCATTAGTTGAGGGTGTCGGGTCATTGGCCATGGTTTTGCCCAAAACTCCTTGAGGAAGTTATGGTACAATATAGAGGACACGAACAAAGACCGTTTTCAGTGGGCAGTTGAACAAAAATTTCATTATGTCCTTATAGGCTGGTACATTTTGTGGGTATTCAAAATTGCCTATGACATTATTGGTTTTAAATTCAACGTTCTGAGATCCCTACCCACTGTGGTGCAAACTGAAGAGATTGAGTTCTAGCCATTTCCATTAAAATATTTTAGGGTTTTGAAAGAATATATGAACTAGAACAATCAAAGAGTTTTAAATCTCTTAAGTTTGTGATGAAAAAACTTTTGTAAATGTTTACAGAGAAGATTTTTCTGAAAAAGGTTTGATGATTTTTGAAGAACACAAAAATTTTCTGGGTTTGAGAAAGGATTTTAACAGAGTTTTGTTACAGAAAATAATTTGTGTGTGTTTATGTGGTTTAGAAGGGGGTATTTATAGAGTGGTGAGAGGGGTAAAATTTGTATAAAAGAGGATTTGTAAAGTCAGTTTTTGAAAACGTTTTAAATCTCCTCATTTAATGCCACCACTCCACTACCCGCAGTAAAATCCCGTTTTTCAAGGAAACAGATGCAGTGCACAGTAAAATTGCATTATGCAGTAATAAAATATCCACAAGATATTTCATGTGAGAGGAGGCATTTAATGCCAAGTGGGATGAGGTAAGTTTATGAGGGACCCTTGGTGTGGTTGTCAGTAAGACAAAGAGACATTTATTCCTATATTTAATTGGTATGTTTACCAACCTAGGACATTTAAGTAACTGATACTTAGAGTATTTAGTTACTCATTCAATGCTCAGAATCAACTGTCAGGGTCCCTGAATGAGTCTTATTCATTCAGTGAGAGGGTTGATTTGGGATTTGTTCAGGGAGGATGAACCATTTCAGGAAAAACTTACTGAGATTGGGATTGGTTTTCAGGTTGCTGACTTTCAATGTCTAGCATTCCCAATTCAGCTTTCAGTCTCCTGAAGGTAGGTTCATCCAAGGGTTTGGTGAAGATATCAACAAGTTGATATTCAGTAGGGATGAAATGAAGCTCTATGTCTCCTTTCATTATGTGGTCCCTGATGAAATGATATATGATATCAATGTGTTTGGTTCTTTGGTGAAGGACATGGTTGTTGGATATAGCAATGGCACTAGTGTTGTCACAGAAGATGGGTACTATTTTGTAGTGGATGTCATAGTCACTGAGTTGAATTTTCATCCATAATACATTGGCACAAGATCCTGCAGAAGAACATATTCACTTCGGTGAAGACATAGCCACTGATTATTGCTTTTTAGCACTTCAACAGACCAGTTTTCCTCCAAGGAATTGACAAGATCCTGAGGTACTTTTTCGTCCATGTTACACCAACATAATCGAATCGAATATCCTTTGAGGTCAAACCCTGAGCACTTTGGATAGTAGAGTCCAAGGCTTGGAGTTCCCTTCCGGTATCTTAGTATTCTTTTGGCTGCAGTGAGATGGGATTCTTTGGGATTGGACTGATATCTTGCTATTAGACAGAATGAGAATTGTATGTCCGTCTGGAAGCGTGAGATACATCGTGAGCCAACAATCCCTCTGAAATGGGTTTGATTGACTGATTTGCCGGTGAGATCAGGTCCAAGGTTGTTAGGAGGGACCATTGGTGTCTTCATGAGGCACGTCGATATCTCATATTTCTTCAAGAGATTTCTGGTGTATTTCCCTGGACTGATGGAGATTCCTTTACCAGTTTGCCTTATTTGTAGTCCAAGGAAGTATGTGAGTTCACCCATCATGCTCATTTCAAACTTCTTTGTCATCAGTTTTCAAACTGTTTGCAAAGAGTGTAGTTTGTTGAGCCAAAGATGATGTCATCAACATATACTTGGACCAGTATCCCATCTTGTTTTGTCCTGTAGATAAACAATGTGTTGTCTATCTTTCCTCTGACAAATTTGTTTTGAATCAGGAAGGGGAGAGAGTTTCGTACCATGCCCTGGAGCTTGCTTTAGTCCATAAAGGGCTTTATCAAGCTTGCGACATAGTCGTGAATTCACTACTCTCAAAGCAAGGAGGTTGCTGAACATACACATCTTCCTTGAGTTCACCATTCAGGAATGCACTTTTACATCCATTTGGTAAACTTTGAAGTTCATGTAGGTAGCATATGCAAGGAAGATCCTGATGGCTTCCATTCTTGCAACAAGAGCAAATGTCTCATCATAGTTAATGCCTTCTTGTTGACTGTAACCTTTGGCTACAAGTCTGGCTTTGTTTTTAATGAATGTGCCGTTTTCATCATTTTGTTTCAAAACCCACTTCATTCCTATGACAATGACATCCTGAGTACATTTGATCAAGGTCATGACCTTGTTTTTATCAAACTGTTGAAGTTCTTCTTGCATGGCCTGAACCCAGCTTGGGTGTTTTAAAGCCTCAGTGATACTCTTGGGTTCTATTTCGATAGGTAATCAAAGCATATAGACATTCATTTGCTGAAGCTGCAGTTAGTTTAGCAGCCATTCTTCTTGTAAGCATGCCCTCAGTGGGTTCACCAATGATGTTTACAAGCTCAATGTCCTGGGATTTTGTCCACTTACTTTGTGGTATGGGATCTGAGCTTGAAGAGGTCACTGGAGACTCAGGAGTGAGTTCAGGTGCTGGAGCCACAGAATCATTAAGAGCATTTGTTAAGATGTCTTGTTCAGGTTGGGGTTCATAAATCACAAGTTCCTGAACATTTGGTTCAGTGTTACCTATCCCATCAGGGACTGGTTGATTATCAATGAATTCGCTTATAGTTGGTTGTGACAGGTTGTGAGTTAAGACATAATAAGAGATGTCAGCATCAGCTTGGTATGAGGAATTGATTTCAGTGTTATACTCATCAGGAGGATATCTTGATGAGTTAATAATTCCTATTTCTTCCACTGAGGTGTTGGTGAACCTGATGCTTTCTGAACTCTCATCAAAGGTGACATGAAAGGTTTCTTCAACTTGTTGTCTCCTTGTGTTAAATACCCTGAAGGCTTTGGAGATCAGTGAGTAACCTAGAAAGCATTCATCATTAGCTTTAGCATCAAACTTTCCTAGATGATCCTTGTGGTTATGAATAAACACAGGACATCCAAACACATGAAAGTAGCTGATATCAGGAAGTCTACCTTTGAATATCTCATATGGGGTTTTGTTATGTCTTTTAACAATGATTGACCTATTTTGAGTGTAACAGGCTGTTTTGACTGCTTCAGTCCAGAAATGTTTTGATAGAGCTGAGCCATTTAGCATAGTTCTAGCAGCTTCAATGAGAGTTATGTTTTTCCTTTCAGCTACCCCATTTTGTTCAAGGGTGTAAGGAGATGAAATTTTTTGGGAGATTCCTTTTTCATCATAGAAATTCTCAAGCTCTTCATTTCTGAACTCAGTACCATTGTCAGTTCTAATTTGTTTAATAGTAATGTCATTCTGGTTTTCAATGTTCCTGATGAATGACATTATAGTGTCAGCTGCCTGACTCCTTTTGGAAAGAAAGTATACCCAAGTGTATCTTGAAAACTCATCAACAATGACAAGTGTATACTTCTCATGCTGGATTGATCTGGGACTGACTGGTCCAAAGAGATCCATATGCAGGAAGTGAAGGCAGCTTTTGATTGAGAAATTTTGTTTTGTTTTGACAGATGCTCTTTGGTGTTTGCCTTTTTCACAGGCGTTTATCTTTTGCAAAAACCAGTGATGGTAAGCCAAGGACCTTGTTTTGTTTTGCCAAGTTGCTGATGTTTTTAAAGTTTAAGTGAGAGAGTCTCTTCTGCCACAGCCAGTTGACAGTTTCAGTGGCTTTGGCAAAGCGACAAGTTCCATCTTGAGAGATTGTTGACATGTCTAAGACATAAACATCATCTCTTCTAGGGGCTATAAAAACAACTTCTTTGTTGGCATTGAAAATGGTGCCTTGTTTGTCATTCAATTGCACAATGTACTTTGCATCACAGAGTTGACTGACACTGATGAGATTGTATTTGAGACCATTGACATAAGCTATTCTAGAGAAAACTATTCCATTGCAGTATACTGAACCATAGCCTTCAGTGTGACATGATGATTTATTACCAAATACTACCTTGGGTCCTGGTTCCTTTACATATTTGTGCAGATACTCCTTAACACCAGTCATGCTTCTTGAGCATCCACTATCTAGATGCCAAATAGGCTCTCTGGGGTGTCTCTGCACAAATATTAAACTAGATTAGTTTCTCTTACTGACCCACATACTAGTGGGTTTGGGCCTAAAGGTCTGTTTGAATTTGGCAATTGACTCATGCTCAGTGGTTGAGTGCATTGTGCTACCACAGGTTTTGCATTTGGAGACTGAGGATGACTCAGTGATTCTAGGTTGCTTGGAACTTCTCCTTGCTTGGATGACACTATCATGCTGAGATGTCTCATGAGCTGGATTACCTCAAATCTCACAGAATGTGTTCATGAGACAGTCATCAGGATGATGATCATTAAAGCCACAGTGTGGGCAAGGAGGAAAGGGTTTTGCTCTCGGATTTTGAGCAGATTTGGAGGTTGAAGTATACTGATGACCAACTTTGGTATAGTTTGCTTTACTGAGAGAACTTACATATTGTAAGTGATCAGAAGTTCTGTGATCATCCTTTTTGCAGATCATACAAAAAAGGATTCTATAACAGTTGTCAGTGGTATGACTTGTATAGTGGCATAGATCACACTTCTACTTAGTTTTGGTGGTGGCTTTTGACTTTGAGGAACTAGAGGAAGCTGACTTTGTTTCCTTGATTGATTCAGGAACTCTTTCAATGGATTCCATCTTATCAGTTAGCTTCCTCACAAGTTCAGTCAACTGCTAAATTTGGTCAGCTTCAGTGGGGACAGAGGATGTGGAAGTTTCAGTGGGTGTAGATTCTTGTTGAATTGGTTTTGATGGTATTTTTAGGATGGTTCTACCAAGTCCAGACTTTTCTTTTGGTGAGTGTGGATTGAATTTTAATGGAGTAAGCTCAGAGCTAGGAGCAGCACCCTGAAGGGGTTCCAGGGGTGGAAGTAGTGCTTGAGATTCTGCTTCAGACTCGGAGATGTGTTCAGTACTTCTGGGCACATCAAGGAGTCCAAGCATGCTCTTTAGGGCTTGACTTTCAGGCACTAGAATTCTTCCAGAATCAAAATTAGGAAGCTTACTATCAGGATTAACCTGTTCAATCCAATCACTGGGCTTGGGACTAGTCAACACATTGGTAATCATGCCACCAGACATAAATGGTTTGGGAGACTGGTCTTTATTGTGACAGTCAGGGAGATGATCTTCACCTATGACTCTCTTTTTGCTACTGGGGGCTCCCACAACATCAAAGACTCTTGGATTTTTAGCAGTCCAACTAGCAATGACTTCATTTTCTTTCTTAAGTTTATCTTGAAGAGCCTGATTTCTTTTAACTAATTCAGTGTGTTGAATTTGCAAAGTGATAGCCTCAAGCTTATTTTGTTTTAAAAGAAGCAGTTCATCCCTACACTTGTTTAGTTCAAAACTTAGCTTGTTATATTTTGAAAAAAGATTTAATCGTTGCTCTTCAACAAACTTAAGGTCAACATTGATATAGTTCATATAGGACTGCCAATCAGAGTCATCATCCATAGAAAGTAAAATATTTACCTTCTTCATTGTGATGTTGACCCACTCTCCATTCCTGGCATGATTTTTCCCAACAGCTAGCTTGTCCTCCTCTGAGAGGGCCATCAGTACTGCGACATGTACCATTTCATCATCAGATGAGACTGGTTCTTCATCCCAGTCGAAGGTTTCAGCAACAAGGCCTTTATTTTTACCCTGCACAGATTGAACACTTTTTGTTGTTTCTGAGGGACTGGCCTCAAGCAATGCAAGCTTAGCTTTGACTTTCCTATACTTAGCTTCAAAATCAACAGTTTTGTTTTGATCAGATTTGTTTTGAAAATTTTGATGAGACTGATAGATTTTTGGTTGAAATTTGCTAAAGCCTGAGGACTGATTTGACCCTGATGGTTTGTAAGAGGGTTTAGAAATTGTTTTTGAAAAACAGTCTTTTGCAAAATGACCTTTTTTTGTGACACTTCAAGCATTTAGTGTCCTCATTTGCTTTAGCATTTGAAAAACCTTTGTTTCTTTTTATAAACCTTCGAGATTTAGCAAGGAGTGCCCTTTCCTGAAATTCAGTGTTCATGTCATTTAGGTACTCCTCACTTGATCTCTCATCAGGCTCATCATCTGAATTTTCTTGAAAATCTTGAACAACACTGTAGAATAAAAAGCAGTTGATATTGGTGTTGAAGTGGTGGTCAGGGACTTTTTGACTTCCTAAGACTTCTTTAAGTCAGGGTATCGTCTGTTGATGAGGTTTTCCTCATAGACAAATTTCCCATAAATTTCAGGAAGTTCAAGGGTCTGGATATGATTAGCATTCCTAAGTCCCTGAGAGAAATTCAGCCACTTCTCAGGGAGACTATTGACAAAACCAACATTGATTTCATGTTTGGACAACTTAACACCATCATTTTATAGTTCATTTAAAAGTTGTTCAGACCGGGTGTAATTTTGAGACAGAGTTTCGAGTCCTTAGCCCTGAAGGTGTTATACTCAAGTTTCAGGTCCATTATCCTGTTTTCCTTGATATCAGATGGGCCTTCATGGCTATGAACTAGGTTATCCCAGGTTTTTTTAGTTGTACTATAGGTTATAACTGACTCCATAATATCACCAGGAAGACATGATATGGTGATACTTTTGAGTCTTTGGTCCTGGTTGACCACTCTCCTCTCATCCTAAGTCCATTAAGCTTCAGGTTTAGGCAAACCTTCAGCAGTCTTTGAGATAAATGGACCTTCATTTATAAACTTGATATAATAAGGTTCCATCCCAATCAAATAGCAAAGCATACGCTTTTTCCATTTGTTAAATTTACCAACTTCAAGTCTAGGGGCAACAGCTAAATAAGCTCCACCCTTTTTATCGACTAGTTGGGGTACATCAATTTCAGCCATAAGGATCCTGATTTAAAAACGTTTTAGAGCGGCTTAAAAAGGTTTTATAATAAGCCTTGCTCTGATACCACTTGTTGTTCCCTATTCACTATCGAAAAAAATAGTAAGTATTTAAAATGTAACTTATAGGATTTCACAAACACATCAAACCATAATCATAAGAGGCGTATACAATGTTTAGAGAGAGAAAGTTCTAGAGAGATAAAGGGAAGAGAGTTGGGAACTATGTGAAACAAAAGAAAAATGGTATTGAAGCTCCAACCCTCTACCTTGGGAGGTAGAGGGTATTTATAGTTTTCATACAAGACTCGCTACCTACGGGCTGTGGATCAGGCATACAGTGGGTAAAGACCCGTCCGTCCTCCATGATGTTACTTAACTAAATACTAACTAATACTAAATGACTAAGACTATGAGCTTTCTAACGATTGCATATACTTGAGGTGACCGACACTTTAATGACTGGATTTTCTGAATCCTAACAATCTCCCCCTAAGGGAGGTCACCTTAAATTACACAGAAAACAAACAGATATTATATTAAGATTGTTCTTGGATTCTTGTTTAAGTTCATTGCTCTGTAGCCCATAGTCTTTGATTCTTCATGTTTTGCATGTTTGAATAATTTAAGTGGAGGTCTTTAACTGATCCACGTGATGATGAGTTTTGAGCCAGCTTTGAGATCATCAGCTTGCATAAATCTCTGACTCTTCCTTTGTAGAGTTGACATTATGTGATGTTGTGACAGTGGACCGACATGCTCGCATTCTGGATCATGATTTCTTCTCATCAGAGTAGCGGAAGCTTTAGTTGATTCATGATATTTGCAGCAGCGTAGCAGAAGCATGGAGTGAAAATATCAGAGTCGTTGATGCACTTATCATGATTTCTTTAGAGATGAATGTGTTGTGTGAGCATGCGGCTATGGATTGACCTCTCAATTCTGATCATCTGAAAACGTCGGGTGTACTTGCACACAACAGTTAGCAATAAAGCGCACGAAAAGTGTCTTTGATCACTTTCGTCGAATTTAGGTACACGGCCCACGGTTCCCCGTTGATCAATACAAGTACTGCATGTGGTCAGGTATAATTCCGAAGAATCTCCTTGACAGGGTTTCGCAGTTGCTCTAGCTGTTCTCAAACCGAACGTCTCAAAGAAGACAACACGGAGTGAGTGAACCACCGAATTTGAGATTCACTGATTGATGAAAAGAGATTTGAAAAACAATCGTGTACTGCTCAAAATAAAGTGTTTTTGCAATACAACGAAGGTTTTAAGGAAAATCAATTATCAATCATAAACACCTTTTATTTTGAAATATTAATACACAGTCGATGTGCTAGAGAAAATAATTTTGAGCACAACGACCATTTTTTCAAAGGTATCCGTCAATCTATAACCTGAACCAGGATTGATTCATAAATTTGAATCGCTCCATTGTTTCTTTTCAGTTGTCATATTGTTGATCCATTGGATAGATCTCACATGCCACCTACCAAGAGCTTGTTTGATGTTGGCTCTAGAAGGCTTTCCATCTTCATTGTGAGTATGTTGGCATATCACTCAGATGTTCTGGCAATACCACAAGGATAATGCGTAGGACTCATAAGATATATTCTCACTTTCCACATTGTGTGAAATAGTGAGACTTCATTGACAGTGTCCTAATGAGATTTATAGATGATCTCGTGGTTCTAGACTCAATTGTGCACATTTGGTTCCTATGCCGGAGACTAGGGAGAGGGTCTCCTTCTTCAATATCAACCATCTCTAAGAGAAAGTCGATAGATAATGTGGGTTCCCCGTGAGAATGAAACAAGTCCTTTTAAGAGGAACTTGAGTAGCTTGGGAAGTTGTAGTGCAGTGCGTCACTGGGTCCATGACGTCTTGTCTTCAATACCAGTGTTACCTTGGTAACCACCAGTAGCATATGAATTGAACCCGGTTTCTGCCCCAAGGTTGAAAGAATGGAGGGCTATTTATTTTCACCCTTTTCACATTCTTTTCTTTTTCATTCTTCAACCCCTTCAGTGCTTACCGAGACTTCATTACTAGAACCTTGTTGGGTTTATTCCAGTTCTAGCTCTATCTCAGTCCGCACTCTTCCCATTTCTCACTTTTCTCCTTTTTTTTCATCATACCTAAGGACTCTACACTATCTAGTGGATTGTCCCTAGGTTGATCCCTCCGACTCTGGCGGGATCATGGGAACGAATACCTAACCTAACCATCCTTATATCACCATACATAAAGTAAATTTGGTTGGTCTTTTTGGTATTGTTCATCTGCCATTGGAACCAATTGAAAACGATTTGAAAATCAATCCAGGTACTTGTGATATATTATCAAAGCATTTTGTACCTGAATTGTTTTTGATATTTTAGAAACAGGCTCCCCCTCAACATGTGCAACGTATGGTTGAAATCATTTTGGCACATGGAGGCAAGAGGAAGAATTCACTTCTTTGTTCAATATTTTCTAAAAATATCGACATCACCTTCCCGATCAAAATTAGTGTTTCAAATACTGTTAAAGATATTTTTGGGAAAGGATGTGGCTTTCAAAAATTTTCTCCCCCTCAATATGTGCATCGAGATTCGAAAGTGTTTTGCACATATTAGGGAAAACCTGCACTTAGAGACAAATCAATCACGATTCAACCCTCATTGGTTTGATATAGATGCTCCCCCTTAACATGTGCATGGAAAATTTGAAATAATTTGGCACATGTAGGGAGGAGAGCTTGTTAATCAGTTATAAAACCATTTATCGAATTATCATTTTAAATCCAATTTAAATCACAAATTCTCCCCCAATCACACTTTTCAAATCCTTTGAGATTTGTGATCTCTATTGATTTAAATTAAATTTAGAAAACTTTTGAGGAGAATAGTGACTTGCTTTTGAAAAACATTTTAACTGATAAGGATCACATATGAGACTTTAAGCTCCAATGATTAGACATGCTTGAGTATCTTTTGAAAACATGACATTAGCCTTGGTCTGAACCAGTTGTATGACAAATAACCTTTTGATTTAATTGAAATCATTCTCCCCCTCAATCAATGACATAAGTTGTTGATTGAGAGATAGAGATTTTGACAAATGACAAGTCCTGATGATTTTCAAAAAAATTGAGTCCGAGTTATTTTACAAAGCTATTTAGTTTTCATTAGATAACAAATATTTTTCAGAAGAATCATTAGAAGGAAAAATATTTGGAAAGAAACATTTGTCTTTTTGACGACAAACATTTGTTTTTAGAATCAGAGCATGAGATTTGAAAATTTAAGATTAAGCATGGCTCTGTTCTTTCTTTTAAAAACGGGTTACTGTCTGAAATGACAATAAACCACCATTTTTCTCCGTCTCAATTTTTTTTTTATTTTTTATTTTTTTTTAAAACAATTTATGTACATTCGAAGAACATCTAAAGACCCGTGACACTCTTTGAATGTCAACACAAAGTCCGTAGATGTTATCGAATTAAGAAAAATATGACAAAATGACAATATTTTTTGGAATTTTTCGAGTTTTTCAAATTTTTATGGATTTTTGAAATTTTATATTTTTCTATTTTCTTTTGTGGGTTTTATAATTTTGTATTTTGCTTTTTGAAAAAAAAAATTACAAGAGATTGATGAAGAAAAACATTTACTCCTCGTCTTCCTCTTGAAGACGTTTGAGTGTTTCCAGTTATAGACTCTTTAGACCAAGTCGTGGAAGGATAAACTCAAAACGTTCTCTAGGAAGAGCTTTGGTGAAGATGTCTGCTAACTGGTATTCAGTCCTCACAAAATAGAGTTCTACCACACCTTTTTCCACTTGTTCCCGAATGAAATGATGTCGAATGTCGATGTGCTTTGCTCTTGAATGTTGAACGTTGTTGCAAGAGAGAGCAATGGCCCTTTTGTTATCACAATACAGAAGGATTTTGTTGAATTCAAAGCCATAGTCAGATAATTGGGATCTCATCCATAAGATTTGAGCACAACAAGATGACATGGCTATGTATTCAGCCTCTGTAGAGGATATAGAAGTACTCATTTGTTTCTTTGAAGACCAGCTCACAAGCTCATCACCCAAAAACTGAGCACCTCCAGACGTGCTTCGACGTGTATCTTGACATCCTGCATGGTCAGCATCTTCATAGGCTGTTAGTGACATACCGGTGTCCTTTGGGTACCAAACTCCCATGTTGATGGTTCCTTGGAGATACCGAAAGACCCGTTTAACCGCTTCAAGGTGCTTTTTGGTAGGCTTAGCCTGGTATCTAGCACACATGCATACAGCGAACATAATATCAGGTCTACTGGTTGTGAGGTACATCAGGGATCCAATCAAACTTCGATATTTCGTTTGATCTACCATGATCCCTGAGTGGTCCTCATCTAGTTTGGTACGCTCCACCATGGGAGTGTCAACGGTGTCACAAGTGTCAAATCCAAATTTCTTTAAAATTTCATTAGCATATTTAGATTGATTGATAAAAATGACTCCGGGACTTCGTGAAATTTGTAATCCCAAGAAAAATGACATTTGTCCCATCATTGACATTTGAAATTTGGAGCCCATCTCCTTTGAAAAACGGCCACATTCATTGGGGTCAGTCGAGGAAAAAATAATATCATCAACATAGATTTGAACGTGAATTAAGTGTTTGCCTGACTTTCTGGTGAACAATGTCGGATCAACTGCTCCTTTGCTGAATCCAGTAGATAGAAGAAACTTTGATAGTGTATCGTACCATGCCCTTAGAGCTTGCTTCAAACCGTAAAGAGCCTTTTTCAAGTGATAGACATGAGTACGATGCTCTGGATTCACAAAACCTTCAGGTTGGCTAACGTATACGACTTTTTTAAGATCTCCATTAAGAAAAGCCGTCTTTACATCCATCTGATAGACTACCATGTTCTTACTTGCAGCGTTGGCCAGGAAGATTCTGATTGCTCGATACGTGCAACAGGAGCAAATGATTCTTCAAAGTCAATACCCTCCTCTTGACGGTATCCTTTTGCAACTAATCGAGCCTTGTTCTTTAACACATCACCATGCTCATCAAGTTTTACTTTGAAGATCCACTTTAGAGCAATGATAATAGCACAGTCAGGAGCAGGTACTAATTCCCATACATCTAGTCGATCGAACTCATGAATTTCTTCTTGCATGGCATTGAACCAGCTGTCTTCATTCATGGCAGTTTTAACGTCTTTTGGTTCGACCTTGGATAGTACAGAGTTGAAGAAGCATCATAAGGCATCATTTGCAAGTTGTTTACAAGTGGATACTGAACGAGAGGTATTTCCAATGATGTTGTCCAATGGATGGTCATGTGTCTATTTTCTAAGGTGTTCGTGTGGTTGTTGTTGAGGAACTGAAGTAGCAAAGTCGTTTTCCCCTGATGAAGATGGTTCTGATGATGATTCAGGAGAAAATATGTTCTCAAAGGGAGCATCTTCAGGAGTAGCAAAGGGGTTATCTCCATCATAGGTGCCGGAAACAATTCCATGATGTACACTTGATGATTGAGGAATTGATGAGACTGAGTGATCGCAGTGAGGCTTCTTGACTCAATGACATAGAAACTGAAGGGTTATCTACGTTGACAGGGATAGGAGTAGCCTCTGTTGATGGATTTGACAGATCATTAGCAATTGGCTCATAGTGTTCATAAAACTTTGGATCAAACAATTTCTTAAAATCATCTTCTAAGGGAGGTACATATGGAGTTGCTGGTGAGGGATTTTGTACAAGAGAAGAACTGATGGGACTACTTGATGAAGGTTGTGATGCGGGTCCAGAACTTGATTGTCCTAGAGCTATTTGCCCAGACAACTCATCGAACGTGACTGATGAGTGTGTAAATACTCATCATTTTTAATCAAATCTGAACTGCAAAACGGTTAAAAATGCTCAGAAATGCATCAAAATACTGAAAATATTCCAAAATTGCATTTTATATGTTTCAAATGCAAAATGTTTAAAATCAGATGAAAAATGAGCAAAGTTTGCATAATTGGCAGTTTCAGTCCCCCAAGTTTCTAAAATTGTCAAAAATAGTCCCTGAGTCAAAATTTCAAAAGAAAAATCATCAAAGGTCCTTTTTAAATCATAACTTGTCAAATTTAGTCCTTTGGTGAAAAATATCAAAAGTTTGAGAAAATTACAAGTTTGGTCCTCCAAGTTTTAAATTTGGCAGAAATGGCCCCTGGAAAATTGGAAAATGACAGATTTGGTCCCTGTACTTTTGAAGATTGTCACTTTAAGTCCTTGGAACATCTTTGAAGAATTGGCAGCCTGGTCCCTTGATTTTCAGATTTTACACCTAAGGCCCCTTGTCATTTAAACCTATTTGGCCTAGTCATATTACATTTTTGGACCCTGCCATAGCTTTGGACCCCTGTCTTATGCAATTGTGAACACCCCTTATATTATTACTCTGGTCAAACTCCCTTGGTCAAAACTCTCATACGCGCCAAAACTTATCTTCCCCCCACTAGCCCTGCAACTCCCCTGCTACACACAACCTTCCCTCACCTTATCTCTTCCCTGTCCCCCCACATCTCCTACAATCCAAAAGACTTTGATTACTTCCTCTCCACACTCAATCTCACCCCACATGCTTAAAACCAAACTTCCCGCCAAAATGCATCTATGGCCAGAAATCACTTGGGCCATCCAATGGTTGTAAACAATGGTGGGAAATGCTCAGGAAGAGAGAGAAATGAAGATGGGTATAAAAGATAGGAGAAAGAAGCAAGCCGGCAAGTAGTTAGTTTTATAAAATTTTCTTAATGTCGTTTTTAAGCTTAACATGTTTTAACTAGTTCTCAATTGTATTTTTCAGTTTATTTGTATCAAACAAAAGCATTCAAGTGATTTGCAACTCTGTTTAAGTGCTAATTCAAGTTAATGTTTATTTTCCATCTTTTATGCTTACTGTTGAAATTTCAAATCTCAAATTCCTATGTCAAAGATGTTAGAAGCTTATTTATAAGCTTAAACAAGCTTATGCTAGCTTATTAAAGCTTTCTATAAGCTCATATTACAGTTTCAAGCAATTTAGTAAAAAGTCAACCAAAGTCAACTGTTGATGCTCATTGGGTTTGGTAATGAACAATGGTGATGCAGAGGTGATAATGGGTGGAAATAAGCATAGGTTAGGTTAGTATTTGGTTTGGTTTCAGTCTGCATACCAGTTGGGCCCTTGTGAGTTCCATTTTCATTTCCATTTTCTTTTCAACATTGCATTTTATGCTCATAGTGAATCTGTGGTCATTAGTGGTTATAACTTGTTTGTTAAGCTGTATTAGTGATAGCTGAACTAAGTTTAAGTGTCTTATTTAGCTCATTCAGTAGTTGGCTTATATTAAGTTGCAAAACATGTTTTTAAGTAGTGTTTGGAATTGCTTCTAAACCTGTGATTTAGGATAGTTCAGTGGTACACTCCTTTTGTTTCATGTTTATTAAGTCCTTTTGAGCTCATTTCTGTCATCAAACTGTGCCTGCAAGGTCTCAAAGTCAATCTCACCATTTTACTGTCCTATCTAGCTTACTGTTGGGATTTTGTAATATCCAAAGCTTATTTGGTGTTCAAAATTCATAGAACTTGCTTATTTCAGTTTCATTTCATCTCAATACATCATTATCTGTCCACCATTTGGAATCAAAACTCAAGAAAGTCAAACTTTTAGTCTTGTTAATAAAGTCAAAACATTGAAAATCTCAGTTTTGGCCAATCTAAAATGATTTTTCATGAACTCAATTTTGGGACAGATGATGTCAAATTGTGGGATCATTAACTTCAGTTGGTCTTGTTTCTTATTAGTAATTTTTCAGATTTTTACAAATTTTTCTTAAGCTTTAATCTGGCTTGTCAAAATGGGTCTAAATGCCCTGCAGGCATCAAATCTACAGGGCTTGTGCAGATTTTGCATAGCTTGTGTTAAGCTTAGTTTAGCTCCTCTAGGTTTGATTCTTGGTGTACAAGCTCCCACCCAGGCCTTCTTTAGAATCCAGCTTTTGTTTTCTAGTTCCCAGCTTATTTAAGTGCTTATTGATGGGCACAAGTAGGCATCCCTTTTACTGCTTTTAGCTTATATCTCAAATCATCAAATCATTGCAACTTGTAATCCAGAGGTCATAAGCAGTTGAGACTTGTTGCTTTTGAGTTATTTTAGCTTATTATAGCTTGTGTAACAGTTTGGTAGCCTTTGGATCCCATTTGCTTATTCAAGTGCTTATTCCATTAAAGCACTTACACATCGACTTCAATATCTCGCACATAAGCTCCTATTTTTTCATTTTTCTCAGATTCCTTATATTATTTTAGAGTTTTCCTGAAATTTTCAGATTTTTCTAAGTTGTTTTGCTATTTTTCTTAATTTAAATTAGTTTTTAAGCATTTTTAATTAGCTTTAAATACAAATAATTAAGAAAAGTCTCAAAAAAATAATTTTTCAACTTTCTTAAGTTTAGATAAATATAAAAAGCCAAAAAAGTATTTTTCTATATTTTTCTTAGTTAAATTTGTATTTTTAAGTAATTTAATTAGTTTTTAATAGTTTAAAATTCCTAGAAAATAGAAAAATAATCAGAAAAATACAAAAATAGTTTTGAAAATTCTAGTTTGTTATTTTAGACTTTTCTAATTCATAATTTTATTTTTCTAGCTTTATTTCCTATTTTCTTGTATTTTAGGTAATTATTAATTAGTTAAAAATAGTTTTTAATTAATAATAATTAGATAATTAGTTATAAAAATAATTTTCTTTTTCTAAACATTTTCTTTTATCATTAGGATTGTAAAATTTTGTTTTTCATATTTTTAGGATTTATATTGTATAAGTTTCACTTTTTATTTTGTACGTTTACGTAATTTTATTTAAACGTAAGTTTTTAGTTTTAAGTTTTAAACGTTCATCATTTTGCAAATAGTGATAGCGTTTATTTAATAGATTTTATCTTTTTAACTTTCTTTAATTTGCATTTAAGCCCCTGTAATTTGTTGGCTTTTTCCTTAGTTATAATCATTCTCAAATCCCCTTTCCCGTTCAAATCTCTCGATCACTATACGTCTGATAATCCATTGCATAGCTCGCTGGGACATAACGACCCGGGGAAACACTATATTCCCCAGATCTTCATTGCATTCGTTCCTGAGCCGTTTTAAGCTTGTTACGGTCTGCCATTCACAAGTGGCAGGCTTGTGTGATAAACCTTGACTGCGGAGCGCATCAAATTTTGGCGCCGCTGCCGGGAGTTGTGTGTGCTGATTATCTTCCGTTTAGCAGATTAGTGATTTGGATATTCACTCCTTGTTTATACCATCTGTATGTATTTATATTTTCTTATAAAATCAAAACCCAAAAAGATTTTCAGTCTTTGTTTTTACATCATGTTTTTCAAAAATACCAAAAATATTCCTCTTTACCCTCTTACCCTTTTTGATTCTTTATCCCTTTACCCTCTATCCATTTGATTCTAACTTCTTCTATTCTGATGGAATCATCGATTCCTTGTGTCGGTTGTGGAGAACCGCTTTTTGGTTTACCGTGACGTTGGTGTACGTGCGAGCGATGCGGTAATGACATTCATAACGGAAGTTGTTTGTTTTGCGGTTCGAGGAATTCATGTTCTTATGATCAAAAATTTTTCAATGAGCCGAAAAATTTCTCCGACTACCCACCCCAACCCCAAAATTTTTCGTTCAATCTGCAGTATTGCTATGGTTGTGGGGATCCGTTAGTTGATTTTCGATGTCAACGATGTTCTTGCGAGAGGTGTGGAAATGATCTTACGGATGGATTTTGTTCGTTTTGTGCTTCGGAAGCTGAAAACTCATGCACTTATCCGAACTTTTCCAATTATCCTCAAAACGATTTTAGCCACCCTCCTCAGTATTCATTTGAGCAAGAACCGTGCTATCAAAGTTTTAATGACACATCGTTTCAGAATGTACCGAATTTTTCTTGCACATATTGTGGAGGTCCTCTTCAATGTCAACCGTGGAATCAAAATTACTATACTTCCGGTTTTGACAATTTCCAACCTCCACAGCACCATACGGTTCAAACTCCACCTGAGCCGTTGCCTAAAGAAACCTCCCAAGATTTTGAAACCGCAATGAAAACACTTGAGGATATGATGAGTAACTTTAAGAATCAAGTGAGTGGTGAAAAGACCATAGGAGAATTGCTGGCCGAAGAACGGGAGGCCCGCCAATCAAGGGAAGAATTATTAGCCCTAAAGCATGCAGCTCTAAGGCGTTCCCAATTTCTTAAGGCAGCTCTATATGATGATGACGAGGAGGGTTTTTATCCTTTTAGAAATAATATTTCTCAACCTCCTCAGTCAGTTGATATCCCAGCAGTTGAGATTGCATCTCAAACAACTGCTATCACACCCGAGGCTCCCACTCACTCTCTTATTATGGGGATAAGCATCTTGACACTTTGTTCCTGAAAAGGAATCGGACGAATTCATAAAGTCTAGTGTTGAGGACCTTGTCCCAATCCCGAGAGAGTCACAGGGAACTTCTGAGCATATGTGTGATTCTCTTTCCCCTCTTGAGTGTTCAAATGATCATTTGGAAACTTTCTCCGATTTTAGCGATGATTGTGCTTCCCATGGAAACATTGAGTATGTCGAGGCATCACTCCCACAGTCTGATCCTCTTCTTGAGGAGTTCACCGATGAACTCACTCACATCAATCCACTTTCATCAGAAAGTGATGATGATATCTTTGATTTCGAAGCCGATCTGGGAGAAACTGAAAGTCTCCTTGATAATGATCGTTCACTCACTTCTTATCCCAACAATCCAATAGAGAATGTTGATCACTTTGTTCCCGAAACATTCAAAGCTACTTTCACCAATCCTCTATTTGAATTCGACTCTCAATTCACTTTAATTTCTGAGAATCCACTCTTTGATACTCAGATTGAGGATAGTGATGAGTCCACAATGGAACAAGAATTCACAAATTCACATCATGTGAATGATTGTCTTCATGAGGAGTTCGCCGGTGAACTCACTCATATCATGACTCCGCCGGAGTATGATTGCTTGGATGGCAAAAATCATGATCGGGGGGAAAAGTTCTCAATCATGAGAGTTTGTATTTCTATGACAAATTTTCCAACCCTTCCTCCCGAGATGCTTTCCAAACCAAAGAGCTCAACCGATAAAATCCAAACGAGTGCAACTGCACTTAACCCTGAGGAAGAAGATCTTATCATGATGGTCATCATGATTTTCCTTCTTTTCTTCACCTACCTGGTGACTTCCTCTCTTCTTCACTCCTTCGGGAATGAAGACACTATCTTTGACCCCGGCATTTTCAGTTATCATTTGTGAGCCGGGTCTTTCTCTGTATATCTCGTCGGTGTGGAACTTTCGCGTGCTTCAATGTTTATCCAAACATCTTGAATGAAAGTCCGATGGAGATTGTTTCTTCCACTTTGCTTCCCCATGAACCAATTAATGCGGGGTCGAGTCAAGCTAGCGACTCGGGAATCAAAAACAGTAGCATGCCATATGGGTTTTCACCCATATTTCTGACTTCTTTCTATCTTTCTACCACCCTAGTGTGGGGGGGTTGCCCCACATGTTCTGTATATAAGAAAGTTTCATTCAAAAAAAAAAAAAAAAAAAAAAAAATCTCTTCTTTCTAAATAATGGCCGTAGTATTTCCCTTTCACGTTCTTTGTTTCGGCATAACCGCCGGTACTTTGAATATTGAGGGCAATATTCATTTCTAAGTGTGGGGAGGAGTTCTCACGAATTTTATCATATAATTATACCAATTCCCCCGTTTTTGGCCAAAATTTTTTGGAGTAAGTGTTCTACACTTACTCAATTGGTGATCAGTCCGCCATGTCTATTAGACAAAAGGATTGGCTAATCCAGGAGCAAACGGCTCTTGGTAAAGATATCTCAAATCCGTTGACGGCTTGCAATTTGCCCAAAATTGTATGGTATTCAGCTCACCATATCCTAAAAAGTGAAGAGTTGGCTAGCCCGCAAGGTTATGGCTTGTGGTAAAGGCAGTGGAAAAACCATAATTGGTAATCAGCTCACCAAAGATAATATTGATAATTTATCTAAGAGTTGGCTAGTCCGAAAGGGTACGGCTCGGTAAAGACAAAATCAAATCCGTTAAAAGCTGGTGGTTTGCTCAAAATCACATGGTTATCGGTGTACCATGGTTCTTACTTGAACTAAAACATTTGGCTACTCCAGAAGTAATGGCTTTTGGTAAAGAGTTTCAAATCCATTAAGTTTTTCTCAAAAGATTGCTAGGGACTAGCAATAGTTTAGTGTGGGGGATTGATGAGTGTGTAAATACTCATCATTTTTAATCAAATCTGAACTGCAAAACGGTTAAAAATGCTCATAAATGCATCAAAATACTGAAAATATTCCAAAATTGCATTTTATATGTTTCAGATGCAAAATGTTTAAAATCAGATGAAAAATGAGCAAAGTTTGCATAATTGGCAGTTTCAGTCCCCCAAGTTTCTAAAATTGTCAAAAATAGTCCCTGAGTCAAAATTTCAAAAGAAAAATCATCAAAGGTCCTTTTTAAATCATAACTTGTCAAATTTAGTCCTTTGGTGAAAAATATCAAAAGTTTGAGAAAATTACAAGTTTGGTCCTCCAAGTTTCAAATTTGGCAGAAATGGCCCCTGGAAAATTGGAAAATGACAGATTTGGTCCCTGTACTTTTGAAGATTGTCACTTTAAGTCCTTGGAACATCTTTGAAGAATTGGCAGCCTGGTCCCTTGATTTTCAGATTTTACACCTAAGGCCCCTTGTCATTTAAACCTATTTGGCCTAGTCATATTACATTTTTGGACCCTGCCATAGCTTTGGACCCCTGTCTTATGCAATTGTGAACCCCCCTTATATTATTACTCTGGTCAAACTCCCTTGGTCAAAACTCTCATACGCGCCAAAACTTATCTTCCCCCCCACTAGCCCTGCAACTCCCCTGCTACACACAACCTTCCCTCACCTTATCTCTTCCCTGTCCCCCCACATCTCCTACAATCCAAAAGACTTTGATTACTTCCCTCTCCCACACTCAATCTCACCCCACATGCTTAAAACCAAACTTCCCGCCAAAATGCATCTATGGCCAGAAATCACTTGGGCCATCCAATGGTTGTAAACAATGGTGGGAAATGCTCAGGAAGAGAGAGAAATGAAGATGGGTATAAAAGATAGGAGAAAGAAGCAAGCCAGGCAGTAGTTAGTTTTATAAAATTTTCTTAATGTCGTTTTTAAGCTTAACATGTTTTAACTAGTTCTCAATTGTATTTTTCAGTTTATTTGTATCAAACAAAAGCATTCAAGTGATTTGCAACTCTGTTTAAGTGCTAATTCAAGTTAATGTTTATTTTCCATCTTTTATGCTTACTGTTGAAATTTCAAATCTCAAATTCCTATGTCAAAGATGTTAGAAGCTTATTTATAAGCTTAAACAAGCTTATGCTAGCTTATTAAAGCTTTCTATAAGCTCATATTACAGTTTCAAGCAATTTAGTAAAAAGTCAACCAAAGTCAATTGTTGATGCTCATTGGGTTTGGTAATGAACAATGGTGATGCAGAGGTGATAATGGGTGGAAATAAGCATAGGTTAGGTTAGTATTTGGTTTGGTTTCAGTCTGCATACCAGTTGGGCCCTTGTGAGTTCCATTTTCATTTCCATTTTCTTTTCAACATTGCATTTTATGCTCATAGTGAATCTGTGGTCATTAGTGGTTATAACTTGTTTGTTAAGCTGTAAAGTGTCTTATTTAGCTCATTCAGTAGTTGGCTTATATTAAGTTGCAAAACATGTTTTTAAGTAGTGTTTGGAATTGCTTCTAAACCTGTGATTTAGGATAGTTCAGTGGTACACTCCTTTTGTTTCATGTTTATTAAGTCCTTTTGAGCTCATTTCTGTCATCAAACTGTGCATGCAAGGTCTCAAAGTCAATCTCACCATTTTCTTGTCTATCTAGATTACTGTTGGGATTTTGTAATATCCAAAGCTTATTTGGTGTTCAAAATTCATAGAACTTGCTTATTTCAGTTTCATTTCATCTCAATACATCATTATCTGTCCACCATTTGGAATCAAAACTCAAGAAAGTCAAACTTTTAGTCTTGTTAATAAAGTCAAAACATTGAAAATCTCAGTTTTGGCCAATCTAAAATGATTTTTCATGAACTCAATTTTGGGACAGATGATGTCAAATTGTGGGATCATTAACTTCAGTTGGTCTTGTTTCTTATTAGTAATTTTTCAGATTTTTACAAATTTTTCTTAAGCTTTAATCTGGCTTGTCAAAATGGGTCTAAATGCCCTGTGCAGGGCATCAAATCTGCACAGGGCTTGTGCAGATTTTGCATAGCTTGTGTTAAGCTTAGTTTAGCTCTTCTAGGTTTTATTCTTGGTGTACAAGCTCCCACCCAGGCCTTCTTTAGAATCCAGCTTTTGTTTTCTAGTTCCCAGCTTATTTAAGTGCTTATTGATGGGCTGCAAGTAGGCATCCCTTTTACTACTTTTAGCTTATATC
>OU343223.1:65807533-65942816 GCA_910596185.1 Chrysanthemum makinoi | reverse complement strand
TCAAATCATCAAATCATTGCAACTTGTAATCCAGAGGTCATAAGCAGTTGAGACTTGTTGCTTTTGAGTTATTTTAGCTTATTATAGCTTGTGTAACAGTTTGGTAGCCTTTGGATCCCATTTGCTTATTCAAGTGCTTATTCCATTAAGCACTTACACATCAGCTTCAATATCTCGCACATAAGCTCCTATTTTTTCATTTTTCTCAGATTCCTTATATTATTTTAGAGTTTTCCTGAAATTTTCAGATTTTTCTAAGTTGTTTTGCTATTTTTCTTAATTTAAATTAGTTTTTAAGCATTTTTAATTAGCTTTAAATACAAATAATTAAGAAAAGTCTCAAAAAAATAATTTTTCAACTTTCTTAAGTTTAGATAAATATAAAAAGCCAAAAAAGTATTTTTCTATATTTTTCTTAGTTAAATTTGTATTTTTAAGTAATTTAATTAGTTTTTAATAGTTTAAAATTCCTAGAAAATAGAAAAATAATTAGAAAAATACAAAAATAGTTTTGAAAATTCTAGTTTGTTATTTTAGACTTTTCTAATTCATAATTTTATTTTTCTAGCTTTATTTCCTATTTTCTTGTATTTTAGGTAATTATTAATTAGTTAAAAATAGTTTTTAATTAATAATAATTAGATAATTAGTTATAAAAATAATTTTCTTTTTCTAAAAATTTTCTTTTATCATTAGGATTGTAAAAATGTATTTTTCATATTTTTAGGATTTATATTGTATAAGTTTCACTTTTTATTTTGTACGTTTACGTAATTTTATTTAAACGTAAGTTTTTAGTTTTAAGTTTTAAACGTTCATCATTTTGCAAATAGTGATAGCGTTTATTTAATAGATTTTATCTTTTTAACTTTCTTTAATTTGCATTTAAGCCCCTGTAATTTGTTGGCTTTTTCCTTAGTTATAATCATTCTCAAATCCCCTTTCCCGTTCAAATCTCTCGATCACTATACGTCTGATAATCCATTGCATAGCTCGCTGGGACATAACGACCCGGGGAAACACTATATTCCCCAGATCTTCATTGCATTCGTTCCTGAGCCGTTTTAAGCTTGTTACGGTCTGCCATTCACAAGTGGCAGGCTTGTGTGATAAACCTTGACTGTTCTGGAGCGCATCAGTGACGTGAATAGTTTCCATGATATCTCGAGTTCTTTTGTTGTAGATTCGGTAACCCTTCTTGTTTGATGCATAACCCACAAAAACTCAAATGTCCGCCTTGGCTCTTAATTTACCTAAATCTTGACCGTCATCAGTTGGATAGTACAAAGCACCAAATACACGAAGGTGGGAGAGATCAGGTTTTCGTTTATGAACAAGTTCGTATGGAGTTTTTGCATGAGTGGTGTGTATGAGGGAACGATTTTGGGTGTAGCAAGCAGTGGCAATGGCTTCAGCCCAAAGAAACATTGGAACCTTTGAATAAATTAGCATAGTTCTTGCAGCTTCAACAAGGGTCCGATTTCGTCTTTCAACTACACCATTCTGTTGAGGCGTGCGTGGAACACTTCTTTGATGACTGATTCCAATGCTTTCATAAAATTGACTTAAGTATTTGTTAACAAACTTCTGCCATTGTCAGTTTGAATAATTCTAACAGTCTTGTTAAGTCGAACCTGAAGCTGCTTGATAAGTTTGATGATGACATCTGAAGATTCATCCTTTGTCCTCAAAAACTTTACCCAAGTAAATCGAGAGTAGTCATCAACAATGACTAAAATATATTTCTTCCCATTTATCGTTTGCACTCTCATTGGTCCGCACAAATCCATAAGAAGGGTATGAAGAACTTCCATAACTGAGTTTGCAAGTTTGGGTTTATGGGCATATTTTCTGCTTTTTCCCCATTGGCATGCTGAACAAAGATGATATTTTTCATACTTTAATCTGGGTAAGCCTCTTACAAGGTCCTTTCTGGAAAGATCATTAATGGTGCCGCAGTTCAAGTGATTGAGACGACGATGCCATAACCATGACTTTGTTTTCGAAGCCTTTGACAACAAGCAGATTGGAGAAGACTTCATCATGTCTTCGATATAAATGGTGTATAGGTTTTGAACCCGTGTTCCTCTTAAAAGCTCCACACCATCAAGTTCTCTAACGAAACAAGTATGTTTTCTAAAAGCCACCTCTAGATCGAAATCACATAATTGACCAACAGAAAAAAAGTTATGACCAAGCCCTTCTACATAATATACCCTGGAGATTACACTATCACCAACAACATAGTCTCCATAACCCATAATTGCACCAAAATGGTCGTTCCCGAATCTAACAGTCCTGATGAATTTACTCACGAAGTTCATGAGCCGCGAGCTATCTCTACTCATATGCTTGGAACAGCCTGAGTCCAGGTACCACAGAACGATTTGAACGAACTGCAGTTGAACACAGACAAGAATGGATAAATGGATAATTGGATAATTGGGAACCCCATGCAATAATGGGTTCCACTTGGTTAGACAAAGAGATTTGAACAACCACATGAGAAACAGAGTCAATAAAATCATTAGTGGTAGATGCCGGGCTAGTAGAAATAGTAGATCTATTCAAAGCATGTTCACTTCTTAAAGGTTTAGTTCTACCAGTGGGCATCCATTTCCTAATGGGCATTGACTTAGAAAATTTAGGGCACAACTCATTAAGATTAAATTTGCGGCCAGTAGGTATCCATTGATAACCTATATTACTAAATTTTCTTCTTGTGGGTTTCCAATGTTTTCTAACCTTCTTCCACCTTTGCTTTCTAGCCTTCTTAGCTTGATTTTTGGCATTAACAATTTTAACTAGGTATTTAACAGCATTAATCAAATCATTCACACCACATACATGATTAGTAAAGGAAACCAAGCAATCATCATTACATGTTTTGCCAAAAGTAGCAGAATTTGCATTAATTACAAAGACGCTTAGTGTTGGAATCACTCCTAAACAGTATTTCAAGTATTTATATTTCATATGTAATAGGTAGCTTTATTATGGCCTTTATGTTTGTTTAAGGTCAAGCTTATGTAGAAGGCCCATAAGCTTAGGCCCAAGCCCAATAAGGAATAGGGAAGGAGAGGGAGTGTTGCCCTAGCTCCTTGCCTATATAAACCATGTAATAACCTTCATTTGAAGGTTGGTTGTTCAAGTTCTTTTCTTTCACATATGCCTCACGCCTAAACCGTATACTATATTGTGTGTGTGTGTGTTTGATACTTGTTCAATCGCCTCATCTCCTTTCTATATAACTTGTGTTTGTAAAACTAGTGACCTAACAGTGGTATCAATCGCCAAATAGTTGGGTGTACTCGTTTGTTTTTGAAGTTTTGATTTTGTGTCTTACGCGTAAAGATAACGCAATCTTTGGTTATCTTAAAAACTCGTTTTTTACACTTTTTAATCCAAGATTCTTGTACTTTCAATGTTTTGAGGTGTTAAAATACTTGTTTTTGGCAAAAGTTTCAAACTTTACGCGTGGATTTACGTTTTTAAGCTTGTTTTTGTTAGTGGGTGTCGTTCTACGCGTAACCCGTTTAGCGGTTTTGGTACATCAAAATTCACACTTTTGTGTTCTTTTGGTACTATTGAAGCTATTCCATAACAAAAATCTGGTTTAGAAACACATTTGGGCAAAATCAAAGTTACGAGTAATCCTACGCGTATCAAAACCCTAAAATTACGCGTAAGATTTTCCTTGGTTTGATCTTCATTTTCTGGTTTATTCCGTGTTTTCTTACTTGGATAAGTCTGAAAATACGTCGGCATTGGATATCTTTTGCCTTTGTGAAGTGTAAAAGATCATTTGAGCAAAAACCCTAAAATTACGCATAAGCATAAGCTTACGCGTAGAAATCCTACGCATAAGATTCACTTTACGCGTAAACTTAGGTCTACGCATAAGGTAATCCTACGCCTAACTTTTGTCTACGCATAACTTTAGTGCTTTTATCCTACTTACGCGTAAGCTAAAACCTACGCGTAACTCCTCATTGTTCTGGCGTAACTTTTGGTGTTTTTACGCATAAGTGCTACTTGGTTCTTGTCTTTTCTCGCCTAAGGACACTTCATCAACAAAGGTTCATTCGACTACAAAGATCCATTTTACCACACAAGTTTTTCAACATGTCACAACCACCATACTCTAACTATTTCCCTTACACTTATCCTCAGCGACAACAACAACTAAGTCCACAACATCAACAATGGAATCAACAACAAGCAATTTATCAACAACAATTTAATCAACAACATACTCCACAACTTGCTGCAAATCCACAACCTCAAATGGTTCAACCACCACCAAGTCTTCAAGTTCAACCGTACACAAATGAATTCAATCAACATCCATCAAGGAACACTATGAAGGAACCCACTTGGTTTGCAAAGATGTGTGAAGCTTTAAGCAACCAACAATCAATTCATGAGGCTGGATCACTTGATAGACCTCCAATGCTCACTCCAGGAAACTATGATCAATGGGTGATAAGGTTCTTTAGGTTTTGTGATCTAAGAAGCCACATGGAAAGTTCTTAAAGAAGGTTATCTTAGAAGGTCCATTTGAGATGCCTACTATCATTGTACCGGAGATCCAAATGCCATTCCACCAAGAGATGAACAAACCAACATTGCTCTTTATTGCGATTTAAATCCCAAGAACTTCTACACTATGAAGCTGATGAACTTGCAATGGAATACATCCTCTTAGGATTACCAAACCCAATTCTTCGTATTGTTGATGCTCAAAAGGCGCACAAAAATGTGGGATCATATTCGTCTTCTTATGGAAGGATCTGTACTCAATCGGGAGGATTTGGAATCCAAAATTTACTTGGCTTATGAACACTTCATGATTGAACATGGAGAGACACTAGAGTCCTATCATCATAGATTTTCGGACATCATCAATGATTTGGATAAACACAACATCATCATGCCAAGAATTGCAGAGAATACTAAGTTCCTGAGTAGTCTTGGTCTGAATGGGAGAAGTATGTCATTTTTCTCCGTCAAGCGAAGAACATGCATCATTCTACCTACGGATTGTTGTGCGATTACTTGAAACCTCATGAAAAGGAAGTTGATCCGGAAAGGATTCTCCGTGCTCAAATTGCTCCACCAACACATCCGGAAAATCAACAACAACTTGCCTTATATGCTCAAAACCGTTATTCTCCTCAACCCGCAACTCAACCAAATGCTTCAAACACACCTTCACAACAACAACCTCAACAAAATCAATTGGTTCCATACAACAACATTGCTCAAGCATATGTCGATGAAGCGTGAGGAATCCGATCCGTTTGAAGCATTGCAACAAGGATTTGCTATGATTGCTAATGCCTTTAGCCGTTATACCAACAAATCCAACAATCGTATTAGTTCCTCATCTAACACACGGACTCAAGCATTTGTGAACAATGGGCGAGTTGAAGTTGAGAATCGTGATTATGGTGCGTCGGATGGGCGGTGGTCAAGGGTTTAATCTTTGTGGGTAGGAATAACAACGAGCTCAAGTGGTGGAGCAGGGAAATGCTCGGCATGGGTTGAATGGTCTTGATGCTACAAGCGCAATGAGAAGGGACACTGGCTAATGCATGCCCAAAGCCAAGGACTAAGAGGCGTGCTTATTTCAAAGAGGCTCTTCTTTTGGCTCTTAAGGATGAAGGCTGGTGGAACTCTCACGACAAAAACGAGCTTTATGGCAAATCTTGACTCGGATGATGATATGGAGGACTTGCGGGCCAATGCATTTGTTATGTTGATGGCTAATATGCGGCGTTACACATGAGTGACACGAGGCCCGGTGTATGACACGATGGCTTGTCTCGGTACCGAACAAACCATATTTATCTCTGATCTCATATCTCCGCCAACATCTGCATCCGGCAAGGCTCGGAATGTTCAAAATGAGTCATCCACATCTCATTCCGACGATTTTCAACTAGACCCGTAGTTATATTTGACGATCAAGATGACCAACGGTTTCCCTTGATAATCAAATTGACTCGTGGTCATACTTGAGGATCTAAATAATGATCATGTTGTGACTCACGTTGAACAAGATAAACCTTTGCCCCATCAGAATCTTGTTCGTTACTTCAAGACCAACAATCCCAAATTGATGCATGTGTTGCATTAAATCAGGACTTGAAAAGTAAAAATGCATTGTTAACAAAGGATTTTGAATGTTTACAAAAGCAACTCAACTTTTTCAAAACTCAAGAAAATCGTGAAAGCGGTTTTGAAGCGACCTTTGCCAAATCTTATCAAAGCGAAAAATATTTAGAGACGGATCGTGATCTAGCAGCCGAAGAATGCTTTGTTATGCGAAATAGAACAAGCTGAAACATGAACATAAAAAGCAAATTAGCGCTCTCACCTTGGAAAATCAAAAAGCTAAGGCTGAGTTGTTAACTTGTCAAAAGCAGTTCTCTGCATACAAAAAGCATTCAACGAAGCGAATAGATGATCATCTTGAAGAAATCATCGGCTTGCAAAACAAACTTAAAGAGTTTAAAAGCATTGTTTACAAACATGGCGAGTCGGTCACAACCATTGAAAAGTTTACTTTAAAACCAAATCCAAATGGATATGGACCGAATCTTGCTGATTACAAACCTAAGCTTTCAATAAAATCATTCAAACCAAATCACGAAGTTTCGGTCAGAATATAAAATTGATAATTCTATTATGAATGTTGTTGAATATCACCGTCAAGAGGAATTAGATCACGAGAAGGCGAGAGTCGATCAAAATTAAAAGCGTTGTTTACAACAAACCTTTTAATTATTCAAAACCGGTCACTTTCGTCACACCATCGGATTCTTCTAACACACCAGAGTTATCATCGAACACACGAGTCTTCTATTGTTAATCCCAAAGCAGGACTTTGCACAAACTTATGGTCCTTTACCTTCCATTAGTGAAGTAAACTCACAACTTGAAAATCGAAAAATTCTTCGATATTTTGACATTTTCATGGTGACCTCAAAATTTTACAACATGAGATAGAATATCGATCGAAATCAAAGTTGAACATTTTCAATAAGCCTCTGGCGAGAACAAAGAGACATTTTTGAGAAAAATCTTTTACCTAATGTTAAAAACTTGAAAAGTTGTGCAATTGCTTGGGAAAAGGATTTTCATAAGGAACTTGGGGTCATGAAAAGCGTTTTGAGAAAGCGAAACATCTATTTCAAACACTAAGCGTAAAAGAAAATGTTAAGAAAAGATGTTGATCGACTCTTGGAAGATGTTATCCGTGCGGATGTTCAAAATGTTGTGTTATTGAATTCGTTGTCATATGCATTTGATAATATCTCTGCGATCTTTGCTATACGTGGTAAATGTTGAGAACACGATAATGTGCTTGGTCGAGTCCTTAAGCTGTTGAAAACAAGCGATTGTCAAGCGAACTTTCAAATGCAATACGTCGTCTTAATTGGTGTCAAAAAGATATTCACGATCAACAAATTGCTTCTCAAAACAAAATCAACCGATTCGTGCAAAACCTTCGATTCTAAAATTGAGCAAGCTGGATGATCAAAGCGTGTCTTTAAGTGTCAAATCTCAAAATATGAACAAGAACTTGTAAAAGTTAAAAGGAATATGGTGTCATATTTGATTTACTCAAAAAGACTCGTGATGAAGCATCAAATGAACTTGATAATTATCTTGCACACACTAAGGAAGTTATGCATTTTCTTTGGAAATGTTGGTCACGAAAATCAAGATCGATTCACACTATCATCAAGTTAAGAGAAATGTTAGGAAAGTATGAACAACTTCCGCCAACAATCATTAAGAGATTAGCCCCGTAACACTTAGTACTCATGCACCTAGAATCTCTCTTGCCAAATCACAAGTAGCTAGCGTGCTTCCTTCTACTAAAAGCGAGGAATAGTTGAGCCTTTTCCAAGCGTCCGCACTTCACGACCTAAGAGCACTCAATCGAAGAATAGGAAGTTGCGACCTAAGAAAAGATCAATCAAGAATGCTAAAGTAGAAGAACACCCTAGGACTCTGAATAAGACACACGTTGCCTCCACTATAGATATTGCGTCTAGCAAATGTAATAGAAATAGTGATGTAACGAATGCTAAACCGTTAAAGTACTTTTGATATTGATCGATGCACCTTGTGTTATTTGTGGTAAAAGTATGAATTCCGATTGCCATGATAAATGTGTTGCTAAAGCTATAATCTCTCGTTTAAGGAATCCTAAGAACTGGAATACCTCTAGGCCACCTAATCTTTCTAAGTGCATTGCTTGGTAGACCGCCATCTTTAGATTCTAAGAAACGCATTGTTGTCCCTGTAGCTCCGGTTTCACCTCCTAGGAATGTAGTACCACCTAGTGCATTCACTAAGACTAAAGCAAAGAGTAGTTATAGATGGCCGAAATGGATATATAACACACTAGGATTTAAGTGGATACCTAAAGCTATTGATGTTTGTATATCTACTATAAGCGCTATGGAACCCTCTAACATTTGGGTTCCACATCTACTTCTATTCCATATGTAGATGCGTGTGTAATGCGGTGTCTGAGATCATTCTCTGGATTGTTGATAGCGGATGTTCCCGACACATGACGAGGCAATCTTAAAGCTGTTATCAAACTTTATTGCAAAGTTCATTGGCCTTTGTCGGGTTAGGGAATGATCACTTCGCAGCTATCATGGGCTACGGAGACTATGTCAATGGGAACATCGAAATTAGCGGGGTTTACTATGTGGAAGGCCTCGGTCACAATCTGTTTTCGATGGAGGTCAATTTTGTGATGGAGATTTGGAGGTTGCTTTCGGGGAGAAAACTTGTTTCATTAAGTGATCTACAAGGAAATGACCTTATGTCCGGCTCGCGTAATTCTAGTCTCTACACTATCTCTATGCAAGACATGGTTGCTTCCTCTCCCATTTGCTTACTTTCTAAGGCAACATCAACAAAATCACGGCTATGGCACCGTCGTCTCTCACATCTAAACTTTCAAACCATCACCAACCTTGCTCGACACAAACTAGTTGAAGGACTCCCACGATTCCGGTATTCAAAAGATCACCTTTGCTCGGCTTGTGAACAAGGGAAAAGCACTCGTGCTCATTTTCCTTCAAAGGTGGAACCACGACTCTCGGCATGTGCTTCATCTTCTTCACATGGATTTGTGTGGCCCGATCGGCGTGCAAGCGATCAATGGCAAGCGCTACATCTTAGTAATTGTTGATGACTACTCTCGATGGACTTGGGTCTACTTTCTTCGTAGCAAAGACCAAGCTCCACAAATGATCATCACTTTTCTCACAAAAATACGAGTTGACTCCGCAACACCGTCGGAATCATCGAGCAGACAAAGGCTGAATTTGTTAACAAAACCCTTCGTGAATTCTATGAGAAAGTGGGAAATCAAACATCTATTGCACGTACACGAACAAAGCGGAGTTGTTGAAAGCGAAACCGAGCGTTAGTGGAAGCTGCAAGAACAATGTTAATCAATGCTAAACTTCCAGATTACTTATGGGCAGAAGCTGTATCTCTGCATGCTATACTCAAAACCGTTCTATGATCACAAAGCATACAACAAAACACCTTTCGAGCTTGTCCATAACAGAAAACCGAATCTAAAACACTTTCATGTATTTGGATCTCTTTGCTATCCGAATAATGATCGTGATGACTTTGGAAAGCTCAAATCAAAATCTGACATTGGAGTCTTTATCGGATCTTGTGATAATTCCAAAGGTTTCGAATCGGAATCGTCGTACAAAGCGGTGATGGAAGCGATTCATGCTCATTTCGATGAACTTCGAAATGGCTTACGAGTATAACGACTTAGAACCGGTCACAACCGCTTAAACTTCCCTCAACCCCATCATCGGTGAAGAAAGCCCTCGGCTAACTTCGTCAACAAATGGAAAGGTTATTTGCTCCTACGTTACGTGGCGATATTGATGAGCGTGCTCGGTGTATCCATTTGTTTCATTGCACAACGATAATATTCCTATACGATACACTGCTACAACAACTCTTGTTGAAGATGCACCTACACCGATTGACTCCAACACAGCAGTTGAACACACCGCTTCCAACAATGATGAACCGGTGATGATATTACGAATGAAATACCCCCACTGCAGATTTTGATCCAAATCGTTCTTCAACCCGTTTGCTAATGAGGCTGCTGCACGGATGTCGCGGAATCTTCAACAAACCATTTGAATCCTCAGAATCGCACAATGTATACCAACATCAACCCTCCACACATAGATGGACGAAAGACCATCCTCTGGAAAACATTATTGACAACCCGAATCAACCCGGTCGTTCACGAGACAAGCGTCTTCACACGACGGTGAACATTGCATTTATGCACTCAGCATCGCCAATCTGAACCTAAAACATCAAAGGCGCAATGACAAAAGACAACTGGATTGAATCCATGCAAGAAGAACTCAACCAATTCAAGCGTCTTGAAGTATGGGAACTGGTTGAAAGACCAACGAGTCTCGTCATTGGTCTAAAATGGATTTGGAAAAACAAATTGGATCTTTGAAGGAACGCGTCATCGAAACAAGTCACGTCTGGTGGCTAAGGGTTATCGTCGGGAAGAGGGATTAGACTTTGAAGAATCTTTTGCTCCGGTTGCTCGTCTTGAGGCTGTTCGGATATTTCTAGCGTTCGCGACTCATATGAATATAACGGTCTATCGGATGGATGTCAAAATGTTTCTCGAAAGCGGTTTATGTCGACCAACCGGATGGATTCGTTGATCACGAGTTCGAACCATGTTTACAAACTGAACAAAGCTCTTTATGGTCTCAAACAAGCCCCTCGGGCATGGTGCGATAAGCTATCATCTTTCCTCATTGCCAATAATTTCACCAAAGGTTCGGTTGACCCAACTCTTTTTATACAATATCACGGGACACACATCTTAATTGTTCAAATTTACGTGGATGACATCATTTTGGGTCTACACATAAAAAGTTTTCAATCGCTTTTGCAAAACTAATGAAGAAAAATTTTGAAATGTCCATGATGGGTGAACTTACATTCTTTCTCGGACTGCAAGTTCATCAATCACCCGTGGTATTTTCTTGAGTCAGTCCAAATATGCCCTTGAATTGTTAAACAAATTTGGAATGAAAAACTGTGACACCTATGCCACACCAATGGCTCATACCAAGAAGCTAGGCGCTGATTTACATGGGAAATTGGTGGACCCTACAAAATACCGTAGTATTATTGGGTTTCTCATGTATCTAACAGACTAGCGGACTGATATTGTCTTTGCCGTTTATCTATGCTCCGTTATCGGTCGCGACCAAGCTGAAACCCACCTCTCTGAGGCTAAAAGAATCCTCCGATACATCAAGGGAACCATTAACTTGGTGATCTGGTATCCGAAGGATTACGGTTTTGAACTAATCGCTTTTCGACGCGGGATGCTTAGACTCACGGAAAAGCACTTGGGAGCTTTACAATTTCTTGGTGATAAAGCGGTGTCTTGGCAATCGAAGAAGCGAGGATTGTACATGTTGTCATCAACGAAGCGAGAATATGTAGCCATGTCCGCATGTTGTGCTCAAGTCATATGGATGAGAACACAACTCAAAGATTATGGTTACGTATTTGTGAGAATCGATGTATTGCGACAATGGAGTGCCATTGCAATCTCGTGCAACTTCGTTCGGCACTTTCGAAATCAAAGCACATCGATCTTGATATCATTTCATCAAGGATCACGTGGAGCAGTCTTGTTGAATTATATTTTGTGGAGTGCGAATACCAATTGGCGGATCTTCTCACCAAAGCCTTGCCTCCCGCTAGGTTTAATGAGTTGGTCCAACGGATTGGTATGAGGTGTTTGACTCAAGAGGAATTGGATGAACTCCTAAAGCAGTCTTAAAACACTGTCAAACACCAAATTCTCTTTTGTAAATAATTTTTCAAAAAAAAAAAATACAAAATTATAAAAACGATAAAACAACAAAAATATTCTTCTAATCTAATTTTCTTTCAACATTGCAAGTACATTTCTTCCGTCAACACTTTAATCTTTCAAAATTCAGTATTTTTCCGATCAAGTGTTGAGGGGAGAAAATAAACTTCTTGTTTCAAAACATCTGTGTACTTGCATGTTATCATATCTCGGTTGACTCTGTTATAAATGGTGGTACATTTACGGTTCAAAGACACTCCTCGGACTTTAATTAATAACCTTTCATTATTTTCTCAAGTCGAGGGGAGTGTCGTCAAGTTTCTTTCCTAAAATCTTCGTTTGGTAACCAAAATGGAAGTTAAATGGCTTGGTTTGAAAAAGGAAAAGGTGGAGGGACCAAAACTGTCAAAAGGTTAAACTCACTTTTAATAAAACACCCTCCCACCTACTTTTATTCTTCACATTTATTACACTAAACCAAACACATCCTCGCCTAAAATTCGTTCAAGATATCCGTGATTTGATCATCATTGTGTAAGTGTTTTTGTGATCTAAACATGTTTTTAAGATAAGGTCTTGAATTTCATTCAAATCCAGCGGTTAAAATTCATATTACAGTGATTATGTGTTCTACGCATAAGCGTATGAACACACAATCATTGTGTGTGTGTTTGTGGTTAAATGGATTATGTCAAAACGTTTTAAATACATCAATGATATCATTTTATCCATCAAAATCCACCCGAAACACATTATCAATGACTTTTGAAAATTAGGGTTCTTATGTCGAATTGGGTGTTTTCGAATGTGAAGTGTTTTGGTCAAAAGGATTGTTGGGTTATGTTCTTATGATGATGAATTGATGATTTCCACCTTTATAACCACCCGAAACTCTAAATAATCAACAATTTGGAATTAGGGTTTAACGTTCATAAGTTTGGGTATTTTTGATTCACCATGAATTGGGTGTTATAACTTGGTATATAGACTTCCTCAACACTCTTAAACTACCGGAAAATGTTTGGTGCATATTCCATGGCTAGATCTCATACTGCGTAGATTTAGGGTTTAGACTACTGGCGTATGAGTTCTACGTAAGCTGTTAAAGCTGTCCAAATGTGTTTTGATCTGTTATAAAATGAATGTTATGTGTTTAACATTGATGATATGATGCTTTATTTCGGGCTTGCAACACTTAATATTCAGAATCAAGGTTGTTGTTATGATACGCATAAGGATCACCTTACGCGTAGCTTGTTATGCGTAAGATTTGTCTTACACGTAGCTTCTACGCATAAGGTTCTACATATGGGACTACGGCGTATCTGTGAAGGATATGCGTGCTTGATGACCTCTACGCATAAGGTCAACTCTTACGAGTAGCCTTACGCGTAAGGTTAATATATGCCTACGCATAAGCTCTACGCATAAGGTCCTCTTTTTCCTACGCGTAACACTTCTTACGCGTAAGTTAAGATCCTACGCGTAAGTTTCGCCTCGCATATATCATTCCTGTCTACGCATAACTTTACCAATCCTACGCATAAGCCGTGATCATACCTTCGTTATGAATTGTTACGTGTACAAACTTGTAAATAAACTAATCATATCATCACGAATCCTAAAATGTCACTAATAAACTGAAATCGTTTGATATGTTGTGAACAATAAGTGATAAAATAAACTTTAAAACTTAAAGTTAACTAACTCACGAAACATTTCACGGCGTCATTGGACTATTGAATATACAAGTGACTTAGGACTCGTAACAATCATTGACTCTGTACATTCAATAACTAGACAATAAGACCTTCCGTTGACTAACATTATGTCTTTCGATATGTTGGTTCTTTTTGCTAATGTTATTTCAGATCCGACATGGTGAACAAATGAATATGGATGCACACGAAGTTCTCTCCATTCTTGATATCTATCCTCATGGCTATCCAATGAAGATAGGAAAGAATAATCTCCGTGTTGACTTTGACAACCTCACTTGCTCTGAATCTTCTTGTTTAATTGCTATTGATATTACGAGGACTCATCCGTATCGAGAACATGCTTTCACACTCTGCAAGCTGTTCACGAGATCTACATCCAACAGTTACGGAACACTATGGAAAGGGTCAAAGGACAAGCTGCGTGGCGGTGACTCTGAATCACAAACAAGTCACCATTACACTGCGAGACTTAAGGTACATTCTCCTAATTCACGATGTCGATCCAACCAAACTATATGCCACACCTTCTGAAGAGCTCACTCTCCAATTCTTAATCAATATCGGTTATGGCGAGGCTACGGGGTAATCACCAAGCATTCTCACGTAGAGCTTAAGAGTATTCCTCAACCACGGAGAACTCTCTACATGATCATCACCAAGTCATTTACGGTGCGTGGCGTGGCTATGAGCACCCTAAGCTCATGGAGCTGCAAATATTACGGGCATTGGTCAACAAGAAACACATCGCTATCGAAGCTCCGATTTGGGATGACATGATGTCATTTCTCAACAAACTTGGCTCAAAGATTCCCTACATCGGATATACTAAATTGTTGATCCAGAGAGCACTTGGACTTCATCCTGACATTCCCAAGAGGCTCAATGACCTCGAAAATCACGACATGTTGACGGAACCCATTCTATCTGTAGAATCAAGGAAAGCGTCTACAAAGAAACAAGGTCTTTGTCTTTGCCGGATTTCCTTCTAGCGAAGATGTCGAAAGCTCGAAGCATACAAAAGGTATCGGAAGCGGTCGGACAAGGCAAAGTTGGTCATCTCGATGAAAAATCTTACGGAACACGTAAGGAGAACCAAAAGAGGAAGTCACGGGAAGTACGGCAAGTCTTGTGAGTCAAAGGAAGTTCCCCAAGAGGAACCCTCCTTCAAAGAGGATTGTTCCATCTAAGGAAGCTGCTCCCATCCCAATTCCCAAACCGCAAAGAAAGCTTGTGGGCCGAAAGCTCACGATGATGCTGACACGGATGAAGAGATTACCTTCTCGAATGCGCAGTATCCCTCCTCCGGCTGACTAAACCTACAAGTCCAATAGCTGAACATGGAAAAGGAAAGACTCCTGTACTTGAGTCTCATGATGAAAGCTCTGAAGAAGAAGAAGAGCAATTGGATCAATCCTACAGGAAGAAGTTTAAATTAGTTAGACAAATTCAAAAAGGTGAAGAATTTGCAAAAGATCAAATGGGTGGCCGGAGGATCAGTGGTCTTGTCCACTCTTCACGAGTCTGATGCGGTTAATCAACCCGATAAGGGATCCGGTGCCACCACTCTTGTGCAACAACAAACGCTTGTGAAGGAGTCTACTGATCTTAACATTGAGGAACGAGAAAAGAATATGGTGAGAAAGAGAAAGCGATGAAGAAGCTAAGGAGCAGGCGGAAGAAAAGGCTAAAGCGGACATGATGGCGAAGAAGATTATGATGACTTTCTTCTCAGCAGTCCAACTCGTTCCAAGGAGGATACTTCTGCACCTCCAAAGGAACCCGAATCTCCTCATGTCCCCTCCTCATCAGATTCTTCATCTCACTCATCACCACCACCATCAAAAGATCAACAAAATCATCATCCAAATCTGTGAAGAAACCACCTCGATCTTGGATTTCTCAAGCTCATAAGCGGATTCACAAATTTGTCAAACAAGTCGAGAAAAGAAAAGCGTGCTCTACAAAAGCTAAATTTCTTTCTTTGATCACATACGACATATGTATGCGAGCATGACAAGATGGAGAAAGAAAGGGAATTTGTTCAGAAGTTCATGAAGAGTCATCGTAAAGAGGAACTGAGCGAAATGATCGAAGGTTACACTAACAAGTACCTTGGGATATCGTTCCTAAAGTCCTAAAGGCTGGAAAAGCGACAAGAGATCATACTCACAAGTTTCTTCTCGACACTTTGTCCCGGTGTGACTAGAGAAATATTTTCGGACAACTCACCCTAACATCGTAGCATTGGTTAAAAATACAATGGCCAAAGAAGGCGATCTCTCTGAATGCGAGTTAATCGCTAAACTTGTGATACAAATGTCAAAGCGATCGGAGCGTTTACCGGATGAAGCTAAATTTTTGAAAATCTACTTGATTTTCAACTCGGATCATCATGCAAGGAGTCGGCCGATCAACCCAAGCGACCAAGAGATGGCGATGATAAGGATAAGGATTACGCACCTAAGCGTCGAAGCGATGCGGTAAATCTACCTCTATGCCACCTCCTCCACCACGAACTTCTTCTCAACAAAAGTCTCCTCCACCTCGGTCTTCTATTGATAAACCTCGGGACGATTCCGAGTTACCACCCCGACTCATAAAGCGGTGATTACTTTGAGTATACGGGTGGTGGCGATGAAGAAGGTCCTTGAGCCCGACAACAACCCACCTCACCCAAACAAGTCACGAAACCCGATTATCATCATCAAGGCCTTCCAAAAGAAGAAGAAGACAACTTCGGCGAGTCGTCTCATGGCTAGATGACGATAAAACCGAAGAGTTTGAATGGTTCTCCACACTTGTCAATCAAACTCCCTACCATGATGAAGGTCAAGAATTGGTAGGCGGTTCTACATTGGAGCACGCAAAACTTTTGCAAGAAAAGTTCCATGTGAAGAAAATGGCGAAATCTGAGTTGAAGCGAATCAAGAATGAAGCATTCCAACTTCTTAAAGACACTCTGAAAGCGCGTCGAGGTCGAATATCATCTTGAGAACATCGCTCGAGCTATGTCTAACGACATGGATTGGCTCAATCCGGAAGCAAACATTGACTTCACACAAAGGGACAACCCTCCATACTACACCGATTGGACCAAACCCCTACCGACCATTGGCCAAGCAGACGAACCACGGATTCCCTTTCGATACTTCTTTAACGAGAGACGGATTTTCTCTTACGGTAGCGATGGTTGCGAAAATACGCTACATCATTGACTCTTCCATTCCAGTGACTATTTACTCAAACTGCATAGCTATCGAGGAACGTGCAAATCACTTGTTTTCTGACAGCGTGCAAGCATACGACCAAGATGCATTTTATGGGATTCATCATTGGCACGAGCGCCGAAGAATCTACTCTGAAGCTGCACGGTTGAAGTCTCAACATGCGGTGTATAGTTCTAAGGACATCGTGGCCATCAAACACATTGATCTCAAGTCTAAGTGGGACTACACATTCTTAAAGAATATCATAGTCAAGCGACAAGATGAACAGGACTATGGATTCTCCGAGGCTGACTTTGAGAACTTGTCCCTCAAGCGACATCGAAGACATGTACCTTGCCAAAGTGCGAGTCGTATGAGACAATTCTCGACTGAAGTTCAACGTGAATTTATCAAGTCAGTTCTCATCTTCATTAGGCGCATCGTGATCAAAGAACGTGTTGAAGATATCGGATGGTACATTGAATCTTATCGGGGCGTGTCAACCTCACTCCTCCAACGCTTACTCTTCCCGATCTCAATCGGCTACCTCAATATACGCTCATCAGCAAACCTTTCGGAGTTGTTTACCGCGGTGAACTTCAAAGCGCTTAATGGCGTGTAGTGATCTTCAGAATTCGGGATCATACTTTGAAGGCGGTTAGGGGACGGATTAGCGTCTGAGTTGAAGGATATCGCTGAAAGTTGGGTCTCGTAAGCTGGAATTCTCGGGAAAGGAGGGATGTGAGAAGGATCATCACCATGATTGATGAGCGGTTGTTCAAAGGGATCGATTCAGACGATTGGAGAGCTATGTTGGTGGTCGACCGGGAGAAACATCACCGGCTTTCAAGCGCGCACTCACAGGAACATCACGCACTTCACGGTACCCCTTGAATTGTTTCCTTCATAATTTTGGATGTATGATTATATATGTCTATGGCTTGTGCACACATAACAGTGTACAACCCGTAATTGTCAAGAAAGGACCACGTGGTGCTGATTGCCACAATCCTTATAAAAGGGGCGAAAGCTTCTTACTTTTGAGTAAAACCTATCAAACCTTTCATTTTTCAAGGTTTTGCTCAAAAGAACAAGTACTTCCCCTTAAGATTTTCAAAACCTCAACCGTTTATATCACTTGTTGAGGGGAGTATTTGAAACTTTGTTCACAAATTGTTCACAGTGGTCATTCTTCCGCAACACTTTCGAAATGGTCATATTTATTCTCAAACGTTTCAAAAATAACACTTTAATATGCCATTTTTGAGGGGAGAAAATTGTGTGATAAGAAATATGTTGTACAAAATGCAAATGAATCTGTGTACCTCGGACTTAACCAAGCGAATTGGCGGTACTAAAGCTGTTAGTAACTTCGAAAAGACTTGTCTGGGCGGGTAATAATTTCAAGCTAGTTAAGCTAGTGATGTAAGCGTGTCTCATAAAGGACTTGTGCGAGTAGAATGTACCATTCGAGAAACTTTTGATAGACATGAACTCTGGCGGGTTTGACAACCTTCCAAGGTTTGTCTACACCTTCAAGGTAGTTATTAGAGCTAGTTGTCACCTAAAAGCTGACAATGTAACTCTTTAACTATTCTACGTAACCGTGTCTCGGGGATTGTCTATCTTGATGGATCAATTCAAAAGTGCGCTCTTTCCTCACTGTGCATTTAACCATTAAAACTATTAAGCACATGTGGAGAGGGAGTATTTATGCAAAACATCATCTCTCACAATGGTTCAAACATGTTTTTCATTAACAAACCCGTTGAGAGACATTTTTTCATCTGATGGTTTTAATGGCAAACATAGGTTAGTCATGGAGTTATAAGGTGACTAAGGTTAGGAAAAACCGTCCTATGATCCTTGAGCGGAGGGATCTACCCAAGGACACTACAAATAGTTAGTATTTAGAAGTCCTTAGGTATGATTGTAAAAAGGAGAAAATGAGAATCGGAGAAAGAAGGAGTTGAAGAATTAAAAGAAATGCAAAGAAAAAGGTGAAAAGAAATAGCCCTCAGTTATTCAACTTAGAGGCGGAACAGGGTTCAATTCATATGCTATTGGTTGTCACTTAGTGACACCGGTATTGAAGATTAAAAGTCGTCATGGACCCGGTGACGCATGCACTAAACCTTCTTATCCACTCAAGTTTCTCTCAAACGAAGCTTGTTTCATTCTCACAGGGAACCCTACGTAAACTATCGGCTTTCTCTTAGAGATTTTTGGTATTGAAGAAGGAGACCCTCTCCCTAGTCTCATTTCGGGAAAACCAAAGCGCACTATTGAGTCTAGAGCCACGAGATTCATCAAAAGATCTCTTAGGAACACTTGACATTTAATCACTTGATGATCAACTAATAAGATCATCAGTGGTTCATATCGAGTCCTTCAGAGATCTTAGCAATCTGTCGAGAACATTTATGAGAGGTTCACATCTGTGATCCTTAATGATTGAATGGAAACTCTGCGGGGTCAACATCAAGCGACCACAGTCGCGGTAACTCCCGTGGATTACGGAGTGTGTCTCAAAGCGGTCTGATCGTGAGGTGATGCTTGGTGTACCTCGGCTGACTCATCGAACTGTAGATGTACTTGTACATCGCGTTATCTCACTTGTGGGACTCCGGTTGAGAGCGGCCTTTGTAAGAATTAGAGTTGTGTCCTCACACTATGCTATTGACACTCTCGAAGTTCAAACTTGTAAGTGGCGGAAACCGCTTATTACTAACCGTTTGAAATGTTTTCTTCTTATGGAAGCTCCGGGGCGGGATGATCGTCTGATTCTTCTCATGCTCACGCCAACATCATCACTAATGGAAGTTCTATTCAAAAGCAACACAACCGTCCGAATGATTCTTCGTCAAACCAAAGAATCTACAAAGTTAAAGACTTAAAGAACTTCATCGGTATTGAATTCCAACGTCAAAGAGCGTGTGAGCATGTTGAAGAATGGCGTGGAGACACCTTTGGAGCGTGAAGCGGACTGAGGCGGACGATGCGACAACAACATACTATCACTCTCACCACAAAGAACAATGATCAAAGAACAAAGTTAAAGATGGCGTCAAAGCATAACTGTTCAAAGATAACTATCTCTCTACACTTTGGGAGATTGTTGAATCAAGGCAATTCTTCTCACAAGAAAGAAGAATGTCGAAGGCGTCATTGCTACTATTACATCAACGCCTTCACCGTTTACATTCATATATACTTGAGGGGGAGATTGTTGGAATCACTCCTAAACAGTATTTCAAGTATTTATATTTCATATGTAATAGGTAGCTTTATTATGGCCTTTATGTTTGTTTAAGGTCAAGCTTATGTAGAAGGCCCATAAGCTTAGGCCCAAGCCCAATAAGGAATAGGGAAGGAGAGGGAGTGTTGCCCTAGCTCCTTGCCTATATAAACCATGTAATAACCTTCATTTGAAGGTTGGTTGTTCAAGTTCTTTTCTTTCACATATGCCTCACGCCTAAACCGTATACTATATTGTGTGTGTGTGTGTTTGATACTTGTTCAATCGCCTCATCTCCTTTCTATATAACTTGTGTTTGTAAAACTAGTGACCTAACACTTAGAGCTAACACTAGAATCAACACGATTCATTTTATTCAAATTCTTCCTAAGATGATCTTCTACTCTCTTCCACTGAACATTCCTAGCTTGCGAGGTCCTATCATTCTTTGTGTTGCCTTGAGGCTTTGACCTGCTTACTTTGGTGTCACTTTCTACTCATGTAGAGGGAATGGGAACATTAGTTGGTTTCGCTACTTTTTGCAATTCAGGTTTAGAAGTGTTGGGATCTGAGCTACTTGAAGGCACATTAAAATTCACTTTCTTAATACTGGGCATAGAAGTGTTGGGATCTGAGCTACTTGAAGGCCTATTGAAACTCACTTTCTTGATCCTGGGCATAGAATGGGTTACAATGTTACATACTTAGCACTAGGCATAAAACAAGGTATCACAGCTTTATCTTTCTCACATAAGGATTTAGGACATGTTGCTCTTAAGCATTCTAACAGCTCTTGAGATCGTTTGGCCTGAATGCAAGCAAACCTAATTTCACTATCAAGTGGCTTATTTATTTAATCCTCTTCTACAATCTCACGGAGACATTCTAGACTATCCTTAAGGTGAAAGAAATAGTTATGAAACACAAGTTCGTTATTTCTAAGATGAGGAGGAATGTATTTAACAGTCACAATATATTTTGAGTCACAGATGACTTTGATGCAACATTCTCATTAAAAACAAGTGGCATTTTCCCTTTTACCTGACTCTTCAAATTCTCAATTTCCTTTTGTAACGAAGTTATTTTTTCATTGTTTTTTGTCACGAGTAACTTTCATTGAGTCGTATAACTCTTTGAAGTGTCGTTTGACCTTTTCATTTTCTTCTAGAAAATTATCATTTTTTTGTTGTAATACGTTAATGATGTTTTGAAGATGAAAGTTTTGAGAAACTTGAGAATCTAAAGGAGGAGGCATTTGGGAGCCAACCACATTGTTCTTTTCACCCTTTAATTGTGAAATTTGGGCTTTCAACTTTCTGATCGTGTTACAGTGAGCTTGAATCTGTTCGTCATGTTTGTTTATTTCAAAAACTGCATCAAACTCTGGAACATTTGAGGATGTCTTGATGTTTGAAGTTTTTCCATTTTCTTTGAGATGTTGATATTTTAGTTGCAAATTAAAATGTTCAACTTCTAGCTTAGAAAGATGTTTTACCAAATTATCGTGATCATCCTGGTCAATTTTCTCATTTCGTTTTGAGTTTTTGTTTCCAAGCTCAATAACACGATCATGGGAAACTTTCAAAGCAACAGATAATTCATGAAATTGAGAAGCAGTAATAGAATGCTTAGTAACAGTATAAAACACATCTTGAGCCACACAACTCAATACTAAGTTCTCATTTAAGATATGCAGATTCTTCCTTTCAATTTCATTATATTTGAGTTCCCGTTCATAATCATTGACCTCAACTATCATTGCATCAAATTCCTTTTTCATTTATTTAATATCTGAGTCTATCCCTTTTTGAAGACTCTCAAATTGACCTTTTAATTGTTTAAAGAAAGGCATGACCTCAGTTAAATAGCATTCTTTAGTTTGCTCAAAACCCCTCTCTCCTTCAGTTATCCCTGTAGGTGTGATTCTTTTCTTACATGTCTTTTCAAAATCAACGAATAGTTGATAAACAACATATAGGCTGATTAAGGTGTTGCTCTTAGTGGGAATAGATCTAGGAACTAAATGCATTGGTGTATTTGGAGGATACACAGTCTTTAGAGGCATTTTCCTAAGGGGAGTGTTTGCTTTAACAAGTGCATCAGCTTTTTGCATATCTATGTCCTTTTCCAAAAACTTGTTCGGGTTAATAGAGTTTGAGGCTTAAACATGTTCAGGAAAATCCAATTTTCTTTGGTGTAATCATGGGGTTTGAACATCATGTTTTTCTTTTTACACTCAGGATCTTTTAGCTTCTTATCCATTTTCTCCCTAGTTACTTTTTCTAATTGCATATCTTCCTCAGCACTCAGCAAGAACTAGGTTTCTAGGCTTAAGGATTTCATTACCATCATATATTACCTTCTTAGCTTCTCTAGCCACTTTACCATATTCAGGATTGGGTTCCTTTACGAGGGGAATGCTATGCTTATCGTTGAAGACTCTATGCTTAGTGATCATGTGAGCAGTTTGAATGGTATTCCCTTGTACGTACAATTTATTTTCAAGCTTGTTTTTCAAAGTTTTTAGATTGGAAAAGTCATTCAAAAGTTTTGATTCCTTAGCATTAAATTCTTGTTTAAGCACTTTAACATTATCTTGGAGTTCTTGCTTTTGCTTAATAGTTTTAGAAAGCTTTTCTTGTAAGGAGTTTAACTCTTGTTTTAACACTTCTTCTCTAAAATTACTTTTTCTAATAATTGTACGCATTTGGTCATCCATTTCCTGCTCACGGGTAGTTAACTCAAACTTAGCATGTTGTTCATAAATAGCAACTTGTTCTTTATAGGCATTCAGTTCAGAGATAACAGAGTCATCAGGGGCACATGGAGTGTATTCATCAAAAATGTAGTCATCATTGACTGCAGAAGATGCATCACTTGGTACAATCTCACTTTCACTTTGTATCACATATTGATCATATGGAACAACATTACTATTACCCACATAATCAATATCTGATTCATTAGTTTCATGTGATTGTACTTTGTTATGCATCTCTTGCTCATCAACTTCATCGTATAGTTTTAATACCTCTGAGATGATTGAATCTTTGGATGGACCAGCCTGCTGTGGTGATGAAACCTTTGGAAAGACCATTGGTGAAATGCTAGCCATGAAGATTGTATGGGCGAGGTTCATCATCGACATCAGAGTCAAATGCATCATAGTCTGCAACTTGAAAGGCATTTTGATGATTGTGACCCATTTCCTGAATTGGTCGCTCATCCACATCGCATCATAGGTTTTGGCATTTCCATCGCAGAAGAAACAACAACTCTTCTTCATCCAAAACCGCTCCACTTGTCTGAACTTGCACCAGCAGCATCTTATCCCTGAAGTACTCTGCATTTTGAGGGCGTTTTGGAGATGTGCAGTTCCTTGCAATGTGTCCATCACCACTACAGTTGTAGCACTTGATTGGCTTTACTTGTCCTTGATTGGCATTCCTTCCACGGTACTGATTAGCCACATACCATCCACGTACTCCACCCTTTCCTTGTTCATACTGTCTTCCTTGCACTGGTTGCACCATGATCTTACCATCTCTGAAAATAGCATGATTGTGTAGATTGGATGCAGTTCTGATATCATTGTTAGTGTGTGGAGTGAGGTTCAGATTTTGCTTAACCATAAGAGCTAGTTGATTGATGAAATATTCCATGGTTGCTTCAGCATCTGGTTGCTTCAGCATCCAAAGAGGTATGAATTGTGAAGCTTTGGTGGTTATTCCTACATTGGTGTAAAAGGCTGTTGAATCATTTGACGAACTTGCATTACCAGAATTTGAATTGAATTTTTCCAAGATCATTCGTTGAAACATAGCATGTCTCTCATTCCGAAGCAAGTATGCATACAATTGCTTAGAGTTGGTGTTCCTCAAACCTTTTGTTAACTTGACTGAAGTGAAAAATTTGTGCCATTCGGGATTCATGTTGTTTACAAACTTTGAATTTAGCTGAATATTTGGCATAGTCATTTTGATATTCCTCATATCATTCACAAGCTTGTGGAACCTCACGTAATATTCAGTCACACTTTCTCCTGGTTTCATCTTAAAGTGCTCAAAGTCATCATACAGTTGAGATTCTTTGTCTTCTTTGGTTAATTCAGAACCAGAGAGAAGCATCTTGACATTGTCCCAAACTGCTTTGGCTTCAGTGTTGTGATTGATTAGTTTGTAGATGTCCTTTGGTAGACCCTGAAGTACAATGTTTGAGGCCCTGATATCAGCATCGTATCTCTTTTCTCCTTATCACCGAGCTCATCATACGTCTTTGGTCTGTCCAAACCTAAGGTCACCGTACCATCCTTGGCAGCAGTTTCAAGTGTGTCTCTTGTAGTCTCAATCCGATAAGGTCCTTCATCAATTGATTTGAGAATGTTAACCCCATTTTCCTTTCCCAAACAGTACAACCTAATTCGTTGAGCCCATGAGTCATAATCAGATCTATCAAGCATAGGTGGACGAGTATCGATCCAAATTTCTTGAACGCTACAAAGAGAAATGATAGTAGGTACGTTATTCGACATGATTCCAGATTCTACGGGATTTTACTATTCTTTGATTAAACCGGGAAATTGATTCTTTCACAGGATTTTACAAAATCAAAAGAACAACTGTAAAACGTAGCACGAAGAAGTGACAAGTATCAATAGACAAGTAGTAAACTTGACAAGTCGCAACCTCACCAACTCGCTTTAATATCAACTCGCTTAATAGGCAACTCGCTTAATAGCCAAGTCGCTTTAAAAACCAAGTCGCATAAAGAGACAACTCGCTTAATAGACAAGTCTCTTTAAAAACCAAGTCGCTTAAAGAGTCAACTCGCTTAATAGCCAAGTCGCTTTAAAACCCAAGTCGCTTAAAGAGACAACTCGCTTAATAGCCAAATCGCTTCCAGGAAAACTCGCTTAAGTGTCAACTCGCAGAACCAGGCAACTCGCTTACAAAGTAACTAGCTTAGGCGACAACTCGCTTAAGTATCAACTCGCTTCAGAAACAACTCTCTTCCGATAACAAAGCAACTCGCTTCCAAGAAACGCAATACCGTGGCTCAACTCGCTTAGTACAATTTTAAAAAACAACCACTTTAACAATCAAAAACAGCCCAACCACGATGATTCAAGCCTTCCAATTCAAAACCTAAACACATATGATGATCCTAAACACAAAAGTACAATCAAAATTCAAACTTTAACACTAGAAATTAACCAAATGATTTAAACTCTTCTAAACACTAATAACCCCAAAAACCTTATGAAATCCACTAAAACAAAGAGCATGAAAGATGAGTGATCAAACCATGGCTCTTGATACCAATTGTAACTTATAGGATTTCACGAACACATCAAACCATAATCATAAGAGGCGTATACAATGTTTAGAGGGAGAAAGTTCTAGAGAGAGAAAGGGAAGAGAGTTGGGAACTATGTGAAACAAAAGAAAAATGGTATTGAAGCTCCAACCCTCTACCTTGGAAGGTAGAGGGTATTTATAGTTTTCATACAAGAATCGCCACCTACGGGCTGTGGATCAGGCATACAGTGGGTAAAGACCCGTCCGTCCTCCACGGTGTTACTTAACTAAATACTAACTAATATTAAATGACTACGATTACGAGCTTTCTAAAGATTACATATACTTGAGGTGACCAACACTTTAACGACTGGATTTTCTAAATCCTAACATAAAAACAAGTTAATAGTGAATCTATGACTGATAAGATGTAAGTAAAACACACTGATTAATTTTCAACATAATATTCTTTATTAGAAATAAATCAAACAAGAATACATTACCCAAGTACTTGCGGAATAGTACTTGGGATTGAAATGACAAAGGTTGGTAACTCCTCTCTAAGCTCAGGCTAAGTTTGAGCACAACTACAAGTACCCACTGAGCTATCTCAGGGATTAAGTTGTATTTGGAGGAGTGAAAGATGGCTTGCGTGTGTGTGTGTTTTTACAATTCACAATCTTAACCTTTCACTCCATCTCTTATGCTATTTATACAAGTATGAATTTTAACTCTTTCCTAAGTGACAAACTGACAATTTATAGAAGACAAAATACTGATGTATTTTGTCTCTGTTTATAAAGACTATTTTAGGTAAGAGACAAGACTGCTTTCCAAAGGTCGGTGATGACACTGACGATCGTTTGCCATTCAGGGAAAGTTGACTTTGGTTGATAAGGACATCGTCTTATCTGATTCAAACTTATCCCGCTCATCCTTCAGTCTTCACATCCTTCAGTCTTCTACTTCAGTTTGTCTTCAGTGTTAGTAGCTGGAGAGGAGTTTTAGGGATTCATTGAGTTATTGTCATCACTCACTGAATCCACCATCTTCTTCTTGACTCAGTATTCACTCGTTAAGTTCCGCCTTACTGAGTGGAGAGATTTCTTCTTCGCCTCATACTGAGTATCCTAAAGATGGCTCACTGAGAGACTATGCACTCAGTGACCTGTTAGTGTTTAACGGACTAAGCACTTAGGTTATTTTCTATTAAAATCCTAGATTAAGGGATTTGGGTAGTTACTGAACCCAACAAGGTGTTTGCACCAGTTTCTAGAATAGAGACAGTTCTCCTAATATTAGCACTAGCAAAGATATCATGTGTGAAAAACTAGAAGGGGGGTTGAATAGTTTTGCCGATTTTAAGTTAGTTTCAAAAACTTTAGATTCGATATTATGTAAAATTGTATGGATGAAGAGAAATTATAGATCTAATGATAAAGCAAGTAAATAAAGTAAAACAAGGGATAGAAATGACACAACCGATTTATAGTGGTTCAGCTACAAGGACACCTTCCTTGCCCTACTCCACTCCCCGAGTCACCTACTCGAGAGTTCAAGCACTATGTCAACAAACTCCTTCAACTTGGCAGAGAAGCCTTCACAACGTTGCTTTCTGGTACAAAGCTAAATACCGAGTCCGTAACACGGTGGACCAAACCAACACGACTATTACACAACAACTATGTGAAATATCAAATATAAGATCTTTGCTACAGAAATCTTGTGGTGGAATAAATCAATCAAGGACCCCTTGCTTGGATGACTTGTAGAATGCTTGTGATCTCGCCTTAGAGAAGGACCTATATGAGAATCACTAAAGAAAGAAAGAAGAACAACTCTCTAGATCAAGTGATCTTTTGTTAGAAGAGAATGAGAGTATATGATAGAATTAGTAAGAAGAGGGGTGAGTTAGAATGAAGAAATGGTTCTCTATTTATAGGCAAAACTTACCACTGTTCCTCGGATCCCACGGATCCCTCCCATAAAGGATCCGTCTAGTGTAAACCTAGGGATCCGTGGGATGCTCCTCTTTGCCCATGGGTTTTTTGGTTATGGGTCATGGGTCATGGGTTATAGGTTGGTCCATGGGTATTTCTTTAGATACAATGTATCTAATGAGTACAATGTATCTAGTCAAGTGGGTATGGGTCAATACCATGGGTTTTGGATATGATCCACGGGTTGTGATTTTTACCCATCCTAATAAACTATTACAACAAATGATTTATTACAACAATTTGTATTAAGTGACTATATGTAAATGCTTTACAAAAATAACATGTATCCTTATAATTTTACTTATGATAACATTATATTTGTTATCAACAAAACACAAAAAGATCGCAAAATATTAATAAACGTGTTTACGGTTTATTTGTATTAACAATCTCCCTCTTTTTGCTGATGACAAAACATAATGTTAAGATGAGTAAAACTTAAGATTAGATGTATGTTTTGAAAGCCCTAAGTTTTACTTCTTCTCTCCCTTTTTGTCGAAACAAAAAGTTAACCCATCGAAGAAATAAAATGTGGAAAAATAATCCACTTATCGCTTACTCCCCCTTGACGGTAGCTCCCCCTAGTTTGGGGCGTCAAGTGAATAAAAATAAAAAATCCTACAAAGGAAAGGTTAGTAGTAACATGCATAAGTAATCTTGTGATTGACGAGAATCAAGATTGGGAGCCAAGGTATGTAAACAAGGCCTTGTAATAAAACAACAAAATGTAGTGGTATTTATGCCACATACAAGCATGTAAAAGTAAGAACAAGACACGTCCTTGAAAATGACTCAAAAGAAAAATACTAAAAATAGAAAATAGTAATAATGATTCCTTCCTTGCTTGCATAAGGTTATGGAGGGAGGTTTTGATAAGTAATGGTACTGATGCGATCAAGAATGAGGTTGAGTATGAATCGCATTTCGTCTCTAACTTCTATTGCAATATCCCTAGTGGATTGGCAATGTTCACAATGTAAGTGATGTGGGTAATAAGTGCGGAAGGTTTTCGGATTGTTTTGATTTCTGAGATGCAGAAGATGTGGTGTAAAAATAGGAAAATACGGATCAAAGTCCGGAATGTTTGGAAGTGGTGGTGGAAAAGAACCTAGATGTTCTTGTAGCTCAATGGGAGCTAAGGGTGGTGAGGTTTCAAGGTCTTTGAAAATTGTGTTTGGAGAAGTGGGATGTGTCAAAAAGGCTATTTCTTTTTGTTTTGGTTGTTGAGATCTTGTTGGAGTCTTAAGGAGTTCCAAAAGAGTGACTTTAGGTGGTGAGTTGATGGGTGATGAAGTTGGTGTACTTGTTGGTGATGAAGGAGGTGCTATAATGGAAACATCTTGTGGTGAGTTATTTGTTGGTGATGAGCCATTCGATGATGGTTTTGCTAAGCAACAAGGTCGGATGCTAATCTGTGCAGATATCCTAGAGTTTGATTGTGGTATTTTGGAAGGTGGGAGAACAAAAGTTTGGATTTCATGAAAAGGATTGTTTGTACTAGGTGATTCATCTAAGTTGGAAGATCTTTTGGATGACATGGTGTTGTTTGTTTGTGAAGATGGGATGAATATTGATTCACGCAAAAGAACAATGCCAAACCGTCAAGTTATCTCACACAAGCTAGCCACTTGTGAATGACTAACCGTAAGAAACTTAAAACAGTTCAGACACTGATTCGCTGATAATGAAGGCTTAAGGGTGTGTGTACGGATAAAACCTCAATATCGATATCAAAAATAATCACGAAGATAGATTCAAAATTCCTTTAAGAAAAATAATAATAAATCAAATCCCGTGTGTGATCGTTGATACGGATTAGTCAACCCGAATCATTTCCCAACGAGGCGTGAATTGCCAACGTCGTTTTTGGTTTGGAATTTAATGCTCGATGTTTTGATTTGTTTGATTTTGATTTTATTAAACTACGGGAATAGGGAAAGTAATTAAGGGAATCTATTTTACGGGAAATCCTAATGCAAATTAACTAAAATGTAATTAATAAAACGTAATTAAAAATGCAACTACGTCTAAATTATATCCTAAAAATGCCTAAAATTACTTTTACTCTAGAATTGCAGCATGAAAACTATTTAAGAATTAAAACTATTTTTTAGGATTTTTCTGGATTTCTTTAGAATTAAAAACTAATTTTTAACTATTAAAACTAATTTAAAATACTAAAAATTATGAAAATTAAGGGAAAAATATGAAACTATTTTTATAAAATCTAAAATATCCTAAGAGAATTTTCAAAACTATTTTTTTATTTTTCTGATTATTTTTATATTTTCTACTAATTTAAAACTATTTAAATCTAATTTAAATTGTGAAAAATACCAAATAAAAGGGGAAAAATAAGGAAAAATATTTTTTATGCTTTTTATATTTTTCTTAAACTGGGAAAATTGAAAAATTATTTTTTGGAACTTTTTCTTAATTATTTGCAATAAAAGCTATTTAAAAGTGATTAAAAACTATTTCAAATTGAGAAAAATAGCAAACAGTGGCTAAAAATTATGAAAAATTCAGGGAAATTCTAAAATATTATTATAAAGCTATGAAAAATATAAAAACATGGGCTAATGTGTGGGAATAAGAAGCTGATGTGTAACTGATTGGTAAATAAGCACTTTAAAATAAGCAAATAAGCACTATCATGCACCAATCTAAAACAGAAGCTAGATTATATTATAACTACTTAAAAACCACTAATGCAAGCTAATCCTAACACCTAATAAGCAGTCTACCTAGATTTAAGCTAATTGACCACTTAAGCAAAATAGCTTCCTGACCCCCTACTTTAAGCTACTGCACTAGCTTATTCACTGAGCTAATGTTAAAACCAAATATGTGGTCTTCAAGACCACCAACCAAAGAGTGATTATGCCAATTTTCAGATCAAAACAAGTTCAAATGAAGCTAATGCTAAGCCTAGACAGTTTGATGAAAAATGGTTTTAACAACTTTGACTTTGTGAAAACAGAATTGAACTTTGACTAATCTGAGATTTGAACTTGCAAAACAGATTGTAACTAATGATTTATGATGAAATGAATCTATATTAGACTAAATTATCTATCTTCTAACTTATTTGCAAGAGTGAAGCAACTGATTCAAACAGAATCTGTATCAAGAGCAGTTGTAAGATAATTTTGACTTTGAGTGAAACAGATGCAAAGTAATGATCACTATAGCTTCAATATACCTAATGATGATTATAACAACTAAAATCAACTACTGAAATAACCTCAAGCACAGATCTGTCCACTGTTCCAAACACCAATGTAAAGACTGATATGCAACTTTAAACAGCAAAACTACACAATCAAGCTAAGCTAACACTTATTCTAAATCTATATGACCAAAATAACCTAAATGAGTAAATCTAAACAACTGATAACCCTCAGAATCAATCACTAGCAGATAATGCAGATTTGAGAAAGTGGTAAAACTCACAAAAGTCCAACCACAATGGTTTGCTTATGAAATCAATAGAATAGTACTCTAAACTGATCTCAACCCAAATACAACTCAGAATCAACCCATATCCATGATCAAACCAGTTATTTAGAACCAAATACTATAGCAGCTGCAGCTTTGACTTTCGTTGACCAGATATTTTTGTGAATATGAATGACTGAAATACCACAAGTAAACACAAAATAATGCTCATAAAAGCTATGGACAGCTTATATGAGCTTATTACAATCTTAAAAACAGCTTACTTAGTTTTCAAATAGTGAAATGCAAGATAAAAATTAAACTTGAAAACTTTTATTAAAACTGAAATGAGAGTACAAAAAAACTGAGATTACATAAAACTTTAAGAAAACATTACTCAACTACTGAAAAGCTTAAAATACAAGAAACTTAGACTAAATTTAAAAGAAAATAATACACGATCAAAATGGTGAGCCAAGGGGTCTTTATATAGCCTTCAAGAGCCTTGGGATTCCTCTTGGAAGAGCCTAGAAGTCCTATCCACAGCCACACAATCATCCATTGTCACTTCCTCCAATGATAGAGCTACAAATCATCAATTGAGGTGTTTTGGCCAATAGGAGAGCTTGAAAGGGCCACGTGGGCATCCTTATCTGACAAGTCAGTGCCTCTAGAAGCTTTTTCCAAGATGCTAAGTACGAGGTTGGGTGCTTGGGATGTGGGTAAAAACGGGTGTGTTTGGATTTGGGGAAGACAGGTACTATTGGGCGCGTTTGGTTTTGTTTATATTATTTTGATTGTGTTGACCGGGTACATGGGTTTTGACCAGGGTATAAACCGGGTATGGAACGGGTATAGCTATATTATAACGTGGCCGGGTATTGGTTCACTGGACCGGGTCATGGCTTGATATTGGGCCGTGGCTTTTTGCTTTTGGACTTAGGATATATCTTGGACTAGCTTTGGATCCATTTGGCTATTAAGGGACCATTAGTGTCAAATCTGAAATTCCAAGGACCATTCGTGTAAATCTGAAAATCTCTTTCAAGGGCTACACTTGTCATTCTTCAAATAATCCAGGGGCTGATTTGCAACTTTTGAAACTTGAAGGATCACTTTTGCCAAATGTTGAAACTTGAGGGGCCATTTTTGACATTTCTTCAAACTTGATTATATCTTCCAAAAATCATCCTTGGAGAATAAAATCTTCATAAATGCTCAATTTTGATCTTCCGGCTCGGATAAAGCTCTCTTAATCTCTCGTGCTCGGATTTACGTCTGATTTGGTTCCTTTTTGTGGGTTTTTACGTATCCGTACCTGCACAAGCACAAACTCAAGAAAACCACAAATATTAGCAATAAACGGCTCTTTCTTGGTTATTTTGGGTCAGTTTTGATAATGAAAAGGTATGTGTTTTAGCACATACCAAAATACCCCAGACGAGACCATTGTCGTGTCCCCACACAATGCAATCAACTCACGCTTCTAAAACCAAGGATTTCAATCTCTTTCTACTAAACCTTATGAAGAAGTAGCAAAGATTCCTCAAAAGAGATTAAGAAAGCCTTAATTCTAAAAACGTCCCGTTTACCTTTTAAATTCACATATATATATATATATATATATATATATATATATATATATATATATATATATATATTACGGTTGAGCACATTCCGGTTATGAATGACGGTTTGTTGAACTTTCATGTCGATCAATAACTCCAACATTTTTCAAACGACACGTTAGGATCACGGAGTAGAAAACACAACACAGCGTGAAGTGACCATACGGATAGAATACATCGTCCCTGATTTTTCACAAGTCCCCAAACTAAGCGTAAAATCGAAATCATTGTTAAATATGATTCTAGATGCTAACACTACCCATGGAAGTTACTTGTGTAATTACCTTTTGCTCCCATTTTCCTATTTCCTCTAGATTTTTTTATTTTTGTGAGACATGAATTTCTTCAAGTTTCTCGTTTCGATAAGAATTAATCCGATAAAGATATGAAGCTAAGTCGATAATTAGTTATCCATATTCTCTCAAGAACCATTGTCCCAAAAATGAGGTCCACATCAAGGAATTTTTATTCACTTATACTTTTGACTTTTTCATTTTTCATTCATCATTTTTTTTTTGCATGAACTTTTACTTGTATGAGCTATGAACTACGAAGCTTCACGGGGTAATTCCAAGACTATAGGCTTCATGAAATGAGGATCCCGGCTGGCTAGGCTAAGACCTCACTCAATCCCGGCTAAAGATCCAAGGGTCCGATCTCGACACCGCAGCTCATAACTTTATTTATTACTTTTCACTTATTACTTGCTTATTTATTTATTACGGATCCTTGATGTGTACCCAATTTTTAAAACAAAGATTCTTTTAAGAAGATAAAGAACTAACTATCGCCAAAAACTCAACATCTCTAATTATTGTTTAGACAGATATGGGGTGAAACAATTTTGTGGGAACAAAAAGCCATAAGTACCTTCGATGGGCTCTAAAGAGAACCAACTACTCCACGCTTAGCATCTAAACTCATAAGTAACTCTATCATTTCTCGATCTCCGCAAATTTAAAATCTCAAATAATGAGATCCGCGGATGCTTAGCCGATAATTTTTAGGTTATCTATGGTTAAGGGAACAAGCTAGGGCTCAACACGCCCGGTCAAGTCAGAATTCTATTCCTACTCTCACCAGCGGAAAGTCAACAAGGTGTCAAAACATATACATTAATTTAGCAAATGCTTCGTCTAATGAAATCAAGTTATGCATATTTAAAGTCACTCAGGGAAACTTGCAAATCCTTGACCTTGTGAGCTAGAATTCGCATTTTATAGCTTCTTGTCTAAGAGACTAGCAAACTTTTCAATCAAAAAGACTTAACAAAAGCTTAAAATTTTTTTAAATTTTCTCATATATAGCACAATTTTTTCATTTCCTAAGGAAAAACGGGGTTGCGAGAGTACACGACAAAAATAAGCAAGTGCGGTCAAATCAAATCGAAGATTACCCTACCCCAGACTAGAACGAAACATTGTCCTCAATGTTTAAAAGCAAGGGTATCAACGAAAATCTAAAAGCCGTTTATTAAGTATGCTCAAAGATAAACGTTAGTCGATAAGATTTCGGATATCGGATTTCCATCAGCATCGATCATGAAACTCGAGTAGAGAAAGGACAAACTTCGAGCACGAGAGTCTTCATATCGGGAACATCCTAAACACAACATCACAAACAACCAAACACGAGAAATCGAAGAGGCGAACCCCTTCGCGTCACTTATTAGAAAATAGAAAGAAGATAGATGGATAAGCATGGGGTGCCTCCCACGAGCGCTATCTTGTTTTTCTTAAACGAAGTCGCTAGCGACTCGTCCCCGAATTCATTTGTCCTTGGGGAAGAAAATGGTAGAGATACCAGGGTCAAAATGGTGTCCTCATTCCCGAAAGAATGAGACTGGGTGGGTTGGGAGGGAAAGAAAATGTCAGGCTCCAGCACATAAAGAATGACTCCTCCCAAACTCACATAAGGCATATGAAAGATCGATCCATCATCCGGTGGTTTTGCGGGCGGACGAAGGGATGAAGGATCGATAAGAGAATACTCCAAAGAAATCGGGAGCTCATGGTATAGAAAGGTGTGACTCAAAGGCTCATCAACGAAGGCATCCAAGAGAGGATCCTTATCTCGAATGACATTTTTAGCATAAAACTCATCAACGCGTATCCCGGGGTTGAAAATCTTGTCCTCGGAGGGGAAGGAGATCAAAGTATCATCTATGTGAAAATCCTCACGAGGAGAGGATTCACTCTCGGCTAAATAATATTGGACCTCAGGATCAACAAGTTCATATGTCGACAACTTCACTTCCTTATCTTTTTTCGGAAAAAACCGATCATCATATTTTTCTTCATCCTCAGAGAAAATCGAGTCGGTAGGAGCAAGTTCATCGGTGAACTCCTCACTTTTTTCGTCAAAGAGTTGATTTTCAAAATTTTGAGTATATTCAGAACCGAATTCGAATAAGGGATTCGTGAATGACGTTTTGAAAGATTCTTGATTGAAAGATATCTCAAAAGAAGGTTCCATGATTTCAGAAGAAGGAGTGGGATTGCCACTCAAAGGAAGGTTGATTTTCTTAGAAATCGGAGGTGGGACAAGTGGTGTGCTCTCAGAGCTAGCAGTTTCCACCACTACCGTTGTAGACTCCTTTTCTTGTTTCTTTTTCCGTTCAGCTTGTATTGTCGACATACTCTTGATCGTAAACCTTGAAAGATCAGTTCGAGACATTTTAGGCTCAATGTTCTTCACATCATTCAGATCATATGCTAAAATGGGATCACCACTTTCTTGAGAAAAATCAATCACACCAATGTTATGAATCGAATGATCATTGGGTGGAGGTTTTGACGTTTTTTCGGCATAGAACACTATTTTTTCATTTCCTTTTCTGATCGTTAACGTTCCTTGGTAATGATCCACAATGACTTTCGCGGTTCTTAAGAATGGTCTTCCTAAAGTGAGAGGGACTCGGGCATCGACCTCTATATCAACTACGGCGAAATCCACCGGAAAATGGAATTTATCCACTCGTACCATAACATCGTTGACTACACCAACCGTGTGAGCAATTGTGCGATTAGCTAATTCGATAGTCATACGAGTCGGTATAAGAGTCTTCAATCCAAGCTCATGATATATCGCAAGAGGCATGAGACCTATGCTTGCACCTGAATCGGTTAGGGCATTACATTCCTTAATATCATTTAAGGAGCAAGGAAGGAGAAATTTCCCGGGATCATCAAGCTTCTCGGGAGCTTGGTTCGAGGAAGAATTAAACGGTGTAGGCTCAAGTGAAATCTTTGAAATTTGTTCCAATTTCTCTTCATAAATCTTTTCAGCAGCTTTAATCATATCAGTCGTAAGTTTGAACTTTGTTCCGGAAACAACTTTCATTTTGTCGAACCGTGATTGAACAGATTTGCACGGTGTAAGGTTAGAACTCGGCATTATGACAGATATAGAAGGAACTTGGGCAACCAAAGGTTGGACGTATTTGGCTTTTCCATTATCAAGAGGAATTACCGGGTCCTTTGTTACCTCGGTCTCTCGTGCTACACTCCTCACCGGAGAGGAAGTAGACATCGAGGGCCCATCATCTCGAATGGTAACGGATTTCATTTCTCCCTTTGGGTTTGGAATTGTATTACTTGAGAGAGAACCGGAACCCGAGGGTTGACTTATTTGGCACAAAACAGCATTCAACATATTCTCAAGTTTATTCTGCGAAGCATCCATCTTGTTGTTCTGAAGTCAAATTTCGTTCCTAAACTCATTGCTCTGTCTAGTTATCGAAGATTGAAACTCGTTTCTCAAACTTGAAATCTGGGTTTTCATGGTTTGGATGGTAGCATTATTGTTCTGAACGTAATTCGAGAATTCATTAGAGGGCAAAGGTGGAGCTTGATAGCTTGAAGCTTGATATCCTTGATTGTAATTGACCCCTTGATTCGGGTATTGATTTGGTGGGGCTTTGAATTGGTTTTGAACATTTGGTCCACGAACTTGATTCTGATTAAAACGAGTCTGATTGTTTGATTGAGAAAATCCCGGAGGTACCATTTGATTACTAACACGAGGGTTCGGTTCAACTTGAGGACGGTATTGGTTACCTCCGGTTACGGCATTAGCATCGAAAGGATTACTATCGGTGGCGGTACAATTGTAGTAGGCATGCGGGCCTCCACAAGTAGTACAAGTCGTTTCCACCGCTTTGACTTGAGCGGGTGGAGAAAAATTAACCTTAGCGGTCTTAATCTTAACCAAAGCCTGAATCATGTCCGTAAGCTTATCAATCTTAGCATCGGTGCTAGACGTATTTTCGTAAGACGAGGACGATGGTGTAACACCCACTCGGGCAACAACCGATTTGCTACGTGATGTACGAACTTTAGATTTGTTCTCAATAATTGACAAGGCATCTCTCGTTGATCGGCTCAACAAATTACCACCCGCGGCGGCATTGAGAGAGTCTTGATCAGTCTCATTCAAACCGTTATAGAACGTATCAAGTTGGTGCAACTCAGAAAAACCATGATGGGGACATTGCCTAAGCAAATCTTTGAATCGGTCCCATGCCTCACTAAATGATTCATCAAATCTTTGTGTGAATTTTGTTATTTCATTTTTAAGGCTTGTTGTTTTAGATGGTGGGAAGAATTCGTTCACGAATTTTGACACTAAATTCTCCCATGTGGTTATCGATCGAGGGGTAGTTTCTCGAGCCAAATCCGGGCAGCCCCCTCAAGTGAAAACGGGAAGAGTAGAAGCTTGATAGCCTCTTCCGGAACGTTACGGTACTTGATCGTAGACGTGAGCTTGTTGAATCGTCGGATATGAGAGTGAGGATCGTCTCTCTCAAATCCGTAAAATTGGCTTGACGAAACCAAATTTATCAATCCGTGTTTAAGCTCAAAGTTATCGGCAACGATTGCTGGGACGACGATGGCTTCTCCATAACCCTCGGTGGGTGCTTGGAGTTGCTCTAGCATGGATCGGTTGTCCTCCGCCATTTCGATGATGGGCGGGGTTTGATTAGTTCGAATCTCGGGTTCGACTAATGGAGCACGTCTATTTCGCCTTCGCGGAATTGTAGCGGTTTCAAGTATCGGTCTGTAGTTGTTAGAACGAGTGCGCATGCACTTTCAAAAACCAAGGCAATTAAAACGAACGGTATTCGAAAACACAGTGAACTTAACCAATAATCCCAAGTGAATAAATCACCTCTATAAGACAAACGCACAAGCGAGCGGAGAAGCTTTTTAGGTCAGCGCGAAGCTTATTAAAAACCCGCTTCTTTACAGCCGCAATTTAATGTCAGGCCGTCCTTATACCCACCACACAGTTTGTTTATCCGATAAAGATAAATAAATTCACAAGCGACACAAAGGCAAGTTTTTGATCTTTAGTTCGGGAACTTATTAATGATAACACCTCCGTTGAGAATGTTATATAATTGGTGTCTTCTATTTATTAGCAAAAACACAAGAGAAAATCTTTTTGTATTTTTAATCTGATATATATATATACAAAAGAAAAAGGAAAATATTTTTTTACTCTTTTTTTTTATATAGAAAAATAGTAACTTCACGAATGAAGGATTTCGAGTCACTAATCGTCAATCCTCAAACGATATTGTCGTGACACAACCTCCCCGGCAGCGGCGCCAAAATTTGATTCACGCAAAAGAACAATGCCAAACCGTCAAGTTATCTCACACAAGCTAGCCACTTGTGAATGACTAACCGTAAGAAACTTAAAACAGTTCAGACACTGATTCGCTGATAATGAAGGCTTAAGGGTATGTGTGTACGGATAAAACCTCAATATCGATATCAAAAATAATCACGAAGATAGATTCAAAATTCCTTTAGGAAAAAGAATAATAAATCAAATCCCGTGTGTGATCGTTGATACGGATTAGTCAACCCGAATCGTTTCCCAACGAGGCGTGAATTGCCAACGTCGTTTTTGGTTTGGAATTTAATGCTCGATGTTTTGATTTGTTTGATTATGATTTTATTAAACTACGGGAATAGGGAAAGTAATTAAGGGAATCTATTTTACGGGAAATCCTAATGCAAATTAACTAAAATGTAATTAATAAAACGTAATTAAAAATGCAACTACGTCTAAATTATATCCTAAAAATGCCTAAAATTACTTTTACTCTAGAATTGCAACATGAAAACTATTTAAGAATTAAAACTATTTTTTAGGATTTTTCTGGATTTTTTTAGAATTAAAAACTAATTTTTAACTATTAAAACTAATTTAAAATACTAAAAATTATGAAAATTAAGGGAAAAATATGAAACTATTTTTATAAAATCTAAAATATCCTAAGAGAATTTTCAAAACTATTTTTTTATTTTTCTGATTATTTTTATATTTTCTACTAATTTAAAACTATTTAAATCTAATTTAAATTGTGAAAAATACAAAATAAAAGGGGAAAAACAAGGAAAAATATTTTTTATGCTTTTTATATTTTTCTTAAACTGGGAAAATTAAAAAATTATTTTTTGGAACTTTTTCTTAATTATTTGCAATAAAAGCTATTTAAAAGTGATTAAAAACTATTTCAAATTGAGAAAAATAGCAAACAGTGGCTAAAAATTATGAAAAATTCAGGGAAATTATAAAATATTATTATAAAGCTATGAAAAATATAAAAACATGGGCTAATGTGTGGGAATAAGAAGCTGATGTGTAACTGATTGGTAAATAAGCACTTTAAAATAAGCAAATAAGCACTATCATGTACCAATCTAAAACAGAAGCTAGATTATATTATAACTACTTAAAAACCACTAATGCAAGCTAATCCTAACACCTAATAAGCAGTCTACCTAGATTTAAGCTAATTGACCACTTAAGCAAAATAGCTTCATGACCCCCTACTTTAAGCTACTGCACTAGCTTATTCAGTGAGCTAATGTTAAAACCAGATATGCGGTCTTCAAGACCACCAACCAAAGAGTGATTATGCCAATTTTCAGATCAAAACAAGTTCAAATGAAGCTAATGCTAAGCCTAGACAGTTTGATGAAAAATGGTTTTAACAACTTTGACTTTGTGAAAACAGAATTGAACTTTGACTAATCTGAGATTTAAACTTGCAAAACAGATTGTAACTAATGATTTATGATGAAATGAATCTATATTAGACTAAATTATCTATCTTCTAACTTATTTGCAAGAGTGAAGCAACTGATTCAAACAGAATCTGTATCAAGAGCAGTTGTAAGATAATTTTGACTTTGAGTGAAACAGATGCAAAGTAATGATCACTATAGCTTCAATATACCTAATGATGATTATAACAACTAAAATCAACTACTGAAATAACCTCAAGCACAGATCTGTCCACTGTTCCAAACACCAATGTAAAGACTGATATGCAACTTTAAACAACAAAACTACACAATCAAGCTATGCTAACACTTAATCTAAATCTATATGACCAAAATAACCTAAATGAGTAAATCTAAACAACTGATAACCCTCAGAATCAATCACTAGCAGATAATGCAGATTTGAGAAAGTGGTAAAACTCACAAAAGTCCAACCACAATGGTTTGCTTATGAAATCAATAGAATAGTACTCTAAACTGATCTCAACCCAAATACAACTCAGAATCAACCCATATCCATGATCAAACCAGTTATTTAGAACCAAATACTATAGCAGCTGCAGCTTTGACTTTTGTTGACCAGATATTTTTGTGAATATGAATGACTGAAATACCACAAGTAAACACAAAATAATGCTCATAAAAGCTATGGACAGCTTATATGAGCTTATTACAATCTTAAAAACAGCTTACTTAGTTTTCAAATAGTGAAATGCAAGATAAAAATTAAACTTGAAAACTTTTATTAAAACTGAAATGAGAGTACAAAAAAACTGAGATTACATAAAACTTTAAGAAAACATTATTCAACTACTGAAAAGCTTAAAATACAAGAAACTTAGACTAAATTTAAAAGAAAATAATACACGATCAAAATGGTGAGCCAAGGGGTCTTTATATAGCCTTCAAGAGCCTTGGGATTCCTCTTGGAAGAGCCTAGAAGTCCTATCCACAGCCACACAATCATCCATTGTCACTTCCTCCAATGATAGAGCTACAAATCATCAATTGAGGTGTTTTGGCCAATAGGAGAGCTTGAAAGGGCCACGTGGGCATCCTTATCTGACAAGTCAGTGCCTCTAGAAGCTTTTTCCAAGATGCTAAGTACGAGGTTGGGTGCTTGGGATGTGGGTAAAAACGGGTGTGTTTGGATTTGGGGAAGATAGGTACTATTGGGCGCGTTTGGTTTTGTTTATATTATTTTGATTGTGTTGACCGGGTACATGGGTTTTGACCAGGGTATAAACCGGGTATGGAACGGGTATAGCTATATTATAACGTGGCCGGGTATTGGTTCACTGGACCGGGTCATGGCTTGATATTGGGCCGTGGCTTTTTGCTTTTGGACTTAGGATATATCTTGGACTAGCTTTGGATCCATTTGGCTATTAAGGGACCATTAGTGTCAAATCTGAAATTCCAAGGACCATTCTTGTAAATCTGAAAATCTCTTTCAAGGGCTACACTTGTCATTCTTCAAATAATCCAGGGGCTGATTTGCAACTTTTGAAACTTGAAGGATCACTTTTGCCAAATGTTGAAACTTGAGGGGCTATTTTTGACATTTCTTCAAACTTGATTATATCTTCCAAAAATCATCCTTGGAGAATAAAATCTTCATAAATGCTCAATTTTGATCTTCCGGCTCGGATAAAGCTCTCTTAATCTCTCGTGCTCGGATTTACGTCTGATTTGGTTCCTTTTTGTGTGTTTTTACATATCCGTACCTGCACAAGCACAAACTCAAGAAAACCACAAATATTAGCAATAAACGGCTCTTTCTTGGTTATTTTGGGTCAGTTTTGATAATGAAAAGGTATGTGTTTTAGCACATACCAAATATGCAAGCATTTTGGGAGTCCTATATATAGAAAAACAATGCATTGTAATGAATGCTTGACCCAAAATGTGGATTAAAATCGTATGATTATATATGAATTTAAGGCATGTAATCATGAGAACACAAGCATTAAAGAACATACTCCAAAAAAATAAAAATAAAAAATATTGAAGTTTTCATCCAAAGTGAGAAAAATAGAAGATAAAACTAGCTTCTGTCTCACGGATCCCACGGATCCTTCCTTTGAGGGATCCGTCCAAAGATTAAGGCTGGGATCTGTGATACTGGTGATTCAGCTCAAAATTTTCCTTTTGGAAACATTTGTGCCTAGTGTGTGCCTATATGCAAATGATTTGGAGTTGGGGTTATCTCGACTCCTAAAACGAAAAGAAAAATAAACTAGAAGTGGAAAAACATACTATTATGTGAGATAACCCGAGTGCTCCTAATTCATTGTTGCTTAAATGAATGTACCCGAAAACATATATTAGTTATGTGTCCTCTTTAGCATTCAAAAGACATGAGATGCAATGAAAACGGGTTTTTACTTTGTACTAATAATGAAAAAGCGATTTTTCCTAGACGTGAGAAATTGCTTTTGTGAAATTGATACGGGAATAGGTATCATTTTTAGAAAACGTTTTGAAAAGAGGTTTCTATGTGCGAATAAAAATCGTTTTATTCTTTGAAAAGAAGATGTGTATGTAATTATGTGTTTGCAACTTGTACTTATTTTGAAAGAAAATAAGAAAAACTATAAGTGAAAAACTTATCTTGGGTTTTGAAAATTCCCGTATTGCTTGTGAGTTGTGCGTGAAATAGAGATCCTAGACTCAGAAAGAAGAAGGTTAGTGTTTACATACCTTGTAGAGTTAAAAAGTAAATTACGATGATTGTTCCATGAGACCAAGACCAAGATGAAGTAGGTTGAATTGTTCTCGCTTCAACGGTTTGGTAAGGATGTCGGCTATGTTGTCTTCGGACGCTACTTTCTCAATAGAGATATTCCCCTTTTGAACATTGTCTCTTAAGAAGTGATGACGAATCTCTATATGCTTTGTGCGAGAATGTAATACCGGATTCATGCTTAAATCGATGGCACCTTTGTTGTCACATAGAATGGCTATGTCACTTAGATGAATGTCGTAGTCAACTAACGTTTGTTTCATCCATAGTGCTTGTTGGCATGCTTTGCCGGCGGATACATATTCGGATTCGGTTGTTGATATTGCTAATGCCATTTGTTTCTTTGAAAACCAAGATGTTAAACAACATCCCATAAAATTACATACCCCACTTGTACTTTTTCGGTCAACATAATCACCTGCATGGTCAGAATCTGCATATACAATTGTTTCTACTCCCGTACCCTAAGGATACCATAATCCTAATTGAGTCGTACCCTTAATGTATCTAAATATCCTTTTTACGGCTTCTATGTGTGATGTTTTAGGGTCTTCTTGAAACCTAGCACATAGACAAACACTAAACATGATATCCGGCCTACTAGCCATGAGGTAGAGAAGACTACCAATCATGCCACGACATTTTGTGTTATCAACGGATTCGCCGTCTTCATCTTTTGTGAGTTTAGTGTCAGATGACATTGGTGTCCTAATTGGTTTTGACTCTTCTAAACCGAATTTTTTTTAACATCTCTTTTATGTATTTAGATTGATTAAAGAAGATACCATCTTCTACTTGTTTGATTTGTAGACCAAGAAAGAAACTAAGTTCTCCCATCATACTCATCTCAAACTAGTCATGCATGATTTTAGAGAAATCATCACACATGTCTTGACAAGTGGATCCGAATATAATATCATCTACATATATTTGAACAATGATTATGTGTGACTCTCTTTTCCTAGTAAAAAGTGTGTTATCAACTAACCCCATGGTGTAGTTGTGTTTGATTAACAATGACTTGAGTCTATCATACCAAGCTTTTGGAGCTTGTTTAAGACCGTAAAGGGCTTTCTTTAACTTATACACATGTTTAGGTTTTTCAAAATCGATGAAGCCCGGAGGTTGAGCTACATATACTTCTTCATTAATAAAACCATTTAGAAAAACACTTTTGACATCCATTTGATAAAGCTTAAGATCATTAGCACAAGCATAAACAAGAAGTATTCTTATAGACTCTAATCTAGCCACAGGGGCATAGGTGTCATCAAAGTCTATTCCTTCTTGTTGGTTATACCCTTGGGCAACGATTCTAGCCTTGTTTCTAGACACTACTCCGTTTGCATCTAACTTGTTTTTATAAACCCATTTGGTTCCTATTATGGTTTGATTACTAGGTGGAGGGACAAGTGTCCAAACATCATTAGAAATAAATTGATTTAACTCTTCTTGCATAGCCATTACCCAACTTTCATCTTTTATGGCTTCTTGTGTATTCTTAGGTTCTATGGTTGAAACAAAACAAAATAGGCTACTTTGGTTTTGAACTTGAGACCTTAAGGTTCTTTCGTTTAACTTTTCTATGACCTTATCTACGGGGTGATCTTTGGACTCTTTAATATTTATGAGTTCATTATTTGAAGATTCTTCTTCTTCTTCATTTATCTTTTTCTTTATTACAATAGCTTCACTTTCAACAATCTCGTCATCGACAAGAGGTGGAGAGGGTTTGGGTGGACTTTCATCAAATTTTACATTTAATGACTCTTCTACCTTCATTGTTTCTTTATTTAATATGACGTAAGCTTTGCTATTTGGAGAGTAACCTAGAAAGATACCTTCGGTTGATTTAGGATCAAATTTTGTAAGGTAATCTTTAGTGTTAAGAAGAAAACATTTGCCACCAAAGACTCTAAAGTGATCTAACGTAGGCTTTTTGCCTCGAAGTAACTCGTATGGAGTTTTACCTAAAATTGGTCTAATAAGACTCGATTAAGTATGTACGTTGAAGTATCAACGACATTGCACCAAAACTTTTGAGGTATGGATTGCTCATTTAGCATGGTGCGACTCATTTCTTGTAGGGTTCTATTCTTTCTTTCAACTACCCCATTCGATTGTGGAGTGCCAGGAGTCGAGAAGTTGTGAGTAATACCATTAGCGTCACAAAAATCTCCAAATTTCACTTCATTATCGAATTCCTACCTTGATCCGCTCTAATAGACACTATAGGACTTCCTAGTTGTCTTTGGATTTTCTTGCTTAATATGTCAAAATAATTAAACGCTCGTTTTGTTCTTTAAGAATTTAGTCCATGTGTACCTAGAGTAATCATCCACTATAACCAAAGTGTAGTAGTTGCCTCCATAACTTTGGATAGCGGATGGACCAAATAAATCCATGTGTAGTAATTCTAGACACTTAGATGTAGACACCATGTTTTTAGCTTTGTGACTAGAATGGACTTGTTTTCCTACATTACAAGCATCACAAAAGTGATGTTCATATTTTAATTTAGGTAGATCTCTTACTAGATCTTTGGATGATAGCGATTGAAGAAGTCGCATATTGGCATGACCCAATCTTCGATGCCATAAGGTCGAAGTATCATCCATAGAAGTAAGACAAAGTTTTTCTTTAGGTTCATTACCAATTTTAATGACATAGACTCCATGTTTCCTAATTCCTCTTCCTATGGTTATGCCATTTTTTAATATCTTACTAACGGTTTCGGTAAAAAGTACATTGCACTTTTTATCACATATTTGTCCTATACTTAAGAGGTTAAAGTTTAGGTTTTCTACGTGACACACATCGTTAATGGTTAGAGATTTGTTATAAATCGTACCTTTACCGATGATTTTACTTTTGCTATTTCCAAACACTACATTTCCTCCATTGAAGAATTCATATGTGGAGAATAGATCTTTATTGCCGGTCATGTGCCTCGTGCACCCGCTATCCTTGACCCATTCATCCGGATCTAGGTCTACCTTTAAGCACACCTAAGAAAACAATTAACTCAAAAGTTTGGTCCCCATTTGTTCATGGGTCCATTAGTGTTAAACATTCCATTCATGTTAGACATGTATGGATAAGGTGAATATGCATTCCATGGTGCAAAGTTTTGAAATGGAAAGCCATTTTGCATATTTGGGTTCCATCCCATTTGATGGTTACCTCTCGGGTAAACATTATTAGGTCTCCTAGATGTGTTTAGTTTAGAAAAATATGGAGCTTTGTTTCTTGCAAAAATTGGATTATATTTTGGGGTGGTTGTCTAGTGGTAATATGAGTTGGTTTCTTCTTATTAACAATAACAAAATCAGTTCTAGAGGAAGAAGCTATGTTATTACCATTGTTGATTCAGCAGACCCACGGATCCCTGCTTACATTCTAGCCGGGTTCCTTTTTGGGTACGTTTTTCTATTGCTTACTTAATTGTGTTTCTTTGTTTTCACTAGTTGACGTATCAAGTTGTTGAATGCCTAAACCTTTTTGGTTGTTTCCAATTTTAACACTATCTAGTATCATATCTAAAGTATTAGTACTCATTCTACCAATTTTAGAATCTAGTTGATCAACTAGTGTTTGAAGTTGAACGCAAAGTTCACATTCACCACTTGCTATGTTACCCTTTTCTAGACGTTTCAATTTTGCTTTTAATTCTATGACCTCCTTATCTAAACGTTGGTTTTGATTTTTCAAAAACTTGTTTTTGTTAATTAATTTTAAGCTAATTTTGCAAAGTTTGTCATATTCATTATGCAATGAGTCGTCATCTAGTGATGAGCTACTATAGTATTCGTGACATACCTCGTCATTTTCCATGAGACAAATTTCTTCGTCCTCCTCATCGCTCATTCCCCACGTGCCGCTCACGAATGCCTTTTGATCGTCCCGTTTGGGACACTTACTAATAAAGTGGTTTGGGTCCCCACATTTAAAGCAAGCACGATCATCCCTTGGCTTCTCGTCCTTTTTGCTCTTCCGGAATCCTTTCTTGTCGTCATACGGTTGTTTGACGTATCTTCCCTTCCTTCTAAAGAACTTTTTAAAGTCCCTTACCGCCATAGCATACTCCTCGTCGTCACTATCCGAAGCGCAGTTCTCTTCATCGCTTGAGGCCTTTTTGGCTTTAAGGGCAAGAGATTTGTGTTTCTCTTTCACCTTTGAGGCTTCGGAATCTTTAGCAAGGACAAGCTCGTAGACTTTTAAGTTGCCTATGAGTTCATTAAGGGTGAGGATTGTCAAATCTTTTGACTCTTCGATTGCCGTCACCTTGGATCTCCACTTGGATGGAAGTGCCCTTAGATATCTGCTAACATGGTTACGGTTAGAAAAAGATTCATCAAGTGCTTGTAAAGATGTAATAATAGTATTAATATTAGCAAAAGAATGATCTATAGTTTCCTCATCCGATATTGAAAATTGTTCATATTGTTGAACAAATAAATCAATTTTATTATTTTTAACTTGTTGATTACCTTGATGAGTTACAACTAAAGAATTCCAAATTTCTTTAGAGGTTTTAAGCATAGAAATTCTTTCGAATTCCTTTTTGGGTAAAGCATTATATAAAACCATTTTAGCTTCACTATTTTTAGAAAGCTTTTTCTTCATGCCATCGTTTAGTTTATCATGAGGTATGTTAACTAAATTTCCTTTATCATCTTTTGAGGTAGCCTCAAAATCGCCTTCAACAATAATGTACCAAAGATCAATATCTTTAGACTACACATAAGTTTCGAATCTATTTTTCCAATATATAAAACCATTAGTTTCAAGTAGTGGTGGTCGTTGCATAGATTGCCTTTCTTTGTAATTTTCAGAACCTATAGTGATCGAAAAGTTTTTAAAATACGGTTTACTTTAAAACTTTTATAAACTTAGCTCTTGATGTCAATTGTGAAAAACTAGAAGGGGGGGTTGAATAGTTTTGCCGATTTTAAGTTAGTTTCAAAAACTTTAGATTCGATATTATGTGAAATCGTATGGATGAAGAGAAAGTATAGATCTAATGATAATGCATGTAAATAAAGTAAAGCAAGGGATAGAAATGACACAACCGATTTATAGTGGTTCGGCTACAAGGACACCTTCCTTGTCCTACTCCACTCCCCGAGTCACCTACACGAGAGTTCAAGAACTATGTCAACAAACTCCTTCAACTTGGTGGAGAAGCCTTCACAACGTTGCTTACACCTTTTTCCATTACAAAGCTAAATACCGAGTCCGTAACACGGTGGACCAAACCAACACGACTATTACACAACAACTATGTGAAATATCAAATACAAGATCTTTGCTACAGAAATCTTGTGGAGGAACAAATCAATCAAGGACCCCTTGCTTGGATGACTTGTAGAATGCTCGTGATCTCGCCTTAGAGAAGGACCTATATGAGAATCACTAAAGAAAGAAAGAAGAACAACTCTCTAGATCAAGTGATCTTTTGTTAGAAGAGAATGAGAGTATATGAGAGAATTAGTAAGAAGAGGGGTGAGTTTGAATGAAGAAAATGGCTCTCTATTTATAGGAAAAACTTGCCACTGTTCCCCGGATCCCACGGATCCCTCCCACAAGGGATCCGTCTAGTGTAAACCTAGGGATCCATGGGACGCTCCTCTTTGCCCATGGTTTTTTGGTTATGGGTCATGGGTCATGGGTTATGGGTTGGTCCATGGGTATTTCTTTAGATACAATGTATCTAATAAGTACAATGTATCTAGTCAAGTGGGTATGGGTCAATACCATGGGTTATGGATATGATCCATGGGTTGTGATTTTTACCCATCCTAATAAACTATTACAACAAATGATTTATTACAACAATTTGTATTAAGTGACTATATGTAAATGCTTTACAAAAATAACATGTATCCTTATAATTTTACTTATGATAACATTATATTTGTTATCAACAAAACACAAAGAGATCGCAAAATATTAATAAACCTTTTTACGGTTTATTTGTATTAACATCATGGATGGCAAGTACACCACTTAGATGTAAAATCAGCATTTTTACATGGAGAATTGAAGGAAGAAGTCTATGTTTCACAACCTGAAGGTTTCATTCAACAAGGAAATCTAGGAAAAGTCTACAAGCTAACTAAAGCTTTGTATGGCTTAAGACAAGCACCAAGAGCTTGGAACGTGAAGCTTGACCAAACCTTGAAGTCATTAGACTTTAAGAAATGTAATCTCGAACAAGCAGTTTATACGAAGAGAAGCAAGACTTCTACACTTATCGTTGGGGTATATGTAGATGATTTGATAATCACGGGCACTCCAAAGAAGGAAATAGACTTGTTCAAATCCAAGATGGAAGAAAAATTTGAAATGAGCGACTTAGGATTGCTAGCATATTACCTTGGGATAGAAGTTACACAGACAGGAGGAGAGATTACAATCAAGCAAACATGATATATTAACAAGATCTTTAAAGAAACAAGCATGATGGACAGTAATGACATGAAGACACCAATGGATCCCGGCACTAAGTTGGTCAAGGCGGAAGATGGAAACTCAGTTGACGCAACTTATTACCGAAGCTTAATTGGAAGTCTCAGATACTTACTACATCCAAGACCAGATGTTAGTTACTCAGTCCGACTACTCAGCAGATTTATGCAAGACCTGAAGGATCATCACCTGAAGGCAGTGAAACAAGTAATCTGATACATCAAAGGAACAAAGGAGCATGGCATAATATACAAGAAAGAAGGTGGTCTGCAAGATTACGGATACAAAGTGATGTAGAGTTATGGAATCAATACCGATAAAGGAAAAGGAACTACTGGAATAGTATTTTACTTTGGAGAGTCACCTATTACCGTACTCGAAGCAACCAACAGTGGCACTCTCATCATGTGAATCAGAATTCATGGCGGCTACTGCAGTAGCATGTCAAGCCTTATGGTTAAAACGTTTACTCAGTAAATTAACTGGATTGGAAGAAAAAAGGATAACGCTTAGAGTTGACAACATATCAGCTATAGCACTCGTAAAGAACCCAGTTTTTCATGGAAGGAGCAAGCACATAGACATTCGCTATCATTTCATTCGTGAATGTGGAGAACTACAAAGAGCAGATATCTTAACAAAAGCTTTACCAAGACTAAAGTTCGTGACTATGCGACAAATGCTCGGAGTTCAAGACTTAGGACGAAGCAACAATCAAGATTAAGGAGGAGAATATAAACGCTAATCTCGACATTGCTTCAAACGACAAGGACCAAACTTGCTCGTTATATAGTTTTCAACCGCCAAACGGTTATAGTTAGTTATATAACCATAAAACGGTTATGGACGGTTAATAGTAGTTAGTTAAAAACGGTTACATTTCAAACCGACACAACGGTTGGGGAATGCCCCTTCGTTTAGTATATATACGCATACATGTAATGTTACAATGTTAAACGATTTAGTTATTCAAGTTTATTGTTTGCATTTCATATCGACTCACACAATTTGGGACCAACAACATGGACGTTGTTCACGGATGGAGCTTCGAGTGCCGGGGATCAAGAGCCGAAATCATTTTTCCAAGCCAAGATAAACATGAGTATACATACACTCTAAGTTTCAGCTTCCAACAATGAAGCAGAGTTTGATGCCCTGTTGGCAGGCCTCATGTTCACAAAAACTATGGAGGTAACCAAAGTCCATATTGACATGTTGTTATTAACAAACCAAGTATCAGGAAGGTTCGAAGCAAAGGAAGATTCAACGATTGCTTACCTGGAACAGGTACAAGCAATACGACCATACTTCAAGTCTTTTGGTATAACACAAATACCTAGAGCACTAAACAAATGAGTAGATGCCTTGAGCAAACTGTAAATTATGACATTCGACTACTTGAAACAAGTAATTTGGGTAGAGGAAATACCAAGAAAGTCTATCGAATAGGCTAAAGAGGTATCCCAAATAGAAGAGGAAGGAGTTACCTGGACAACACCCCTAATTAATTTCTCCATTCAGGGACTGCTACCTAAGATAAAGAAGAAACTCAAAAAATCATGTGGAAGTCAGATAACTATTATTTCAAAGATGAAGTGTTATACTTAAGAACCTTCATGGGACCTATGGCAAGGTGTGTAGGCTAAATTCAGGCAAACGCCATCTTACAAGAAATAAATGAGGGAGTGTGTGGTATGCATTCAAGTTCAAGGGTAATCGCAACAAAGGCAATGAGCATGGTTTATTACTGGCCAACAGTAAAAAAAACGCCATTACACTACTAGAAATTTGCCCTTCCTGCTAATCTTATGTAAAGGTACAATGCACCCCTCCACACAACTTGATTCCTATCACAACACCTTAACTATTCAACAAATAGGTAATCGACATATGTTGTCCATTAACAACAGGCCCACACAATATTAAGTTCCTGATAGTCGTTGTCGATCTCACAAAATGGATAGGAGTCAATCCTATGGCTATCCTTACAAGGAAAAAAAAGTGAACAACTTCTTTTTTATTAATATTTTAGTAGTTGTACATATAGATTACAAAGAGGGCAGATCGATCACTCTAAGTGAGCAGGTGCACAAATTTTTTTTCACAAGTGTAAAAAAAATAAAAATGAACTAACATTTATAATTTCATCAAAACTAGTAAGCAAATTAAGAAGACATGTATTTCTTTTGACATATTAGTGGACTAACTATACAAGACATGTATTTGTATGACACAAAATTTCGGGGCTAGGTTCACTCTAGAGAAACGTGATTTTTCACGAAAATTTGCATTAGGAGTTAATGTCCATCAGGTTCCCGTGAACCCCTAAGTTCGCCCATGATTACAAATACATTTTTTATTTTACTTTCTCAACCAAATAGCTGATGATAATCGTTCTCTTTTAAAATGGTCCAAATACATACTTTTGAAAAAAAAAATGCTTCTTGAACTCTCAGAGATTCTCCGACATACTTTTTCCGTCACAAATCCGTCGGAACCACTTATACCAACGGATTTCTAACAGAAACGGCCGTTGGTAAGGACTAGTTGTGTAATGGTGCAAGTGGAAGATCCAGCATGAAAATAGAGAGTTCACCAGCTTAGAATATGTTTGCTATAATGTTTTAAACTTTCTTCCGGCCAGTTTCAAAACACATACGCAAGTACAAGTGAAAAAATGGAAGTTCTATAAGAGAATAAACCCTACAATAGATGTCATGTAAAACTGTAAGAGGAGAATATAGACAACAAGAATAAGACGGTAACATAAAATTTGCAGCCCACACATGGTGAACGTGATAGGAACCAAACAATAAATCTTTGCTCGTGGTCTTACGCATGGTCCAATAAGTCTAGTCTTGGGGTCAAGACTACCCATGTGTCTAAGATGTTTTGTTTGAGTGTCTCAAATATGTTGCTAAAGATTAAATAAATATCAATGCAATTATGTAAAGCGTTTCTCTACATTAATCTTCAAACTATAGTCTTTAAGGTGTTTGTGACCTGTCATATCTTGACGAAATCAATGATTTTTTAATTGTAAACCATCTATTACTCGTAGCCGTGAAAGTTTGGAGTAAATAATTGCTAATTCATTCGTACTTTCTTGATTGAGAGTTGAATCCACAACCTTAGTTAATAAGATAATGGAGTTTTCTTCCAATGAGCTTTGCGTGTGGTGGTTTCTTCAAAGGGTCAAATAGTGGGCATTTTCGTGTATTGGTAGGATTATCTCATACTATCTCTTTGTATAATTCATTTTTCTATGTCTTTTAGATATAGTTTAAAGGAGGAATTAACATCAAGTGGTCCTTAGATGTTGGTGGTGTTTTGGTCTAGTTGGGACCTTGTACTTGTTCATGTCTTTCTTTTTTGATATTTATAAAAAGGATTGGTTATTGATATTTTAAGGGAGGTGATTTGCACACTTTTATAAATGATTGTAATACTCAATTTTTGATTGTTTGAACATTTATACTCTCACATTATTTTTAGTTATATTTATCCTGTAAGGGTATAAATGTCCAAACACTTATAATTTGAGTGCCCCAATCATTTATTAGAGTGTGCAAATCACATCCCTTAAAATAACACCAATACTCTCTAATTTTTTATTTTTTATTTTTATTATAAAATTGTATAACAAAAATTACGAAACATAAAATATGAATTTTGACAAGTCAAAAAGTAGTATGGCAAAAAAAATACGAAACAGAAAATCATAAAAAAATATCTTGCCCTGTTAATAAAGTAGATAAAATTGTCTATAAAAATTGCGAAACATAAAAAATAATTTTTAATTAGTCAAAAATAGTAAAAATAAAAAATAATGAACAAAAGATAATAAAAAATTGTATTATTTTGTCAATGAAATAAGTAAAGGGAGCAAGGGGGGCTAGGGGTGTACTGTAACCCATTTTCTATTACTATTCATAAAATAAATGGTAAAAGACATAAATGATTAACGTAATTTCAATAAAAGACTCATTCTACAAATTTTACTTTTTTTATTGTTAGTCTTCTTACTAGAGTTTGTATTTCTTTTCATTATACATACTCGACCCACACCTTTTATATGAAAAGACGCAAATACCCTTTTCTTCTTCCATAACAAGCTAAACCCATCAAACACGTTAATAGAACATCTACAACTAACAAATTTATATCCACAAGACTAAACTAAACATTAAAAAGCACAAACCACCTACTAAACATTAACAAATTTATATCCTTTTACCTCCAGAAGTCGTGGTTCTTGAAAAACACAAAAATCTGGGTGATACACATTCAAACTCCGCAGCCAATTTTCAGTCGAGTTCATCAAGGAGCAAAGTTATTGTTGGATGGTACGTGATTGTGGAAGACGCTCTTTTAAAAAACCGCTACATACATTGAGCAAAGTTATTAAAGATGCTCTTCCTACCAAAGACTTCATAGGAGCTCTAAAGGCATCATATTCGAGAACAGGAATGTCAGCTCAATTTGCTTAAGTAAAAGAGGCTTCACTTAGTAGAGGGTTATAAGAGAAGATTTTGATCCCGTAAGTTACAGTTTGTTACTATCCTATGTTGTGTGATGTGAACTTCATTATGTCATTTGAAGAATCTGATTGATATAAGTAACTGTAATACGACGCAATGCAAATGGTGACTTGGTGTGCATTTGCTGTTTGAAGTTTTTTAGAAATTAGCTGTTTTGAGTTTTATACATATAAAAGTTGCCAAAAAGGAGATTCTTGTAAAAGGGTATATAGTAACTTATTTATTGAACACAGTTTTGGTGCAACTATTATGAAGATGATTGCTGAACACTGACAGATTGAACCCTAAATGACCAGGAGCATTATCTGTTTATCTAAGCATTTAGCATTAAAAACTCATAGTTGTAGGTTGAAATTGCAAAAGCCTACGAAAAGGTGGAGCAGCATGCCTAAGTGTTTTAACAGCAAAATATTTTCAGGTGTCATTTGTTGTGATGGGTTCAGGTCGAGGGAGATATGGCGGATGCGACGGGTGGTGGGTTGGTCGTCAGAAGTTGATGATGACATGTTTGATGAAATGCGTGAATGAAGATTGTGATGATGTGTTATTTAATTTAGTTTAATTATTGTTGGAGGTAGAAGATGAAGATGTGAGTAATGTCTAAAATACCCTTAAGAAATCATATTAGGTATGTATAATGAAAAGAAATACAAAGTTTAGTAAGTATAATAACAATTAAAAAAGTAAAATATGTAGAATGAGTCCTTTTTGTAAGTACGTTAAGCATTTATGCCTTTTACCCTAAAATAAATTTTGAATACATATTTGATACATGCGCCTAAGCAAAATGCATTTGAATTTGTCTTTAATCATCCGTAACAATAATTAAAAAGTTGATAAATGACATATAAGAGAGGCAACATTATCCACTGGTAAAAATAGGACTGAGATCCTTTCAAATTGAAAGGTATAATTTGATTTAAGTTAGAGCATTATGAGCCATTAAATTTGATTTAATGGATCAAATCAAAAGAACGTCTTTTGATTTGAATTATTGGATCAAATCTAATCGCTCACAATCATCCAACTTGAAAGGATCCCTTTCCGTAAAAATAATAGTTAATGTTGGGCTATTTTCATTTTAAGTAATCAAAGAGAGGTGATCTGATCCATCGGGTAGGGGTGAGCATGATGCGGGTTGCTACGGTTTTTCGGTAAAAACCAAGCCGCATCTGCAATTAAGGTTTTAGAAAATGAAAATCCATAACCGCGCGGTTTTGCAGTTTCGGTTTGGTTTTTGCGGTTTTTTTTTCAAATTATATTTTTTAATATATATTTATCTATACTACATTATAAACGATTTGAGACTTCTTATAAAAGGAAGTTTAAAAATTCTAAGACAAAAAATATCATTTTAAAAGGAAAATTAGAATATTATGTAAAATTTAAAAATTTAAGTCTCGTATAAATCATATAGTAACTCCTTTCAATATTGATATATTTTGATATAATTGTTTATAAGAAAAGCTTACTAAATTTATAACCACCAATTTAATGCTAAAATTTAAAAAATAAAAGTGCTAACTATTTACTCTATTAATAATTTAAACGTTCTATCTTTGAAAAACATATATCTACTACGTTATAAAATATTTGAGACATGCTAAATAAGGAATATCTAAAATGAAATATATTTGCTCCACCACAAAAATAGTCACCAGATACCCATTGCCGTATTACGCACGTATCCTACTAATTATAGAATAAATCAAGTGGGGAAAGACAAGATTCAAGTCACCCATCTTCAATTTGCGGACGACGCCCTCATTTTTGGGCGATTGGTCTCTCGCAAATGCAAAAAACATATCTAGAATCCTCACTTGCTTCCACCTTGCATCCGGGCTTAAAGTAAATTTCAACAAAAGCAAGTTATTTTGCATTGCGGTGTCTAATGAGGAGCCTAATATCGTTTCTTCATCAATTGGTTGTCTATCCTCGCAATTCCCTAGCACTTACTTGGGCCTCCCCATTGGTGCTAAAATGTCTAGATGTCGTTACTCGAACCCGCTTATTGATGGATTCCAAAAACGTCTTTGTAAATGGAAAGCCAACACCCTTATCTATTAGAGGTCGGGTCACCCTCATCAAGTCCGTTCTTGGTAGTTTGGTGGTGTATTACTTTCCAATCTTTAAATGTCTGAAAAAGGTTATCCACAAGCTTGAAAGTATTCGTAGAAGGTTTTTTTAGTGTTGAAATAATGAAGTTGATAAAATTTTATGGATAGCTTGTTAAAAAGTGCTACTACCTTTAAACAAAGGTGATTTAGCAATTGGTAGTCTTTTGGCAAGTAACCAATATTTACTTGCTAAATGGTGGTGGGGATTTCGCAACTAAGACTCGTCCTTTTGGTGTGAATTTGTCTGTTCTATTCATGGGCTATCGGGTGGTTTTCTTAATCCTAATACTCATAAGAAAGCTACGGGGTACATGGTCTCAAATAATAAATCTTAAAGGTGATCTTTCCAAGGTCGGTATTAACCTTCCCCATGCTTTTCAAGAGAAAGATTGGTGATGGTCAAACAACAAGTTTTTGGCATGATAATTGGTTAGGCGGTTCAAACCTACAAGAAACCTTCCCACATTTATATCGTTTGGAGTCAAATCCTAGTAGTCTTGTTTGTGAAAGAACAATATATATTCCTCAAAACTTGAATACTACTGCTAATCTTTCCCACCCCCACCTTAATGTTGTCACAAACTCCATAAGTACAACTAACGCGCCCATTAACCTACCTTCTCCATCATCAACCTTACCTGGGCTTCTTTCGCATTCGGCATAGCGTAGGAGGATTACAAGCCAAGCTGAAATAACTGAGCTAAATGACCTGACCAACCTGCTTCTTAAACTTCATTTCACAAACAATATAGACACTTGGGAATTCATTCCTGATGCTTCAAGACAGTTCATGGTTAACAACACGCGAAAATTGATCTCAGCATCTACGAGTACCAACAATTATCATCACGCTAGATGGAACAAGCTTCTCCCTTCGAAGGTAAACATTCTTCCTTGGCGTGTTTCAAATAAAAGACTCCCAAATAGGTCTAATATCAAAAGCCACGGATAGATCTTGATTCAACTAGATATTCATTGTGTGATAACGATATTGAAACAGAGGACCATGTGTTTGTGTATTGTCCCATCGTTATTGATACCTGGAAGGCGGATTTTTTAAGGTGGAAGATTATAGGTTTTTCCCCTGCTAATCTTGAGGAAGTCTTAGCCATGGTCAATCATGTTTCTGTTTTACAAAACCAAAGGAAGTTCTTCGATGCATTGGTCCACACAACCCTATGGGTATTATGGAATTACCGAAACAAAGTCCTATTCAACCTCAAACGATCACAAAAGGAGTTAATTTTCAACGATATAAAATCAATGTCATTTAATTGGATCACTAGTAGATGTAGAAAAGTCTCATTTAGTTGGATATAATGATTTAGCAATCCTTGTACCACTCTATCTCAAATCTTGTAATTTTCTCATGTAACTTCTTTCTTTTCTAATAAAATTTTGTTAAACAAATATAATAGGTTGAAACATATATACAAAATATTGTGTATTAGTATGAAATTATAAATCTATACATTAGTAAAAGTCAAATCAGATAAAGAAGTTTAAAATTTTCGATGATAAATTGAAATTTTTTTTTTATATAACCTAAAAACTCAGATAATAATTAACCAATAAAATATGCTTGAAAGAACTAATTATAAAAGTATAAACAAAATCATTTTATTATATAAAAATTATGAAATTTAGTGTGTTTTGTTGAAAAAAAAATATATTTGAATATGACGGATGTTGAGTTTATAAAATATATAACATACAATAAACAAGTAAACATCAAGAGTACACATCGGAAGACTTAAGATCATAACAAATAATTAATTAACTGAAAGTATGCGTAACGTACCTCTTGCGAATGTCAAATCCCTCGAGCAAAGCAAAACAACCCTCGAGCAAAGCAAAACAAAGAAGTACTTATTGGTGTAAGAATAATGTCTTACAACCACGTTCTTGTACACACGAATTAACCAAACGAATCAAGCGATTGCTAGATCTAACACAAGTCCTCGCTTAAGCAAAACGAAACCGAACTCCCTTACAATGGGGTGCTCGGGCCGATTATAGGACAAGAGAGAGGAGAGGAGAGATCTAGGGTTAATTCAATGCACAAGTGTGTGAAACCCTAGAACCTAACCCTCCTTATATACTAGTAGGTAAACTTAGGGAACAAGTTAGGGAATTAGGCTTTGGAGAGGCCCTATGGCCGGCCATGTACACAAGCCCAAAGCCAAACCCATAACTTTCCAAGTTTTCCATTTCTAGTCATTCTCTTTTCCATTTAACGGTCGTTAGTCATTTTTTCCGTTAAATACTTAACGATCGTTAACCGGACTTAATGTGCAATAATTAATCGTAAACATAAACATTAATTATTAACTTTAATTCTCATTCGCTAATGTGTGCAATCCCGTGGTCACGAGTTCGAATCCGGACATTCACATGTTTGTAAATATATACATTTCCAACAACGGATTGGTCCGGTGCGTTTTTCGGTGGAAACCGAAATCGCACCGCAAAATGTGGTTTTTCTATTTTCAGGAATCGTATCGTCGGTTTTTGTTGTGGATCGGATTTTGCTGTTTGAGTTTTGTTGTTTGCGATTTACGGTGCGGTTTCTGCTTACCCATGCCATCGGGAGTGCTAATGATTTCTAAACACCATAGACAAACATGTCACCTCTGGGTATCGTAACATTTGCTCGGTGCCAAAGCCAATGGAAATACCTTGGCTTGTGCCAAACCCGTTTTTTCCTTTTTCCTTTTTGATTTATATGATTTTCGTATTGGGTTTGTGTTTATTTTATGTTATTATTGCTTTTCTTTTAACTTAAAATGGATTTTGGGTTTATAAAATGTGTGTTTTTGTTTTTCGGTGGGTGATAGGACAAGGATGAAGGAGGTACACGGGCGATGGTTTGCTTTTGGTTTTTCATTTTCTTTTGTTTTTTATTTTTATATTAAATTATAAATGTCAATGTTTCACTTTTTAACCTTTAACATAAGCAAAAAAGGTTATGTAAATGTTGGTTATACATTTTTAACTTTTCATTTTATAAAATCTATAGTTTTTAATTTTAATGAATGAAAATTAGTTGGTTTAGTAAAAAAAATAAATACAATAGAATAAAAAACAAAAAAGAATGATGGATCCCGACAGGGGTGCTTTGGCTTGAATAGAAGGGAAGGGGGGGTCAGTCTGTGAGTAAAAAAGGTTATTTTGCAAACGTGCCACACAAAAAGGTCATGGCCGGCTTGAGCCATGACACCCCGTGCTCTCATCATCTAGCTTTTCCTCGCTTTTGCTTTTACATTTTTGTTGTTAGTAACTTGGTTCGAGTTTATATCACACGCATTAAAATTCTTAAAATCATTCCATTTTGTAAATCGTGCGGCCAATGTCACCCAACAGGAGATGAGAACCCCCAACAAGGTTTAAAAACAAGATCACAAGCTCAGTGGCATACTAAACCATTCAATAACATGCCGTTCAAAAAAAAAAACCATTCAATAACATACATAAGTCTTGTTTAAACACTAAGATATCGATCCCTAAGAGAATAAGTGCTCTCAGATTCAATTCATCTTTTTTTTTCAAGACAAAGAGTGACTTCGAGACAATTAATGAAACAACTAATAAACTAGAAGCTAGAAAAACTAGAATGCACAAAAATTGAAACAAACATACCAACGAATAGTAATATTAACCCCTAAAAGTAGAGGCGGCAAAACGGGCGGGCGGGCACGGGCACAGGCTAAACGGGCATAGGCTAGAACGGGCACGGGCTAAACGGGCATGGACCAAACGGGCACATGTTATACAAATCGCTTAATAAAAGACCTAAAACGACGAAATAAATTCCTTAAACGTAATATCTTATTTATATTAAAAAAACTTAAATATATTTTGTAAAAAAATATTTTTTTAAAACGATCGTAATGTTCTACAACTGAGAAAAAAATGTGCCCGTTGGTGGCTATTTAAGTTTTCAATGGGCTATATGTGCCCATTTCAAAAAAAAGAGGAGGCTAAATGTGCCCAAATCTTTTAAAAATGTGCCTATTTAGCCCATTTTTTTCTTTTGGGAACATTTTGACACCTCTACCTAAAAGACTAAAAATACACTTTCTATACCAAGACTCCGAAAAAGCAAGAACCGCTACCTCATAAAACACGTCAAATTCAAATCACATCTCGTAGACACTTCTATTTTGCTGATATGAACATTTTTTGTCTGTCCATGATGAAATTAGCAACTAGGAAAAGTACCAAAATCATCTAACCACGGCAGGACTTAGCAGTCCGATCGGTTAGGCATTAGTATGGTAATCGGGTCTTGATTAAGGTTACGAATTTTCATAGCTTTAACCCTTATCATTCCATGCACTGGATAATTTTGCTACAACAATTACATCATACCTAGCTGCTAATTTTAGTTCTTCTTGAAACTGCAAAGTTGCTAAGAAACTCTTGAACCATTTCGATCTGTGGCCGCAAATATTTTTTTCTGAAACTTGTGGGCATCAAACATGATAGATATAACAAGTTAAACAAGTTGAGAGCTATTTATTTACTAAATAAAAAAGACTTGGTTACTACTATACCGTTGATGTAATCGAGTTTCAAAAAGAACAATCATCACGTAATGCATACCAAAGAAATGATTTTGTCTTTTGAAGGAAACGGCCAAATCTTCGGATTTTGTAATACTATATATGAACCCTAATATATATGTAAAGACAATATAACCAATTAACCATGGTTTACATATTGGCTAAAACAGATAATGGTGTAGGCAAGGTATATCAAAAGCAAAAACGCATGCATATTTACAAATATATTCGCAAAACTTGGTTAATGTTTAGACGATTGTTTAAGTGCTAAATGTGAAAAACGAAATCTAAATTATATATAAGGGTGTTGATACTCACACCACAACTTTATATACTTTCATCACAATTTGTGCATTACAGTATTGTACGGTATACTATATAGCTTGTATAAAATGATGTAACTATCAAATAAAATGGTGTGAGTATCAACACTATATAAAGACTAAACTTTAGTTCACTGTATTCACAAATCATAGTATAGATATGATTGACTAAAATATCAGTATCACTTTAGAGAAAGAAAGCCTAGAAACTAGTGATGCAAAATAGAAGGTACTCTTGAGGGGACAATGATCTTTTGTCCAAAATAAATTTTAATTTTCATATTGTATGAAGTTTTAAGAAATTTTACTAACCTTCACCTATCTAATTTCATTCATATCTATTAAAATCACTTTTGATTGATTAAAACATAAAATAAATATTTATTTTGATATCTCAAAATTGAAATTAATGATAAACATTTAATTTGAGATGGAGTATGAAAGTAAACACATAGTGGAGAGGCTCGGAGGAATAAATAATTAATATTATTAGTAACTATCTGTTAAGAATTAAGAATAAAAAAATAAATAGAAATGGAGCATCTATTCAGAAAAAGGCTAGATCTTCACAAGCCCAGATTATTATCCCTGAGAACACATGTTTATCCATCGAATTTAGCAAGTAACTAGAAACCCTTAGTGGAGTCTGCTTCGGAAAAGATAAAAGAATAACATTAGGGTTTGTATCAAGTTGGTCAAGAACATTAAATATAACTTAGATGTAAAAAGAAATTAAACCAAATATTTTACTGAATGTTAACCAAAGTCCAATTTTTATAATATTTTACAGTCAAATTGATTGATTGATCAAGTCTATAGTTCATATAAAATTCTTTTGATTCCCAGACTAATAACTATACGTTGATTTTAGGTTAAAATATATTATACATCATCAAACATTTTAAAAATAAATTTTGAAAGCTCACTAGATCACCTAATTTAAGATGAAAAAAATCAAATAGTTTAGATCTTATGGTACCTGTTCATAAAAATCTTGCATTCATAAAAAAATATAGTTTCACAAAAACAATAAAGGACAAGATATTTGATCTTAATTCACAAATTTAAAGAACTAAAAACAGCTACAATTGGATCAGTGGATTGAACCCGAATCAAATCCCATTCAAAACTATATTAAAAACTACAAAACATAGTTAATCAATGGTAATTGATGAATGATGATGATCCATTGGTTTATCATATTTTTCTTTTAACACATACACGTGTTCAGACTTAAACTCACAACCCATCGTTTATATGATAATAACAACACCTATTGTCTAACCTTTCTTATCCGAAAGGTGGCCGGTTCGCAGTATTACCAGACCAACCACCACCGTCTACTACCGGTAACTGAACATTCGGCATATTAAGTGGTAAATTAAAGAAAGGTAAACCCATAGATGAAGGGTCTTGATAAGGGTTGTTGTTGGGATTTTAGAACTAGTTAACCATTAACCTCTACGAGTACGCAGCGGATATTGGATCTAGTTAATGCAATTATGTTAAGCACGTATTTAATAAACAAATAATTAATACAATATTAATTAATTAAAAGGGATAAAGAAAACCTAACCTTGCTTGGCAATTGATCTCTATTAACGGAACAAGAAACCAATACGAAACCTTAAGTATCTAAAATAGATACCTCGAAGAGTATCACACACAAACCCGATTAACATATACGTTCGATAAACGCTAGTCGAGAACGTATTAAAAACAATCAACAAGTGATCCACTTGAATATATCACGAACAAAAGAAAACCCACAAGTAACACTTTCTTGCTTCTTTATCCGAGAAAACAAACCATGAATCAATCTATTCTTTTTCATCGTGATCACAGGGAGCAAGCAAAAGGAGCAATATTATTCGACACCTAATACAAACTTGGAACAAGGGTCATGCAAGTTTAGGGTCGAACAAACAAACTAACACACCATGATCGTCTTTATAAATAAAAAAACGATTAGATATGTATATACTGGATAGATCGATTACATGATAAGATTTTAAGGGATATAAAATCGTCACATGTATTATGTCAGATTTTGGAATCTCCTTTTAATCATTATCATGCAATGGTATAGTAGATATATGTCATGATTACAGATTTTTATATGATATATTTATATATACGTATGTCTTTGTATATATATATCATAAACCAACATATATAACTTGGGCTATAAACTTGGTTGACAAGCAACGACCCAAACATCCCTTTCTTCTCTTTTGCTTGATAGCTTGGAAGTTCTAGGCCCAAGGCAACTCCAATTCGACCCAACTTAGAACTTGAACAAGCCCATGGGTCGATATAGTGATCGGGTCAAGTACATGCATATCGGGTAATATATATTCAAGTATTAATATACGTTCGACACGTATACTCGTGTTTATCGTGTGTGCCCCCATCGGCTCACACACTTCTAGTCGTTTACGTGTGTTTTAAACTCCCACAATCCAACAGCTCCCACTTGGGAGTTGGAGTGTCGAATGGCACACAAAACTAACGACGGAAACGCTTAGCCAACGCGCTCACTCGCTTAACTAAAAGTGTCTCGAGAGAATAGTTTCGTAAAAGTTTCTCAGTAGCATGGTCATTCAATGTCTTGCTCTAATCATCCTTTGTTATAGATACCGTTAAACCATGGATTATGGATCTCAAATCATTCCATATAGTTTAACCATTTAGAATCTCGTTATAGAATTTAATTAGATATACCAAATGTAATCAAGTATCATCTTGCATTACCCTTCGGGTTCGGCCGAACAATTATCTTATTAATTTGAGAGCGCCATGGTATCTTTCTCACATATCAAGTGGAGTAACAAATCCTTTATTGACTACAAGTGTTGTGGATGCCGCTTCACATCACTCCGAAATATAGCTTTTATAACTACCTTATTCAGATAGCGTTTTATGATACTTACAAAAAAATGATATCCACACATAACATAACTTGCTTGTATCTCAAGTCTAAGGATGAAGATAACAAACCATTTTCAATATTTTACTTATGACAAGGATCCAAAAGTAAATGTTTGAAAGTTGGGGAATCCAATATGCATCTCTAGTGAATACATATGAGTTTGGCGGGAACAATCCGTATTCTCGTTAGAATTATAACCAACACTCACATTTGCCTTATCATAACAATATTCCCATATTGTTAACCGACAATGGACATATTTAGAATAATAAAATCATTCAAGGATTAAACATGCAAATATAGGATAACAATTATTATATGAATGAATAACAAATACCAAGTATCTTTATTCATCATAAAGTAAAAATTGTCTATCAATCCCAATTATCCAAATACTAAAACAGATATGCATGAAACTCATTTAGTAAGTTGAACCTTAATGTTTCCAACATTCTCAACCTTTCTTTAAAAGAAAAACTAAATAGTTATCTGAGTAAACTTTCCGAATACTTATTTCAAATATCACATATAGTGAGTGATTTGAAATATAAGATGAGTGTCTTATCTCATATGCTCATACTATTGCAAGAATTATAGTATGGAGATGTCGTCTTACCTTGCATGAGGTATTAGAAATCAACGACATACTGACAGTCATCTTTACAGTTTCTAAAAGTGTAAAGTATTCTTATTCATTAATATGTAATGCAACAATGCTCTATGTTGAGCATAACTAGTTAGCAGATTTATCATAAAAGATGAAATCTTACTACAACTAGTATTAATAATCCTCTAGCATCATTTGTACTTATACAACACTATGCTTTATAATTCGTAAACATTTATATTAACAATAATCTAAACTCTCTCAATTAGATATTGTTGTTGTTCGCTCATTTTGTTCTTGTACAAAAGCAACAACTAGTCTTATACACAATATAATGTATACATGATAAATCCTTAGTTTAAAAACACAAGGTTTCCATCCATGTAAATTATTCCAAGTGAAATATATCATTTTAAGACTTGCTCAAATGATATATTGCATTTGTGTTAGACTTAATTTTCCGCATTTGTTTATTTCAGATAAACATTTATTCCAAGGTTGTTTGTTTTATTCCCTAAATTTCAAGTGAAGTTTCATTCCAAGCTTAAGGATCAATATCTAGCTTAAATAGAATGATATCTTCAACATGTAAATTTTAAGGAAAAACACAATGCTCCCACTCAATGTCAGATGTACTCAAGAGATATCTTAATTCAATCAGAATCATATTGTAATTAAATTCAAGATCTCAGCTCTTAGATGCATGATTCAATCCAAAACTTGGATTGCTTAAGTTTTGTATACTACATAAAGATAATATGGATTCATAACCCTTTTGATTTCACACCGTCCTCGCAAAAGGTAATCATAAAGAAAGAGTTATAAAATCTAATTGTCATATTCAACATACAAATCACATGTATGACAATTAAATATCTTTATATTATTAATGCATGTATTATATAAGAAAATTTAATCACAGTCAATTGCTTAAGTATGATTAAAACTTCTTATAAAATGCCAAACATTAATATGTATACAATTTTGTCCTTGTGAGTTTTTCTACAAAAGAAACTCATTCCAACCTCATAGGTTAACTGTTAGGCGAAATAACAATCAAGCTCAAAAACTCGATTTGCCTTTTAAGGACTGCATCTTATCATTCATTGTTCTAAAACATTTATCAGATTCAAGATGTGACAATACATTTTAGTATAGCTGATTTACAATAATCTTCAAACTTATATCCCTCAGCATTGATATAAAATATCAATCTAGTGATGAGGCATCCTTTCGGATTTATGAATGAGAGTAATCATTATACTTGGGTCAACATTTTCATGTTTAACCTTAGTATGACATTAATAAGTGCATTTTAGAAGGTTAAGTATTTTGTTCTCAAAACTTTGAGATTTGTATATACTCCCACTTACTTTTGTAAGTAGAGACAATTCTCTAAATACTAAGTATTTAAGCAACAATAAATTGTTCTTTACGGAGAACCACAAAATACATTTTAAGTTCTCATCTCAAGATTTGTTAATAAAATGGTTCATAAGATTTTAACAAATTCAGAACTTAAATCAAGACATAATGGAATTCCTTCCAACAACTCAAATTAGGGTTTATAGAAAAACTCTAATTTAGTATCACTCTCTAACCAAAAGCTCTAGCAACTGTTTTGTATTTCGTCAAGCTAGGAAGAACACCAAAACTACAATCTTCAAGCTAGGAAGTGTAGAAAAATCAAAATCCAAAAGGGTTTATGATTCAATTGGTTTGAGTGGTAAATCCTCAAATCCCTAATGAATTAGGGTTTTCAGTTTTAGGTTGTCTTGAATACCTTCTAGGTTTGAACTCTATTGAGTGTATCCATGACACACGCAATTTTATAACCTTGATATGTTTTTGGAGGTAGAGAAATTAAAGCTATCAGAAGCCAAACAATATGAATAAGGTTTGATCGAACACATTAGACATACCATAATGAACTGGTATCCTATGAGTTATTAGAATTGTGAAACTATATCAGAATTCTATAGATAACTTAATTCTCTTAGGACCAAATACTTGTCAATTGGGTCAAGCCAAATTGCATATAAAGTATTTACGAACCAAGTGCATGCAATAATGTATATTCATTGAACAATACAAGAACCTTATATTCACGTGTTCGCAAGAAAGCAACTGTTCAAGGATTATATGTTCATGTGTTAACAAGAAAACAGAACATTTCAATAATACATTATAAGTCTTTGAATAATTCAAAGCCTCATGTTTATGTGTTAACGAGAAGACATAACACATTTACTATATATACTTTATGTTATAAGACATTGATTAATACAAGGACTTTATAATTATGTCTTAACATGTAAGCATAATTATACTAACACAAGTAATTATGAACGCAAACTATTGAGTTCTATAGTAATTTCAAGTTAATTATATACTTCATAATTATGATCATTATCATATAACCATAATTATGTTGACTAAAACATGTAATCAAATGTTGAAGTATCTTTTCACTATATCATGACATTTGAATGTAGTAGGGCTACAAACATCTAGCGTGTTCAAGTCCTAGTAGAATCATTATTAGAATGTAGTAGGGCAATAAACATCTCATGTGTTTAAGTCCTAGTAGAATTCTTATTTACATGTAGTAGGGCATTAAACATCTAACATGTTTAAGTCCTAGTAGATTTATTAGTTTTCTTACCTTATGGTCAAGAGATACCAATAATCTTGTTGTTCCTTGCACACATTTTGAGATTTCTCCCACTTGTGTAAGGTACAACATCATATTATGAAAACAAACAACACGTGATTGATTGTTCAAATGATATGATAATGTCATAGATATACCATAAGTAGTTTTAGAACCATAACCTTTAATAAGGAATTGTGGATTATTATTCTATATAGATAACGCTTCGGAAGTTTACGCCAGCAGAAGGCAACGTGTTATCTTATAAAATAAAATGCAATTTTTCTTTAAGCAATGGTTGTTCATATTCGAAAGTAATGAATTATTTCAAAGCAAGTTTGAAATGATATGGGTGACTAACAGGAAACCCGTAGCTCCCAATCAAATTGACAACATTACATGAATGATATTTCAGCTTATAAATGCAACTGCTCCCACCGGATTTGTCAACATTGTAAGTGTTACATTTCCAGAGAAAGCATATAGCAGCTTTTATATACTTTCCTATTCTCTTCAAATGCCTACGAGTAGCATGTACTTAGGTATTGAGTAGAGTATATGAAGTTCTACTTATGTAGATAATGGACTAGCCATTCTTTCATTCAATTAACTTGAATCTTTAGCATGCAATTCCTCTTTTATCGTCTACATAGCCCCAAGGGTATTTAGCACTTTAGGAATAAAAAGAGTCCAAGAAGATTACCTATCAAATATGCCAGTAATTCCTTTACTCTTTGTTTAAACTCATACATCGTGACAAGTGCAGGATGTTATTTATTTTGGTAGCTCTAAACATAATGTTTCCAGTTACACAAAATATTCTATCTTTCAATTAACTCTAGACCACTAAAAGGGTAATGAAAGATCATATAAGAGTTTATCAATTTTGTAATCCTATCTTAGTTTGTCAACTAAGGAGAAAAGATAGGAATAAGTCTCACTCTTCTTACTAGAAAAGAGACTCAAGTTTGTCTTTCAAAGAAAAACAAATTTGTTTACTAATTATGTTGCAATAACACAATTAATCACAACATAAAAAGTTCAAATCTAGTATTTTCGATAATTACATTCTTAAAAGAATTAACTACCCAATTAATTACTAATTAAGACTAAGATCCATCTTGCAACCCCATTTAATTACCATAGGTCCCACCTCGGTGTAAAAAATAGGACAAGAGGTGTTTAATATCGTTAATTACAAAATGAAACTCTTAGATTTATGAGACTGTTTAAGGCATTAGTATCAAGTAATAATGTCAAAAGCATGTTTAGTTCTCATCTTATGCCTCGGGTCCGAGGTCTGACCAGTTTAACTCGATATAAGTCGACCAAGTATGAACGTAAAAATAACCAGGTCGGACCAAGAGAAATAATTACCATGGTTGGAAAGGCCCTTAGGTCTGACCAGAGAAGTCAATCCAAGTGCACGTGTCCATAGTTGGGTGGCATAGACTTAATATTAACAAATAGGTATGCACATATAAATGTGGTAAAATTCGTGTACAAAGAAGCATGCAAAACAACTTTGTAACACTAATTTTAAAACTTTGGTAATGACACTGTAGTGATCATCATGGTTCACGGTAGCTCCAATCGAACTCATAGGGAGGCAGAGGACCGGTAAACGCCAAGCATAACCTTAGACATCCTTTCGTGAGACGTCAGGCTCACTTCTTTAAACCCCTTTAGAGTTTGTTCTAGTGGGTGAGCCGTACATGCCAAGTGTCCATAGCGTCTAGTTTTTAAATTCTTGAAAACGTGTTTCATATATTAGGTCACTTTATTTTACAAAAATAAATTTCCACGAATCAAATAGCATGTCACAATGAGCATGGTATTTTAGCGTGTAAATAAAGACCAATATTAATGTTATGGTTACGATATGTATTATTCCATATTGCATACAATTAGGTGTCAAAGCAAGTAATAATGCACATATAGGAATCACAAACATACAAGCATAAACATTAATATCAACAACCACATATTGTTCCGAAGTTCTTCTTGAAGTCTTCCCAAAAGGAGAACCATAAGACCGTCACTAGGATGCAATACCTAGATCGCCCCATACATCACTTAGAAAAGCAATTGAGTAGGTCTTGCGGTTGTGGCCGGAAAAACACATAAAGCATGGCAATCCCAATTAACAATTAATAACGCACTTATGTATTTATAAACCAATATGTAATTCTAATTATCAATATAATTCTAATTAACAATTAAAAAATACAAATTAACTTTTAATTCTAATTAGCAAGTAATTTAAATTTAACATGTAATTCTTAATTAACAATTTAATTTTAATTGACAAGGTAATTATAATTGACATGTAAATAAAATTCTAAATAACAAGTAATTCCAATTAACAAATTAATTCTAATTATCAATATAATTTTAATTTGTGTGTGACTAGTTATTTTTATTAAAAATTTGACAAGTATTGCATATAGTTGTCAAAACCAAATAAAACAAATAACTAAATTAGGTTTCATACAGCCTTTTAAACATGTTTATTAATAAGAAACGTGTAACCCATAATCGCGAAAACGAGTTGACTCGATGCCACTGTTGGGATTTTAGAACTAGTTAACCATTAACCTCATATACTTGTACGCACGGATATTGGATCTAGTTAATGCAATTATGTTAAGCACGTATTTAATAAACAAATAATTAATACAATATTAATTAATTAAAAGGGATAAAGAAAACCTAACCTTGCTTGGCAATTGATCTCTATTAACTGAAGTAAAGAAACCAATACGAACCTTAAGTATCTAAAATAGATACCTCGAAGAGTATCACACACAAAACCCGATTAACATATAACGTTCGATAACGCTAGTCGAGAACGTATTAAAAACAATCAACAAGTGATCCACTTGAATATATCACGAACAAAAGAAAACCCACAAGTAACACTTTCTTGCTTCTTTATCCGAGAAAACAAACCATGAATCAATCTATTCTTTTTCATCGTGATCACAGGGAGCAAGCAAAAGGAGCAATATTATTCGACACCTAATACAAACTTGGAACAAGGGTCATGCAAGTTTAGGGTCGAACAAACAAACTAACACACCATGATCGTCTTTATAAATAAAAAAACGATTAGATATGTATATACTGGATAGATCGATTACATGATAAGATTTTAAGGGATATAAAATCGTCACATGTATTATGTCAGATTTTGGAATCTCCTTTAATCATTATCATGCAATGGTATAGTAGATATATGTCATGATTACAGATTTTTATATGATATATTTATATATACGTATGTCTTTGTATATATATATCATAAACCAACATATATAACTTGGGCTATAAACTTGGTTGACAAGCAACGACCCAAACATCCCTTTCTTCTCTTTTGCTTGATAGCTTGGAAGTTCTAGGCCCAAGGCAACTCCAATTCGACCCAACTTAGAACTTGAACAAGCCCATGGGTCGATATAGTGATCGGGTCAAGTACATGCATATCGGGTAATATATATTCAAGTATTAATATACGTTCGACACGTATACTCGTGTTTATCGTGTGTGCCCCCCCATCGGCTCACACACTTCTAGTCGTTTACGTGTGTTTTAAACTCCCACAATCCAACAGTTGTTACCACCACCAGCATCTCCATCACCATTAGCACCACCACCACCACTACTAGCAGCTGCTTCATCTTCATCTAAAGGCAGCCTCTCGTACGCCACATTAGTAAAAGAAGCAGCTATAACAATCACTGGCCCTGAAGCCACTAAAGCTCCCACAACATTCCCTCCAACAACTTGACCTTGTCCACCAGCTAAATAAATAGTTAAACTAGTGGCACCTGGTGGAGCAGGTGGAGGTAAAAAAGAACCCGACAGTGAAAGTATCTCAAACCTACCATGAAGAGTCAAAACAGATCCAGCAGCAGCTGGCTGCCTAAGACTAACGTTGTTAACCGTACCACTACCACTAACTATACAAATCCCACGTTGTCTTTTCCTAGCATAATCAGCAACAGATTCAAATACATCACATCCGTTGCTTATTTCAAGGATATGAGCTCTTAAAGTGTTAGCACTTTCACGAGTAATGATGACTGGTGGTCTAGGTTTGTTTTTTGAGCCAGGTGGACGCCCTCGTGGACGGCGTCCACCGGAGCCAGGAGTAGTTTGGTTCGTATCGTCTTCTTCGGAGTCTTGAGGGATTTGGAGGTGAAGATCAGGGCGGTTTTGGAGGGTTTGTTGGAGGTTGAAAGAGTTGTTGTTATTGTTAGCCATGTATGTGGTAGAAAAAGAGTGCAACAAGGGACCAAGAATAATAAAGTATGATGGTAATGGAGCAAATTTAGGGTTTAAAAAAAGAACACCACATGAGTATTATTTTTTTATTGCATGTGGGGTGAGAATAGAGAGAGAAAACATGGCTTGGTTTGACTACTTAGAAAAAGAAAAGCATAACTTTTACATGGAAAAAACATTTGGAGCTATTCGAATCGGTTAGTGATTGTGACATTTGTTATTGTGTTAGCTTCTTGTAATTTTAGCGTTATATTAATATATTATATTCTTTAAATTCTTTAAATGATTATTGTCCGATCATTTTTTATTCATAATTGTTTTTATTTTTACAACTAGTCCCTTTTTTCAACATACGCAAATATTTTAACAACTACTCACTTTTTCAACATACGCAAAATAGAAATGTATAAAAGAGATAGGGCTTTGCATTCACTGTAATTATCACACGCCAAGGCCAATCAGTTCATAATAGGGATCTCGACTAAAGTCGGCCCCGAGCAATTCAGCTCGACCACGCTGATCGACCACATGCATAAAAGATGCTCTTATTGTAATTATATAATGATTTGTGCAGGCCGTTAACTAATTCTGCATTAACTAACTCTACATTTGCTTTATCTTTACAAGATAGAATTTTTTGTTTTGCTATAATCTATATATACTACTTTATAATGTATTTGCGACTTGCTTATACGGAGTAATAAAAGAATTAAAAAATTAATATTCAACAATTGCTTATAATGAAAAGAGTTGTATCACTTTTGTTATTAAATCAATACAAAACTATCTTTATATGTTAACCATTAAAAACCCTAAAACGTTACCCTCTCTGGCGACTAAACGAATTACGATTTTAAACCCTTATTCACAACCTTCGATCAATTATTATCTTATCTCTACTGCCTATTATTGTTTATATTCAATCGTGGGTCGGTGTAATAAGATTTAATTCTTGATTGCTTTTAGTTGGGTTAGAATTGGTTTTTCGTTGTTGTTTTGCATGTGAACCGACCTCTGGTTGTCAGATATGCATTGTTCCTAATTAATTCTCACCTGCTTGGTGTATTGTTCACTCATACTTATTATCCTTGTCTATATTGTCTTGGTATGATTGGTATGATGGGTTAGGTAGTGGAGCTTCATATGTTAAAAACCCTAACATTGAGTTAGGGTTTTTTTTATTGATTTGGTTATTGCTGCATGCTGGTTACGATTTATTATTTGTTTTTTATTCTACGTGGGTTTTTACGATATGGAGAAGGGTTTTCTGATTAATAAAAGTGCGTCCAAAGCTTCGAATACTGATGGTGAATCGGTGGGTGGGAGTGAAGGTGCGAGATCGTCTAGTGTGGTTAAAGGTCCTTTGACTTCTGATTCGGGTAACGGTAATTTTGAAACTAATGTTGGTGGTCCGGATGTTGCTTCGAAGGATGGTAAGAATACTTCTACTTCTGGTCTTAATGTGAGTAATAGTATACACAACGATGTGAGGTCGTTTGCTAATGTGTTAAACTCTGAACGTGTATCTAGGAAAGTTAACTTCCGTTCATTGGTGAATGAGAATCGAATTGATAATCATGATACGGTTCTTCCTAAGGTTGCTATGGAGGGTGTGTTTAACCGCTATGATAATACTCTTGTTGGCTTCTTTGTCGGAAGAATATTGCATTCCGTTGGTCCGAATTATGTCACCAATACATGGGGTAAGTTTGGATTAAAGAAACTTATGAAGAATGATGATGGTGTGTTTCTCTTTAAATTTGATTCTAAAGAGGGTGTTGAGAATGTTCTTCAATGAGGACCTTGGACAATTCGTAATTCTCCTATCATTCTCACTAAATGGACTCCTGACGTGCTATTGTCCAAAAGTGAGGTTACCAAAGTGCCAGTGTGGATTAAATTGCATAATGTGCCGCTATTGCATATTCGAAGACGGGTTGAGCCTTATTGCTACTCAAAGTGGTAAGTCATCATGTTAGATGCATTCACTAGCTCCATGTGCGTTGACTCATGGGGTCGTATTAGTTTTGCTCGTGCCCTTGTTGAGTTATCATCTAAGTGATCTTAAACATGTGGTAACTATGGCGATCCCTAAGAAGGATGATAGTGGTTTTACTACGGCTAGTATCAAGGTTGAATATGAATGGAAACCTCCACATTGCTTGGAATGTAAAGTGTTTGGGCATGAAAATGCTTGTTGTCCTAAGTCTCCTAAGGAGCATCATGCTGATGCTAACACCTCGACCTTGGATGTGAATGATGATGGGTTTAAGGTGGTGCGTAATCGGAAAGCCAAACCCTAAGGTCCGGGTTGTCTAGCGGTATTAATATGGGTAAGGGTCCTAAATTTGCTCATAGGAAGCGTGTTTATGTCCCAAAGAAGAAGACACCTTGGACGCTAGTGTTAATGCTACATTACTCCTATTACTAATTCTAACTCTTTGGGACACTTGAGGTGCATGAGGACACGGGCATTCAAAGTCCTGTGGTTGTTTCTACTATATCGATGAGGCGTAAGATTGGGAATTCTACCGGGTTGTACTAAGGAAGGTGTATGGATGGCTCTCGGCAGAATCTTGTTGATACCTGATGTGGATACTTGGTCGTACAATGGAGGTTAATGAGGATGAGTTGATTAAGATCGGTTCTACATCACACGCATTGCTTGTGAGTGATTCAATGGGAACAATGGATGTTGGTTCTACTCCCATAGTTGAGAAAATTGGTAAGCTTGAAAAACTACTTATTGATAGGAAAGCTACTCTTGTGGATGATGATGGTCAACCTATTCCATCTACCTCTTCTACTAAGAGAGATAACCCTTTTTCTAAAGTGGGAGAGATTGAGGTGTCGATCAAGATGAGGTTGTTGCTAACCCATTTGATGAGTCTGCTAATATATTTGGTGGTGGCCAAGAGTTTGAAGATGAATATGATGACTATGACTTTGATGACTATGCTAAACAAGGTTCGTGATCTTCGAATTTGATGCCTTTAATGCCATGTATGGCACAAAGTTTCAAGGTCCTAGGAATTAAGCTTATTTCGTTGTGTCATATGTTATCATTTGAGTAGTGGTTTGTTTTCTTGTTTAGAAAATTGGAAGTATCTTGTTATGTAAGCTCTATGCCTATGTAACGGGCTGATATATGGGATTTCACTCATATACATTGTACTTAAACATTTATTTGGTTAATATATTTACCAGGGTCCAGGATTACTCCCCTTTACCCAAAAATATATGTTAACCATTACAAGTAAAAAAACATTATCTACAACTATTTAAAGCACAAATACATTAACACATACAATTAATATATACTATTTAAATTACTCTCTCACTAAAATATACAACCAGTTTACTATATTGTACAATCTAATAAAACTACTATTTACAACTATTGAGATCGCTAGTTATATTATGGTGCCATGGGGTGGTGTTATAGAAAAAGTTGTGTCACCTCAAGCTTTTTGTCCATAGCATTAGTTTTGACTATTGCACCAAAATACCCTTCCCTAATATAACACCTTTCTGGTGTCATCGTGTGTATTTTTTATTTATTTTTTTTACTTTATTTAAATAAAACTAACACAAATCAAATTTACTTTTTCCAGAATATAAAAACTAAAAGATGCAAACAATCTTACGGGCGAATAATTTCTCATAGTCCATGTATTAATACAAGGCTTTTGAATTGGCCATTAAAAAACGAATAATAATTAAAACTTTTATAGGGTTTAATATTTAGGGTTGCTTTGTCTCTTTCATCTTTCACGCGGCCTCTTCAGTCTTCACGTAACACCACCAACTCAACAACATTTTTTTCTTATTTTGATGAGTCTCTCGCAGCCAAAAACAAATTTTATTTTGATGAAATAGAAAAGCTCAAGCAACGAATACAAAAAAAAGGAAAATAAAATAAAGAGAGCGAGAGATACCCACCGCGTGGGCTGATGGTGGTGGCGCGAGTATCGACCAGCCAAGGCCTGGTGTGGGTTTGGCGCCATAGGTGTGGCGTTGCGGTACCAGCCGAGCTCACCAGCTCACTGTACCCTAAGTTCAGCATAAATACATTAACACATACAATTAAATACTATTTAAATCACCCTCTCACTCAAATATACAACTATTTACCATATTGTACAATCTAATCAAACTACTATTTAAAGTACAAATATATTAACACCTACGATTATACGCTATTTAAATCACCCCCTCACTTAAATATACAACCATTTTACCACATTGGACAATCTAATCAAACTACTATTTATAACTATTTAAAACACAAATATATTAACACGTACGATTAATGCATTATTTAAATCACTCTCTCACTCAAATATACAACCATATATTTTACCATATTATACTAATCATCTATAGTTAAAATCTAATAAGCCAAACACTTAAAAAACCACGCATCTTAAAACACGTATGATAACGCTCAAATTGTGTATATTTTTAGTAGCGTTATTTATGCTTTTTTGTATGATATTTAGTTATATTTATATCATTTTGTTACTTAATCGTACCAAATTGTGTTTGCAAAGTATATGTAGCCTAGTATATGAAAAAGGAAGAAAAAGTGAAAGTATTGATGAATAAATGCAGATTCATGATTTTACGAAGGTTTTCGTATCAAGATCCACACCGAAAGGTATTTCAAGAGTGAAAGATCCAAGAATTCATATTCTAAAGTTCCAAGACAAAGGGAAGACCAAGTTTGGATGAAGAATAAAGAGCCACGATCAAGAAATAAGCAGTCGGCAAGCTAAACAGAAAAAAAGACAAATAGTACCCTGCTGAAGAGCTCTAGCCGATCGATCGCAGCCCACAAACTGATTTCGGCTGGAGGAAACGTAGAAGACCATCCGATCGGTTGGTGTCCAAACCGTTCAGCTGGAGATGCATGTTTTTCCCAAACCTTCACCACCAAGATTTTCAGCTTATAACCAACGATTCTAGGTCCTTTTAATGAGTATTCTAAGCCATTCTAGTCTGCTTGTTGGCCAACTTGAAGCATTTAACACCTTAGGCCTTGAGAATAGTAAAATAGAGCCATTTTCACTCATTTCAAAGACACAATTATCAATCAACTCTTTAATCATTAAACCACTCTTAAGTACTCTTTTAAAGCTCTCAATTTCGTCCTTAGAAGTTCAGGAAAGTTTGGAAGTCCAAGAAGTCAACATTTGGAAGTCAAAACATCAAGAAGTTAACATCAATACTTTGGGTATTGATGAGTGCTTATTCACTCATCATTTTAGGTCAAATCTGCAAAACATCTAAAAACACTCCGAAATGCATCAAAACACTGAAAATATCTCAAAATTGTGTTTTATATGTTTCAGATACAAAACAAATGAAAAACGAACAAAGTTTGCATAATTGGCAGTTTCAGTCCCCCAACTTTTAAAAATGGCAACTTTAGTCCCTGGAATTTTAAAAATGAGAATTCACCCTGGACATTTTAAATTGGAAAATAAACATTTTTAGTCCTTTGGTAATTCTTAATTGTCAAATTTGGTCATTTTGAAGAATTTTTGGAAAATTACAATTTCAGTCCTTCGAGTTTAAAAAATGACAGTTTGGTCCTTGGAATATTGGTGATTGACAAAAAGGCCCTTGGAATACTTTGCAGAAATTACATGAATGGTCCTTGGATTTTTGGATGTTACACATTTGGTCCCTAAATGTTAAATGGGTTTCACTAATAATCCTAAGTCCAAAGTGTTATCTCATTGGCCCAATACCCAAGTTCTACCCAGGTCCAACCCAACAACAACTAGACCTGGTCAAAGAATAAGCCAACCCTAAACCCTGTCTTCCCCATTCTTTTCCCGCCCAAGCAGAGAAGCCAAGAAAACCTAGATACCCTAACTGCTCTTTCTCCACAACCAAGAACACTCCACCTCTCAACTCTCTATTACCCAGCTGCACCTTTACCCAAACCCACCTTAATCTCTTTTAACCGGATTCACCCAACTCCCAAACCCACTATCTTATTCCACCTTCCCCAAGACTTGCCACCATGGCAATCCCAGCTTCAAAAAGACCCCATGGACGGCTCTGATTGCCCCATATTGGTACCTAACTGTTGGACGGCTGGATTTACTTCAAGAAAGCACAAGGATGGATTTCTCTCACAAAGCAAGCACAAGATGAAGACCAGTAGTTTTAGTATAAATAAGACATGATGTAGCCAGTTATAAGGCACCCCTTTTATTTTAGTTAAAAAAATCAGTGTTATGTTTCAAATTTTATTGTAATGTTACTTTTTCTTAATCAATGAAAGTTTTTTTTACTGTCTTAGTTTTCAAATGTGTGGTTAGTGAAATTAAACTGGAATTAGTGAGTTTAATTGTAGCTTTTGTTGAAAGAGGTCTTAAATTCTAATGTTTTTAAAACAGTTTTAAGTGGTTTCCACCCATAAGGGACTGTTTGGGTCAAACGTTTTCAGGGGTCAAAACCATTTTTACCCTCTTTGACCTTTAAGGTCAAAGACATCCTAAGGGTATTAGTTAATTTCAATAGATGAAAAGAGTTGTAAGAAAGCTTGCAAGAGTTTGGGAAGTGAAAAAAAAAGTAGTTTTCCTGTCTTATTGGTTCAAAGAAGTGGGGTGCTAACTCAGGCCCCACTCAAGTGCTTATTTGATTTCTAAGATAAGCAAATCTTGTTCTTTTTACTAGGTTAATAAGTCACCAACTCAGTTGTGTCCACTTCAGAGCATCTAATAAGCATTTAACTTGTTTAAATTAGAAGTTTGAAACTGCCATTTCTTTTTTTTTCTTATTGTCTCAGAACCAGCAGCCAACTGCTCATAATCTGATCTCAGCTTATTTTGAAGCTGTAAACAGCTTCTTGTTGTCTCCCATTTAGCTTATTTTGATAACCCACTATGCTAACTATGTTTTTGCAGCTTGTCCTTGGTTTGGAGGTCCATGTTTTAGCTTATAAATAAGCTCAAACAGTAGCCACTTGGCTGTTGCAGCCTGCTGCAACAGGTGAACAATTTTCTTTCTTTCTTAGCTTAATCAGTGGTAGCTATAGTATTTGGGAATCATAGAACCCCTTTAGATAGTCTAGCTTAGGAATTAGAAGTTGCATCTTATTTAGGTGTTAGTTGATATCACTAGTTTGCTTAACTTGTAGTCGTAAGAACCAATTAGTTAGTGTATTTGCCAAATGCTTATTCCCTTTTTACCTTAGAAGATTTCCTGCTTAGGAGGGTAGTTACAAGTCTAGCAATTAGTAGACTTACTGATTTCATCATTTTAGTGCCTCTTGTTTGCCTTTTCGACCAACAGCTAGTGTAAGGAGTGTTTGGCACTTGCTTTTCAAAGTTGTTATTTTGATTTATAAAGCTGTTAAGAGTAAGCTGAGAAAACAGCCTATTGATGAGTTTATTTACAAAAAGTTTTCACAAATAAGTTCTTCACTTGTTCAATCTTTAAGTTGGACAAAGAAAAATAGAAAAAAAAAGGGTTTTCAAAATGGCATGGTGGGACTCGAACCCACGCCACCACTCAACACAACGTCACTTTACGGTAGCCCTTGGGACTTGTCTCATGAAATATTCTCACCATAAATACTTAAACATTCCTTGCAGTTTCCTTTTAAGCCATTTCAAAGCTTATTGGATAGCTTATTTCCACAAATCCAATGTTTTCAATTTTTTTAGAATCTTAGTATCCCAAGGACTTTTAGTGAATTTTCCAGAATTTTCTTAAATTGTTTTGTATTTTTATTTAATTAATTAGGTTAAAATAGATTTTAATTCGTAGTAATTAATTTAAAAGTCAAAAAATATTCCGCTTTTTCCTAAAATCATTTTTAGTCAAATAGATCGTAGGAAAATTGATTTCACACCCGTAGCTCTTAAATTTCAAAAATTTTACGTTTATGGCTCGGGTTGTTTTTCCGTTTTTACGTTTTGTAGTTTTTGCACCCTAGGACTTAGTGTAACTTCGTTTTATCATTCCTTAGGTTTAGTGATAGTTTAATTTTAGTTTATTAGGGTTCCCTTGCCTTAATTACCTTCCCGTTAATTAATTTGTAGAATTCGTAATCAAACCCAAATCATAAAAAAATCCAATTCAAGTTCATATCACGAAACTCAACGATTCCTTCCATTCACACCTCGTTGGGACACGACCCGGGGAAATCACTTTCCCGGTATCACTTTTATCACTCCCGTGAGGTTTGGCACGTTGACCTTTTTCCTAAAGGGTTAATTTGTCGAATTTTACGGTTAATTTGATATATTGATATTGTGTTTGTTTTCACACTCACTTCACAACGAATCAAATTTTGGCGCCGCTGCCGGGGAGGTGTGTTGCGACAATATCGTGATTTTTGCGATTAGTGACTTGAAGAACCTTCCTCGTGAAGTTATTGTTTTTTATAAAAATACAAAAATACAAAAATATTTTTCTTTTCTTTGTATATATATGTAAAAGATTAAAAATACAAAAGATTTTCCTTGTTGTTTTAAATAAATAGAAGACACAATCAATATAACATTCTCAACCGAGGTGTTATCATTATAAGTTCCCGAACAAAAGATTTAAAACTTGCCTTTGTGTCACTCGTGTTTTGGTTTACTTCTATCGGTTTAACAAAGCGTGTAGGGGTATAAGGACGGCCGACATTAAATTGCGGCTGTAAAGAGACGGGTTTTAATAAGCTACGACCTACAAAGTCTCTCCGCTCCTTTGTGCGTTTTACTTATAGAAGTGATCATTTCATGTGGGATTATTGGTTTAAGTTCATTGTGTTTTGCCTCGGTCTTGTTTTAATTGAAAGTGTTTTTGGAAGTGCATGCACTCGCCGCAAGCTCGTAGACGTATCGTAACCAAGCAAACGTCCAGATACGCACCGTCGAACAAATCACAATGACACATAACCAAGGGAACGGACCTCGAGTCCCAGCACGATCCACAAGATCCGCTCCCGATCTCCGAACGATGGAGGAGCTTTGCCAACCCACGATGGATGGACGGGCGTCCAATTGCCCCGGTCAACATCGAGGCCACGGATTTTGGACTTAAGCATCACATGATTCAACAAGTCCAAAGTTTTTGCCAATTTCACGGATCATCGGGTGACGATGCCAACAAGCATCTCGACAAATTTCTCACCGTCACCCAAAGTATGAAGCAAAATGGGGTCACCGATGACGCCTTTCGCTTATATCTCTTTCCATATTCCTTGACGCTTCATGCCACCGCATGGTTTGATCGTCTTCCCAAAAATTCAATCCATAGTTTCGACGAAATGATCTCCAAATTCTTGGCGAAATATTTTCCACCGTCGATGGTGACAAAACTACGGAATGAAATCGCAATTTTTCGGCAAAGACATCCGATGAGTCCTTATTTGAGGCATGGGAACGCTATAAGCTTTCGATTGATCGATGTCCAAACCACAACATGTTGCTTGTCACCCAAATAGATACATTCTATAACGGGTTAACATTGAGACATCGTGACACGATAAATGCCGCCGGTGGTACCTTTATGAAAAGGCGACCCGAAGAGTGCTACGATCTCATTGAAAACATGAATGCCCACCACAATTATTGGGATTCCTCAGCCGAGAGGAGTGAGTCAAGGAGATCTACCACCCTTCCCTCTTCAGAATTCACGACTCTAACCAAAAAAATTGAAGAAATATCCACTGCCGTGCTTAAAATGAGTCAAAATAACAACAATCAACAAGTGAATGTCGTAAACAAGAGTTGTGAAACTTGTGGTGGTCCACATCCTTATTTTGAGTGTCCACCGTGGCTTCACTCAAGAGAGCGTTTATGCCGCTTCTGGTTCCTACAATACGGGAGGTAATTCCTACCAACCGCAAGGAGACCGAAACCTTCTCAACTATCGTTCTAACAATTTCCTTGGACCACCCGGGTTTAATCAAAATCAGAACAATCAAAATGTGCAAAATAGAAATAATCAGTTCAATCAAAATTAGAGTCAGAATCGGAATTTTCAAAATCAAAATCAAGGTTTTCAAAATCAAGGAAATTTCAATCAAAACCGATTCCAAACTCCTCAACAAAACGTGCATGCCCCTCCTCCTCAAGCTTCCATTGACATTGCAAATTACATCAAAAGCAATGAAGCTAAGATGGCATCCATGCAAAATTAAATTACCACTTTGAAGAATGATTTCACTTCCGAGCTTAGAGCTACTAGCAACAAAATTGATCAATCTCAAAGCAAGATTGAAAGCATGTTTGCTAGTCTCATGAGTCAAAAGAATCAAGCTTCAACTTCGGGTGCTCTTCCGAGTAATACCATTCCCAACCCAAAAGGTGAATTGAATGCTATTGCCACCCGAAGTGGTAAATCTTATGATGGACCTTCGACTCCAATGCCTCCTCCACCAGGAGCAATGAGTCAAGTACCCGAGGTATCAAAGGACAAGGTGCATAACTCAAGCCCACGAAGTACGCGACAAGTCCAACCTCCTGGAATTACCTCCAATTCGAACCCGTTGTTCGATGACCACTCCTAAGCCTTCACTTCCTTATCCTTCAAGGCTTAATGACCAAAAACTCCGTGATAAAACTAGTCAACAAATGGAGAAGCTTGTCCAAATCTTTCAAGATTTACACTTCGAGATTAGTTTCATGACGCTTCTTCTTCTAATGCCAAAGTTCGGTCCAACAATCAAAAATTTGTTGAATAACAAAGAAAAGATTTTCGAAATGGCTAAAACTTCTTTGAACGAAAATTGTTCGGCGGTTATCCTTAAAAGCTTCCGAAAAGTTAGGAGACCCCGGAAAATTTCTCATCCCATGTGATTTTCAAGGCATAGTTCAATGCTTCGCTTTGGCCGATCTTGGCGCTAGCATTAACTTGATGCCACACTCCATGTGGAAAAAGCTTTCATTACCTTCGCTTACACCTACATGTATGATCCTCGAGCTTGCGGACCGTACAAGTTCTCGTCCGCTAGGTATAGCCGAGGATGTATTTGTGAAAGTAGGCAAGTTTCATTTCTCCGCCGACTTTGTTGTTGTCGAATTTGATGCCGATCCCCGAGTACCCCTCATCCTTGGGAGGTGCTTCTTAAAAGCGGGTCGTGCATTGATCGACGTTGATGAAGGGGAAATCACTTTGAGGGTAAACAAGGAAGCCGTTACCTTCAATCTCAATCAAGTTACGAAATACTCCCCCAATTATGAAGACAATTCCGTCAACAAAATTGATGTCCTTGACATTGTGTCAGAGGAGTATTCTCAAGAAATTCTTGGATTCTCGAGTGGCAATCCCACTTCGCTTGATCCTATCGTTGCTCTCTCTTCCCCTCCCTCATCCGTTTGAGGGAAGTGACTTTATTTTGGAAGAAATTGAAGCATACTTGGCTAGTGATTCTGTTCCATGGGAAATAGATCACGCTCCCATCGACATTGAGGGAGATATTCTTCTCATCGAGAAGTTGCTCAATGAAGATCCTTCATCACTCCCTCCTCAAGAACTTCATAAAGAGGAAATCAAAACGATTGAAAAATCTAATGATCCTCCCGAGGTCGAACTTAAGGACTTACCACCTCATCTCGAGTATGCATTTTTGGAGGGTGACAATAAATCACCCGTCATCATTGCTAAAGACTTGAGTGAGGATGAAAAAGCCGCTCTCATAAAGGTTTTGAAGTCACACAAGCGAGCCATTGCTTGGAACCTTTCCGACATCAAGGGTATTGACCCGAGATTTTGTACGCACAAAATTCTCATGGAAGATGACTTCAAACCGGCGGTTCAACACCAAAGAAGGGTGAATCCTAAAATTCATGAGGTTATCAAAGCGGAAGTCATAAAACTTCTCGATGCCGGATTGATTTACCCTATCTCGGATAGTCCTTGGGTTAGCCCCGTTCATTGTGTGCCCAAAAAGGTGGCATTACCGTTGTTGAAAATGATGAAAACGAGTTGATTCCTACTCGATTGGTTACGGGATGGCGTGTTTGCATTGACTATCGAAAGTTAAATGAAGCCACCCATAAAGACCACTTTCCATTACCTTTCATGGACCAAATGCTTGAGAGATTAGCGGGAAACGAATACTATTGTTTTCTCGATGGTTTCTCGGGTTACTTCCAAATTCCCATTGATCCACAAGATCAAGATAAGACCACATTCACGTGTCCTTATGGAACATTTGCTTACCGACGCATGCCTTTCGGCTTGTGTAATGCTCCCGGTACGTTCCAAAGGTGTATGATGGCCATTTTCCATGACATGATCGAAAAGACTATGGAAGTCTTTATGGATGATTTTTCGGTCTTTGGGGATTCTTTTCAAACATGTCTCTCCCATTTGGACAAGATGCTTGAACGTTGTGAAAACACTAATCTTAGTCTAAATTGGGAGAAATGTCACTTTATGGTCAAAGAGGGCATTGTCCTTGGCCATAAGATTTCTAAGAGCGGGATTGAGGTTGACAAAGCTAAAGTCGATGTCATTTCGAAATTACCTCCTCCCACAACCGTCAAAGGAGTTAGAAGTTTCCTTGGTCATGCCGGATTCTATCGACGTTTCATTCAAGATTTTTCGAAAATATCCCGGCCTATGACCCGACTTCTTGAGAAAGACACTCCTTTCATCTTCTCTACTGAGTGCATTGAAGCTTTTTAAATTCTTAAGAAGAAGCTCACGGAAGCACCAATTCTAGTTGCCCCCGATTGGGAATTACCATTTGAGCTTATGTGCGATGCAAGTGATTTCGCCATAGGTGCCGTTTTGGGGCAACGAAAATCAAAACATTTTCAGCCTATCCATTATGCTAGCAAAACTTTGACCGAAGCTCAAGCACATTACACTACGACGGAGAAAGAATTACTAGCCGTGGTGTATGCTTTCGAGAAGTTTCGGCCATACTTGATCTTGTCCAAAAGCATAGTGTATACGGATCACTCTGCCCTCAAATATCTTTTGCTAAGCAAGATGCAAAGCCGAGATTGCTCCGATGGGTTCTCCTCCTACAAGAATTTGATATTATTATCCGTGATAAAAAGGAGCGAAAACCTAGCGGTGATCATCTCTCGTCTTGAAAATCCACATCAAGGTGTGCTCGAGAAAAAGGAAATAAATGAAACGTTTCCTCTCGAGACTCTTAATGTGGTATCTCATCATGAAAATTTGAGTACCCCATGGTTTGCCGACTTTGCAAACTATCATGCGGGTAACTTTGTCGTGAAAGGGATGTCGTCCCAACAAAAGAACAAATTTTTCAAAGATGTTAAGCATTATTTCGGGGACGACCCCTACTTGTTTAAGGTTTGTGCGGATCAAGTCATCCGACGGTGTGTTCACGGCCAAGAAGCCGAGGAAATTCTCAAGGCTTGTCATCATGGACCCACGGGGGACATCATGGCCCGAACTACACCGCTAAAAAGGTGTTTGATTCCGGTTTCTATTGGCCCACGATCTACAAAGATGCCCATGACCTCGTCAAATCTTGCGACTCTTGCCAACGTCATAGCAACATCTCTAAAAGAGATGAAATGCCTCAAAATGCTATTCAAGTGTGCGAGATCTTTGACGTATGAGGCATCGATTTTATGGGTCCGTTCCCGTCTTCTCGAGGGAACAAGTATATACTCGTGGCGGTCGATTACTTGTCTAAATGGGTGGAAGCGAAAGCGCTCCCCACCAACGACGCCCGAGTAGTTGTGAAGTTTTTAAAGTCTCTCTTTACCCGTTTCGAACTCCCGTGCCATCATTAGTGATCGCCACGCACTTTTGCAACGACCTATTCGCAAAAGTCATGCTTAAGTACGGTGTCACTCACCGTCTTTCTACCGCGTATCACCCCAAACTAGTGGGCAAGTGGAAGTTTCGAATCGTGGTTTGAAAAGAATTTTGGAGAGGACCGTAGGTGAAAACCGTGCCTCTTGGTCGGACAAACTTGAAGATGCACTTTGGGCCTTCCGCACCGCTTACAAAACACCCATCGGGTGTACTCCTTACAAGCTTGTGTATGGAAAGGCGTGTCATCTTCCGATCGAGCTCGAGCACAAAGCCTATTGGGCCTTGAAGCATGTAAATTTTGACCTTAAGTCCGCGGGTGATCACCGGAAAGTTCAACTCAATGAATTAAATGAACTCCGTGATCAAGCCTACGAGAACTCGTTGATTTATAAGGAAAAGACAAAGAAGATCCATGACTCAAAGATTAAGAACCGCGTTTTCAACGTCGGTGACCAAGTCCTTCTTTTCAATTCTAGATTGAAAATCTTCTCCGGGAAACTTAAGACCCGTTGGACCGGTCCATTCACCATTGCCAAAGTTTTTCCATATGGCACCGTCGAGTTATCTCAAACCGACGGACCAAACTTCAAGGTGAATGGACATAGATTGAAACACTATTTTGGAGGGGACATACCATCCTTGGTTGTCCCGGATCTGCAAACTTTCCCCATGAACCAATGAATGCGGGGATCGAGTCAAGCTAGCGACTCGGTTAACAAAAACAGTAGCACGCTATATGGGTTTTCACCCGTATTTCTGACTTATTACTACTTTCTACCACCCTAGTGTGGGGGAGTTGCCCCCCGCTGTTGTATATAAAAAAAAAAAAAAAATCTTGAATAATGGCCGTAGTATTTCCCTTTACGTTCGTTTTCGGCATAACCGCCGGTACTTTGAATATTGAGGGCAATATTCATTTCTAGTGTGGGGGGATTCTCACGAATTTTATCATATGTATTACCACCCAATTCCCGTTTTGGCCAAAATTTTTTTGGAGTAAGTGTTTTACACTTTCTCATTTGGTTATCAGTCCGCCATGTCTGTAAGACTAAAGGATTGGCTAATCCAAGAGCAAACGGCTCTTGGTAAAGATTTATCAAATCCGTTGACGGCTTGCAATTTGCCCAAAATTGTATGGTGTTCATCTCACCATATCTTTAATTAGTAAAGAGTTGGCTAGCCCGCAAGTTTATGGCTTGTGGTAAAGGCAATTGGAAAACCATAATTGGTAATCGACTCACCAAAGATAATATTGATAATTTATCTAAGAGTTGGCTAGTCCAGAGCAAACGGCTTCTGGTAAAGACAAAGCAAAACCGTTGAAAGTCGGTGGTTTGCTCAAAATCACATGGTTATCGGTGTACCATGGTTCTTACTTGAACTGAAACATTTGGCTACTCCAGAAGTAATGGCTTTTGGTAAAGAGACTCAAATCCATTAAGTTTTCTCAAAAGATTGCTAGGGACTAGCAATGTTTTAGTGTGGGGATTTGATGAGTGCTTATTCACTCATCATTTTAGGTCAAATTTGAGCTGCAAAACATCTAAAAACACTCCGAAATGCATCAAAACACTGAAAATATCTCAAAATTGTGTTTTATATGTTTCAGATGCAAAACAAATGAAAAATGAACAAAGTTTGCATAATTGGCGTTTCAGTCCCCAACTTTTAAAATGGCAACTTTAGTCCCCGAATTTTAAAAAATGACAGAATTCACCCCTGGACATTGTAAATTGGAAAATAAACATTTTTAGTCCTTTGGTAATTCTTAATTGTCAAATTTGGTCATTTTGAAGAATTTTTGGAAAATTACAATTTCAGTCCTTCGAGTTTAAAAAATGACAGTTTGGTCCTTGGAATATTGGTGATTGACAAAAAGGCCCTTGGAATACTTTGCAGAAATTACATGAATGGTCCTTGGATTTTCGGATGTTACACATTTGGTCCCTAAATGTTAAATGGGTTTCACTAATAATCCTAAGTCCAAAGTGTTATCTCATTGGCCCAATACCCAAGTTCTACCCAGGTCCAACCCAACAACAACTAGACCTGGTCAAAGAATAAGCCAACCCTAAACCCTGTCTTCCCCATTCTTTTCCCGCCCAAGCAGAGAAGCCAAGAAAACCTAGATACCCTAACTGCTCTTTCTCCACAACCAAGAACACTCCACCTCTCAACTCTCTATTACCCAGCTGCACCTTTACCCAAACCCACCTTAATCTCTTTTAACCGGATTCACCCAACTCCCAAACCCACTATCTTATTCCACCTTCCCCAAGACTTGCCACCATGGCAATCCCAGCTTCAAAAAGACCCCATGGACGGCTCTGATTGCCCCATATTGGTACCTAACTGTTGGACGGCTGGATTTACTTCAAGAAAGCACAAGGATGGATTTCTCTCACAAAGCAAGCACAAGATGAAGACCAGTAGTTTTAGTATAAATAAGACATGATGTAGCCAGTTATAAGGCACCCCTTTTATTTTAGTTAAAAAAATCAGTGTTATGTTTCAAATTTTATTGTAATGTTACTTTTTCTTAATCAATGAAAGTTTTTTTTACTGTCTTAGTTTTCAAATGTGTGGTTAGTGAAATTAAACTGGAATTAGTGAGTTTAATTGTAGCTTTTGTTGAAAGAGGTCTTAAATTCTAATGTTTTTAAAACAGTTTGAAGTGGTTTCCACCCATAAGGGACTGTTTGGGTCAAACGTTTTCAGGGGTCAAAACCATTTTTTTTTACCCTCTTTGACCTTTAAGGTCAAAGACATCCTAAGGGTATTAGTTAATTTCAATAGATGAAAAGAGTTGTAAGAAAGCTTGCAAGAGTTTGGGAAGTGAAAAAAAAGTAGTTTTCCTGTCTTATTGGTTCAGCAGTGGGGTGCTAACTCAGGCCCCACTCAAGTGCTTATTTGATTTCTAAGATAAGCAAATCTTGTTCTTTTTACTAGGTTAATAAGTCACCAACTCAGTTGTGTCCACTTCAGAGCATCTAATAAGCTTTTAACTTGTTTAAATTAGAAGTTTGAAACTGCCATTTCTTTTTTTTTCTTATTGTCTCAGAACCAGCAGCCAACTGTTCATAATCTGATCTCAGCTTATTTTGAAGCTGTAAACAGCTTCTTGTTGTCTCCCATTTAGCTTATTTTGATAACCCACTATGCTAACTATGTTTTTGCAGCTTGTCCTTGGTTTGGAGGTCCATGTTTTAGCTTATAAATAAGCTCAAACAGTAGCCACTTGGCTGTTGCAGCCTGCTGCAACAGGTGAACAATTTTCTTTCTTTCTTAGCTTAATCAGTGGTAGCTATAGTATTTGGGAATCATAGAACCCCTTTAGATAGTCTAGCTTAGGAATTAGAAGTTGCATCTTATTTAGGTGTTAGTTGATATCACTAGTTTGCTTAACTTGTAGTCGTAAGAACCAATTAGTTAGTGTATTTGCCAAATGCTTATTCCCTTTTTACCTTAGAAGATTTCCTGCTTAGGAGGGTAGTTACAAGTCTAGCAATTAGTAGACTTACTGATTTCATCATTTTAGTGCCTCTTGTTTGCCTTTTCGACCAACAGCTAGTGTAAGGAGTGTTTGGCACTTGCTTTTCAAAGTTGTTATTTTGATTTATAAAGCTGTTAAGAGTAAGCTGAGAAAACAGCCTATTGATGAGTTTATTTACAAAAAGTTTTCACAAATAAGTTCTTCACTTGTTCAATCTTTAAGTTGGACAAAGAAAAATAGAAAAAAAAAGGGTTTTCAAAAAAATGGCATGGCTGGGACTCGAACCCACGCCACCCAGCTCAACACAACGTCACTTTACCAGCGCCCTTGGGACTTGTCTCATGAAATATTCTCACCAGTAAATACTTAAACATTCCTTAGCAGTTTTCCCTTTTAAGCCATTTCAGCTTATTGGATAGCTTATTTCCACAACAGTCCAATGTTTTCAATTTTTTTTTAGAATCAGTAGTATCCCAAGGACTTTTAGTGAATTTTCCAGAATTTTCTTAAATTGTTTTGTATTTTTATTTAATTAATTAGGTTAAAATAGATTTTAATTCGTAGTAATTAATTTAAAAGTCAAAAAAATATTCCGCTTTTTCCTAAAATCATTTTTAGTCAAATAGATCGTAGGAAAATTGATTTCACACCCGTAGCTCTTAAATTTCAAAAATTTTACGTTTATGGCTCGGGTTGTTTTTCCGTTTTTACGTTTTGTAGTTTTTGCACCCTAGGACTTAGTGTAACTTTGTTTTATCATTCCTTAGGTTTAGTGATAGTTTAATTTTAGTTTATTAGGGTTCCCTTGCCTTAATTACCTTCCCGTTAATTAATTTGTAGAATTCGTAATCAAACCCAAATCATAAAAAAATCCAATTCAAGTTCATATCACGAAACTCAACGATTCCTTCCATTCACACCTCGTTGGGACACGACCCGGGGAAATCACTTTCCCGGTATCACTTTTATCACTCCCGTGAGGTTTGGCACGTTGACCTTTTTCCTAAAGGGTTAATTTGTCGAATTTTACGGTTAATTTGATATATTGATATTGTGTTTGTTTTCACACTCACTTCACAACGAATCAGGTATCATTACTTAATAATTTGTAATCTTATTTCAATCATTGTAAGACTCTTAATTATGTTTTCTAATATTCAAAATTATGAGTTTAAGTTTATGTTTGCTATGAGTGGCTAGTGCCTTTGTGCACTTGCTTAGATGGAGTTTATTATTGTGGAAAACTAGAAGGGGGAGGGGTTGAATAGTTTTACCGTTTAAAAACTTTAATTGTTTTGAAAACTTATTATGAGATCAATCAATATAGATAAATGATGTGTAAGTAAAGAATGAATAATATGCAAGCAATAAATAATATGTAAGTAAGGAAAGAAACAATCAAACCACGACAAAGTTGTTTATAGTGGTTTGGTCTACAAAAACTCTTTTCACTAGAACAAAAAGTGGATTTGGCTACACCGAATATGTGTAACGATATACATATAGTCACACATGATTTTTCGGCCGTGTGTGACTAAAGGTCGTGCGACCATAGGTACTCTATGGTCACCTGTTTGACTTTTTTTAGTCACTATTGCAAAAGAGTAACCAAAACCGTAACATGTGTGACTAATTAGGTACAAATTTTGTTGGATTAATCCGTATTAGTGACCATAAACACTGTATAGTCACACAAAGCATGTTTCTTTTGGGTATTTAGTCACATACAGTTAAGCAGAAAGTGGCCAAAAGTGTTAATAAGTGTGACCATATGGTGTTTAAGGTGAAGAAATATGTATTTTGTGTGACTATTGATCATCCAATGGCCAGTTTAATTTTATGTTTGTGTGGCCTTTTCTAACATTTAGTCACACAAAGCATGTTTGTTTTGTATATTTAGTCACATACGATTAATCATAAAGTGGCCAAAAGTGTTAATAAGTGTGACCATATGGTGTTTAAAGTGAAGAAACGTGTATTTTGTGTGACTATTGATCATCCAATGGTCACATGAATTTTATGTTTGTGTGGCCTTTTCTAACATTTAGTCACACAAAGCATGTTTGTTTTGGGTATTTAGTCACATACAATTAACCATAAAGTGGTTAAAAGTGTTAATAAGTGTGACCATATGGTGTTTAAAGTGAAGAAACGCGTGTTTTGTGTGACTATTGATCATCCAATGGCCACTTGAATTTTATGTTTGTGTTGCCTTTTCTAACATTTAGTCACACAAAGCATGTTTTTTTTTGGGTATTTAGTCACATACAATTAATCATAAAGTGGCCAAAAGTGTTAATAAGTGTGACCATATGGTGTTTACAGTGAAGAAATGCGTGTTTTGTGTGACTATTGATCATCCAATGGCCACATTAATTTTATGTTTGTGTGGCCTTTTCTAACATTTAGTCACACAAAGCATGTTTGTTTTGTGTATTTAGTCACATACAATTAAGCATAAAGTGGCCAAAAGTGTTAATAAGTGTGACCATATGGTGTTTTAAGTGAAGAAATGTGTGTTTTGTGTGAGTATTGATCATCCAATGGCCACATTAATTTTATGTTTGTGTGGCCTTTTCTAACATTTAGTCACACAAAGCATGTTTGTTTTGTGTATTTAGTCACATACAATTAAGCATAAAGTGGCCAAAAGTGTTAATAAGTGTGACCATATGGTGTTTTAAGTGAAGAAATGTGTGTTTTGTGTGACTATTGATCATCCAATGGCCACATTAATTTTATGTTTGTGTGGCCTTTTCTAACATTTAGTCACACAAAGCATGTTTGTTTTAGTCACATACAATTAAGCATAAAGTGGCCAAAAGTGTTAATAAGTGTGACCATATGGTGTTTTAAGTGAAGAAATGTGTGTTTTGTGTGACAATTGATCATCCAATGGCCACATTAATTTTATGTTTGTGTGGCCTTTTCTAACATTTAGTCACACAAAGCATGTTTCTTTTGGGTATTTAGTCACATACAATTAAGCATAAAGTGGCCAAAAGTGTTAATAAGTGTGACCATATGGTGTTTTAAGTGAAGAAATGTGTGTTTTGTGTGACTATTGCTCATCCAATGGCCACATTAATTTTATGTTTGTGTGGCATTTTCTAACATTTGGTCACACAAAGCATGTTTGTTTTGTGTATTTGGTCACATACAATTAAGCATAAAGTGGCCAAAAGTGTTAATAAGTGTGACCATATGGTGTTTTAAGTGAAGAAATGTGTGTTTTGTGTGACTATTGCTCATCAAATGGCCACATTAATTTTATGTTTGTGTGGCCTTTTCTAACATTTAGTCACACAAAGCATGTTTGTTTTGTGTATTTAGTCACATACAATTAAGCATAAAGTGGCCAAAAGTGTTAATAAGTGTGACCATATGGTGTGTAAAGTGAAGAAATGTGTGTTTTGTGTGACTATTGATCATCCAATGGCCACTTGAATTTTATGTTTGTGTGTCCTTTTCTAACATTTAGTCACACATCGAATTAAGCAAACTGTGACAAAAAAAATGTTAATAATTGTGACTATATGAATCTTTTAGTCACATATAAGAAATCAATATATATCAAAATAAATTCAAATATATATAATATATATATATATATATATATATATATATATATATATATATATATATATATATATATATATATATATATATATATATATATATATATATATATATATATATATATATATATATTCAAATACAATAAAATTGGAATGTATATAAAATTGTAATTTCGTACATAATAAAATTCTCAATAATTTAACGCCTTCTAACTCTTGATCTTCTTAGCTTCCTTTGGCATGGTATCACTAGAGACGTAGCGCTTCGTTTGTAATTTAGGTGCAGTTCTGTTCTCACCAATCAGTTTTATGGTACTTGGTGGTGTTACCTGTAGGATACAAAAGCCGGGTGTATCAAACACGGAATTAAATATGAAGAATGATATATGTAGGTTTATAAAACACATGCATGTATGTACCTTTTCATCGAAAACCACTTAATCCTTTGGTCATGCATAAAAACCACCTACTACATCCTTAACTATTTTGAGACCGTTACTTCCTATATCCGGTATGCATGCTGCATCCACTAAAGATTTATCAATAGACACTCTGTAGCAATCCTTTGGGAGTGGTTTTTTATGAAGCATTTGTTTTCCATCTGTTTTGTACACGGTACCCTCCGCAATAATAGTTGATTTCTTTAAGTGCCACAGTCTGCACTTAATTACCTAAAAAGATAACTTGTTGCATGTATATATGTATCAGTAATTAATTAAACTAAAGAACATATGAAAATGTTTAAATACATACTTCTGGTAGTACTGTTAATGGAGACTCCTGTTCTTGTGATCCGGAAAGTTGACGTGAAGAATCCTTTCTTTTTGATCTATGCGACAGATTTAATAGTTTCCTATATATATAATACACGGTAAATAATACATGTATGTAGAATTCAAAAATCCCAGGGGGATGATTTATTACTTACACTTATTTCCATTTCCTTTTCCAAAGTTGCAAGTCCATTAGACTTCTCAATGCTCGCAATTTTCTCACGTCCAGCAACATGTGTTCCAGCATCCTCATCAGCACTGCTATTTATAAGATTAATATTCACCGGAGACACCTGAAATATAATTTGTTTTAAGAAGACTGCAGCAATATTTAAAAGGGTAAAAAAAAGATGGAATGTTACTTTCTTATGTCTTACTTTCGTTTGTGTCAATGGAGTTGAAGTTGACTGCAACTGCCCCCTTTGTGCAGCCTTTGTGCAGCCAATTGTTTCATCAAATCCTGTATTACCGCCTCTTTTTCTTGACGTTGGTGCCTCTCATTATCAAGTTCACTTTGAAGTGACACCACTCTTTCATCAGACGCTTGTCTGATTCGAGGCAGATCAAAATACCTCTTGTAGGTTACTCCACCTCCCACTCCTCTCGCATATCCTCCCTTTTCCTTACCTAATACAAATGTAATGGCATCAGTGCCATGATCAACCTTCAAGGTTCCTTGTTTGATCTTCTCCTCCGTCTCTTTCTGCACACACAATATGGGAAATAGGTTATTTAATTCTACCAGTATTAACTTATAAATAACAGTATTAACTTATAACTAATAGTTTTAACTAATACACTATCAGTTTTAACTAATACACTATCAGTATTAACTTATAACTAACAATAAACATAATAATAAAATGAGTCAAACTTACAATTTTTTGTCCAACTGTTCCGATATCATCATCGTGAAATTCTCCGTCTTTATTCACCCTTCCTTTCAACCACAATGTACCACGCGGTGGTTCTTCATCTGTTTCAATTTCTTTATTCTCGATCTTATAAACATCAAATACATACACTTGTAAGATAAACCAATATAAACGAAAGTATGATGCTATTAAATGCAAATGTTTAATTTTTAATGTTTAATGTTACCATTTTATCTATCACACGGGCGTATCCACCTCGTTCCATTCTATGCTGATAAACAGACTTGGAATGCGCCACTTTAGATGCAGCTGATTTCAACTTGCAACACAAAATAAAAAAGGTGTTTAGATGTAGTAATGCTGATAGTATACAACTAATATATATGGAAACATCAAATGCGACAGATATTTGAACTTGAATAAAAATGAATAATTAACACCTTGTATTCCTCGGTGGCCGTGTAGTTTACAAAATTTACCCAATCTTCGGCTTTTATAATTGCACTATACTTCGCCGGGACTACATTAAGTTTTGAAAGGGTATTTTGGTTGGGCAATATGTAGTTTTCGGTCAATTTCCTTTTAAAATTCCTTAGAAGTTGACCAAGACGATTCATTATCAGCTTTCTTACTGTCAAGTCAACATCAAAATATCGCTGCAAAGATTAACACAATGTTGTTAATTAGTTGCATATAATGTAAATGCAGAGATAAACTTATTAACACCTTGTACCTATGACAGCCAAGCCACTACTAGTTAAAAAAAAGTATATGTGTACCGTGATTTTGTCCCACATTTTATCTCTTGCTTCTGAATCAACTTCCTCCATGATAGAATCCGACACCTATATGCTCACGAACCAAATCACCCAAAAAACTCGAAAACAATGCCCTGTTTTTTTCCTGATATCCTATTCAGTGCATCGAAGGTTACACTGACCTTTATTCCGTCGGTTTTTCCATAATCCCTGCGAAACTTAGCTAACCTAGTTATGCCCCTCTTAACAACATTCGCATTTGAATGGTTGTTTTCAGCATCCTCAGCCTCATCTGAATACGCCTCTGATTCATATCCAAATGAGTTATCATTTTCACGATCAGAATAAACCAAATCATCCTGATCATTGGTTTGAGTTGCCATGATTCGTCAGAAGTAATGTGTTAAAGAAAATTAGTAAACTTAATTGGTAAATAATGGTGTAAAAGTTGAAGTTCTGGTTGTTTTTCTTGAATCCTGATTTATTGGAGTATAATTAGGGCTCATTATGGGGCAGTTTTTCAATTAAGGAAACCATAATTTCCTAAGTACTTTTAAAAATTTTGGCTGAAATTTGGCTCCAAATTTGATAATTTTAAAATGTGGCTTCAAATTGATAATATAGATTTTAAATATTTCATTTTTGGCTGCATTTTGAAACCAACACACCCATGACAGAAATGGTTCTTACCCACAGTCCCAAACACACATATAACTTCAAACCAGCTGTATCAAAGACATATATAACTGCAACTACACTAAAATCTCACCACATGGCGCATACAAATGAAGAAACAAAATCAAAAAATAGAATTAAAGCAACTAATTAAGCAACTATAACTAATAAGCAGTCCCAGATAAACAAGTAAGCACAAAAATAATCAAATCAAACCAAGGACTGCGACACAACAAAATTTCTGAGACCTTACTTTAAGCCTATAAATAAGCTATTTATAAGCACTTAAATAAGCTCTAACATCCTCCAACAGTAAAAAAATAAAGAAATCTTGTAAATGCAATTAACTTAAAGCAAAAACAACAACAAAAACAACCTAAAAATTGACAACAACCTAAAAAATGAACAACCTAAGCAAAGCACTTATGAACGACATATCCATGGCTCAACATTGAACACGACACATGGGATGCACACTGTGATTGGATCAACCTCAAACCTACAATAATACATTCTACAAGATATGAACTTAAATACCACAACCAATTCCTAAATGCAAAACAACATTAAAAAAAGATGAAACAAACTAGCGAGCGCATCCCATTCCATTCCATTGGATAAACCATCAAAAGATCTATACATGTTTCATTGTTAATATATCTACAATCCATAATATTAAACCAAGACATTAGACATTATAAACAGATGACACTAGAGCAAAAGAAACCATCCCTTTACATAGCGAGCAACCCTTCAACCATTCATCGACTTAATTTGTTCTTCCTTGGTCTTGATATCCTCCTCAGCTTGAGTAATGAGATCATTCAACCCCTGCAGCTTAGTCCTTGCAGCCTCCAGTTCATGCCTAAGATCCATCAATGTGTCAAAATGTTCATCCCCATCTCCAAGAGCTACCATCTCAGCAATTAAAGCATTAAACTGCGCAATCTCATTCTTTACTGTGGTGGCCTCTTCGCGCATCCGGTTTATAAAGCCACGGAGACTGGAAATTTGCTGAGCCTTGAAGAAACTCATGTAACCATCAACAGATGTGTCCCCGCTAAACTCAATTAGGTCATCAATAACATGCTTAGCCAATTGCTTTTGTGGTGATGGTGCTGCCATTGATAATGAAATTGGGTAAAATATGATATTATTGAAAGATTGATAAGAAAGGTTGAAGAAGAGTTGTGGGGATAGTGTGATAGAGAAGATACTTGTAACTCCTTATGAATTCAAACTATAAAGACCTAAACTTTAAAACCGCAAAACAAGTTGTTAGGAATTAGAAATTCCCGGTATTAAAGAGTCGGTCACCTCAAGTATATGTAATCGTTAGAATGCTCGTAGTCATAGTTATATTTAGTTAAGTAGTATTTTGTTAAGTAACACCGTGGAGGACGGACGGGTCTTTACCCACTGTATGCCTGATCCACAGCCCGTTGTGTGGCGTTTTATGTAAGACTATAAATACTCTCTACCTCCCAAGGTAGAGAGTTGGAGCTCATAATAATATCTTTCACTTTCTCTCACTAAGTTCCCTAAACCTCTAACTTTCTCTCTCTAGAATTCCACTTATACGCCCACTTGTGTTAATGGTTTGATGTGTTTATGAAATCCAATATCCAACAATTGGTATCAAGAGCCATGGTTAGATCATATCTTACACATCTTTGGATTTCTAGTGGTTTTATGTGGTTTTTGAGTTTGAAAAAGTTTAGTGGTTTGTGCATCATTTGGTTGATTTCTAGTGTTAAAGTTTGGATTTTGATAGTACTTTTATGTTTAGAATCATCACAAGTATTTAGGTTTTGATTTGGTAAGCTTGAATCATCGTGGTTGGGTAGTTTTTGGATTGAAAAGTGATGTTTTTGTGGTTTTCTTGCTAGCGACTTGACATTCGGACTTCATTCTTCGTAGCGACTTACTTTGCAATTTCGTGGCGAGTTACAGTTTTGGAGCTAGCGACTTAGATCTAGCGATTAACAGTACAAGTAGTGGACTCTCCACTACGGGTAGCGACTTGGTGGTAGCGACTTGGTCTGTAGCGAGTTGCTCTTTAGCGACTTGTATCTTTAGCGACTTGAGTAGCGAATTGCTGCCAAAATTTTGCTAGCGACTTAAAGCTTAGCGAGTTACTACTTAGCGACTTGCAATTGTTTAGCGACTTGGTGGTATAGCAAATTAGGTGTTAGCGACTAGAGGATTAACGACTTGTACTTAGCTTAATTTGGATGTTGATTTAACGACTTGGGATTATTACTATTTAGTTGCTAGCGAGTTGGTTCATTATCTTCTAGCGACTTGGGTGATTGATTACGGTTTTCTCTTGATTTAGTAAAATCCCGTGAAAGAATCTATTTCTCGGTTTAATCATAGAGTTATAAAATCCCGTATTATCTGTTAACATGTCTACCAACGTTCCTACTATCATCTCCACTGTTGCCGAGGATGTTCAAGCGGTGGGTCGATACTCGTCCACCCATGCTTGACAATCTGACTACGATTCTTGGGCTCAACGAATCGATTTATGCCTTGGAAAGGAAAATGGTGTCAACATTCTTAAATCCATTGATGAAGGACCATATCGAGTTGAGACGACTAGAGACATACTTGATACTAATGAAGATGGTACTCCTGTTTACGGAATGGACAGACCTAAAATGTATGATGAGCTTGATGATAAGGAGAAAAAGAGATTCGATGCAGATATCGGGGCTTCAAACATTGTTCTTCAAGGTCTTCCTAAAGACATCTACAAGCTGATCAATCACAACACCGATGCAAAGGCAGTTTGGGATAATGTTAAGATGCTTCTCTCAGGTTCAGAATTAACTATGGAAGACAGAGAATCCCAACTCTATTACGAATTTGAACACTTCAAGATGAAACCAGATGAGAATGTCTATGAGTATTATGTGAGATTTCATAAGTTAGTGAATGACATGAGGAACATCAGAATGACTATGCCTAACATTCAGCTGAACTCAAAATTTGTGAACAACATGAATCTCGAATGGCACAAGTTTGTCACCGTTGTGAAGCTCACTAAAGGATTGAAGAATACAAACTATGAGCAACTCTATGCCTTCCTCCTTCAGAATGAGAGACATGCTATGTTTGAAAAATTGATTCTCAATCAGTTCAAAACCAACCATGGAGAGACAAGCTCGTCTAATGACTCAACTGCCTTCTACTCAAACATCGGAATCACAACCAAAGCTTCACAAGTCATACCCTTGGGTAATGTTAATCACAAACTCATTCCTGATCCTATGTTCAAACAAGTCGATCGATGCACACGTGGTAACTTCATTAATCAACTAGCTATTTTGATTAGTCAAAACATGAATTCTCTCCCACAAATCAACAACAACCTCAGAACGAGATCTAACCCACACAATCAAGCCACTGTTAAAGATGGAAGGATCGTGGTGCAAACCAGATTCAGGAAAGACAGATGATCGGGGAAGAGGTGGAGCTGGTAGAGGTTATGTTGGCAATCAGACTCGAGGAAGGAATGGTAACCAAGGTCAAGCTAAGCCGATCAAATGCTATAACTGTGGTGGTGAGGAACACATTGCAAGAAACGCACATCTCCAAAGCGTCCACAGAATGCTGATTACTTCAGAGATAAGATGCTGCTGGTACAAGCTCAGGACAATGGTGCTGCTTTGGATGAAGAGGAATTGCTGTTTCTAGCTGAGGGCAATGCCAAGACCTATGATGCAGATGTGGATGAGCAGCCTATTCAGGAGATAGGTCACAATCATCCGAATGCCTTTCAAGTCGCTGATTGTGATGCATACGACTCTGATGTGGATGATGGACCTACGGCACACACAATTTTTATGGCTAGCATTTCTCCAATGGTTTCTCCCAAGGTCTCTTCTTCACCACTAGCTGGCCCATCCCAAGACAAACTCATCTCAGTGGTATTAAAACTATATCGATAATGCGATGTGCAAAGATGCATGACAAAGTACAATCAACTGAAACTATTGAATCAAATGTTGAAAATATGGGTAATATCGATATTATCCCATATGATCAATACGTGAAACAAAGTGAAAGTGAAGGTGTACCAAGTGATGCATCTTCTGCAGTCAACAATGACTATGTTTTTGATGAATAAACTGCATGTGCCCCTCGATGATTCGTAATTTCTGAACTAAATGCCTATAAAGAACGTGTTGCTATTTATGAACACCGTGCTAAATTTGAGTTGACCACTCGTGAGCAGGAAATGGATGACCAAGTGCATACAATCATTAGAAAAAGTAATTTTAGAGAAGAAGTATTGAAACAAGAATTAAATTCCTTGCAAGAAAAACTTTCTAAAACAGCTAAGCAAAAACAAGAACTTCAAGAAAATGTGAAAATGCTTAAGCAAGAATTTAATGCAAAGGAATCAAAACTCTTGAGAGACTTTTCTAATATGAAAACTTTGAAAAACAAACTTGAAAACAAGTTGTACATACAAGGAAACACCATTCAGACTGCTCACATGGTCACTAAACATAGAGTTCTAAGCGATAAGCATAGTGTTCCCATTATTGATAAACCCAACCCTGAGTACGGAAAGATAGCTAAAGCAGCTCAAAGTGTGATCTATGATGGCAATGAGATTCTTAAACCTAGACAGAAACCTAGTTGCGTTGAGTGCACTGAGGAAGATAAGAAGTCAGATGAAGTCACTAGGGAAAGGATGAATAAAAAATTAGATAATCCTAAATGCAAAGAAAAAAAATTAATTATCACTCCCCATGACTACAAGAAGGAAACCTGGATTTCCTTGAACATGTTTAAGCCTCAGACATTGTTGACTCCCGAACAAGTTTTCTGGAAGAAGGATTTAGATAAGGTAAAGTGAAAATATTGTTGAAACAAACCCTCCCCTATGGAAAATGCCTAGAGCAACTGTGTATCCTCCTAATACACCAATGCATCTTGTTCCTAGAACAATTGCCACTAAAAGCAAGACCTTAATTAGCCAATATGTTATATTTCAACTATTTGTTGATTTTGAGAAAACTTGCAAGAAAAGGATCACACCCACTGGTATAACGGAAGGAGAAAGGGGTTTTGAGCAAATGAAAGAATGTTATTTAACTGAGGTCATGCCTTTCTTTAAACTTCTGAAAGATCACTTTGAGAGTCTTAAAAAGGGGATAGAAACTGATATCAAGGGAATGGAAAAGGAATTTGATGCAATGGTAGTTGAAGTTAGTGATTATGAGCGTGCACTAAAATATAATGAGATTGAGAGGAAGAACTTGCATACCTTAAATGAGACTCTTATTACTGAATGTGTTGCTCAAGATATCTTTTCACTGCTTCAAATTGCTCTATTAATGCTTCCAAATTTCATGAACTATCTGTGGCCCTGAAAGTCTCCCATGATCGTGTCATTGAGCTTGAAAAAACTAATTCTAAACTAAACGAGAAAATTGAACTGGATGATCACGACAATTTGGTTAAACATTTTTCTAAACTAGAAGTTGAGCATTTTAATTTACAACTCAAATATCAACATCTCAAAGAAAATGTCAAAACTTCAAATATCAAGACATCTTCAGATGCTCCAGAGTTTGATGCAGTTTTTCAAATTAACAAACGTGATGAACAGTGATTTCAGTGACAAAGCAACGTCAAGCTTAACTCACACAAGCTAGCCACTTGTGAATGACTAACCGTAAAAAGCTTATAACGGCTCGGACACTGATTCTTTGATAATGAAGGCTTAGGGGTTATGTGTATGGATAAAAACCTCAATATCGATATAAAAAATAATCACGAAGATAGATTCAAATTCCTTTAGGAAAAAGAATAATAAATCAAATCCCGTGTGTGATTGTGTATACGGATTAGACAACCCGAATCGTTTTCCCAACGAGGCGTGAATTGCCAACGTCGTTCTTGGTTTGGAATTTAATGCTCGATGTTTTGATTAGTTTGATTTTGATTATTAAACTACGGGAGTGGGGAAAGTAATTAAGGGAATCTATTTTACGGGAAATCCTAAGTGCGAATTATAACTAAAACGTAATAAATAGAACGTAATTAAAATGCAAATACGTCTAAATTATACCCTAAAAATGCCTAAAATTACTTTTATACTAAAAATGAAATGCAAAAACTAATTTAGAATTAAAACTATTTTTTTGGATTTTTTTGGATTTTATTTAAATTAAAAACTAATTTTTAACTATTTAAACTAAATTAAAATTCTAAAAATTATGAAACTTAAGGAGAAAATTATGAAACTACTTTTATAAAATCTAAAATATCATAAGAGACTTTTTAAAACTATTTTTTTATTTTTCAGATTAATTTTTCCATTTTCTACTAATTTAAAACTATTTTAATCTAATTTAAATTGTGAAAAATACCAAATAAAAAGGGAAAAATATGGAAAAATCTTTTTTATGCTTTTTCTATTTTTCTTAAACTGAGAAAAATGAAAAATTATTTTTTGGAACTTTTTCTCAATTAATAGCAATTAAAGCTAATTAAAAGTGATTAAAAATTAGTTTAAATCTAGAAAAATAGCAAACAGTGACCAAAATTAATGAAAAATTCAGGGAAATGCTAAAATGCTATTCTGATCCTAGGAAAAATGTCAAATATGATGATTATGTGGAGGAAATAAGGGCTGCAGTGTAAATGGAGTTCAAATAAGCACTAAGAAATAAGCAAACAAGCTACTTAAGCCACCAAACTTCTACAGGGCCTAAATTACACTATGACCACTCTAAATAAGCTAACTACTGCTACTCCTAACCTCAAATAAGCAATTCACCAGTGATTGAGCTAACTGCACACTCAACCAAAACAGGCAAACAGGTCCTATGTTTGAGCTTATGCACTAGCTTATCCAGAGAGCTTTAGCTAAAAACAGATATGAGGTCTTATAGACCACCTAGCAGACTACACCTGAACCAAAAATCAGACCCTAACAAGCCTTATTGACCCCTGTGCAGATGCTGCAAGTTCTGCATAAATCAGGTATTTGCACCATTTTGACTTTTTTGAAACAAATTGAAATTTTGACTTTTGTGGATTTTGAGATCAAATGATTTACTGATGTTAATGAAATATGATTAAGTGAAGTTTTAGCAAGCTAGATAATCAAGTTTTAAACCTATGTGAAGGATTTAAGTCACTGATTTCAACAGATGTGCATACTAGAACAGTTTGAATGAAAATTTGACTTTTAGACTAATTTATTGCAAGTAGACTACTAAGATGATAATGACTAAGCTACTAGAGACTATTGCAACAAGTTTTAACTAGTAACTAACAATCCAACTAAGTTTAAATAGACAATCCAAACACCCTTTTATAGACTTGTTGTGCAAAAATACTAACCAAATATCAAAGAACAGATCATTTTCACATCACAACAGATCCAATACATCACAATAAGGCTATAGAGACAGAAATAATCACTACTATAACAGATATAATGAAAATTAAACCTGCTATTGTTTATGAGCTAGAAATGAGACTTAAAGCACACTTACAAGAAATCCATAGCCACAATGGCTTGTAAACCAGCAAAAGGACCACTAACCTAACCTATTCAACCCATATCCATCATCACATCAAACCATAGACAATTTTTTTACCAAGATCACCACCACAGTTGACTTTCGTTGACTTGATCTTTTTGTGAATGTAAATGAAAGTGAGGGACAGTGAGGTGCAATGTAAGCTCACAAAGCTATAATAAGCTAAGATGAGCTTATTCCATAGTTTAAAAGAGCTTATTGATTATTTTTAAAACATAAATGCAAGATAAAATTCAAGAGCTTGGAACTTTTATTAAAACTGAAAAGAGGTTACAATACAATAAAAGCTTGATAAAACATTTAGAAAAATACTGAAAATTAAAGACAATAAGCTAAAATTAAAACTAGGATTGCACGACTTCAAATGATGAGCAAAAGGGTCCTTTTATAGCCTTGAGGAGAAGGTCTTGGATGCCTTTGAGAAGAGCCTAGAAGGCTTATTCTGAGCCACTCATTCCTTCCATCATCACTGCAGCCAATCAGATTACACCATTTCACTCAATGAGGTGTCTAAGCCAATAGCCGAGCTCCAAAATGCCACGTAGGCTGCTATTCTGACATGTCAGCTGAAGATAAGGCTTCTAGAAGGTCTTGATAGATGCTAGTACCAAGTTTGGTGTTTGGGTGGTGGTGTACGGGTGTGTTTGGTTGGGGAAGAAGGTGGGAGGAGATTGGGCACTGTTTGGGGCGCGGGTTGGATATTTAATTATATCTTAAAAATTGTTGACCGGGTGGTTTGCTTTGACTCGGGTAATTGGGTTGGGGTTTTAATAATAGGGTGGCCGGGTATTATTTGGGTTTGTATTGGGTATAATTCATGGATTGGGCTAGATATGTATTAAGTGGATAATGGATTGGATCATGGACTTGGATAATAACCATAGGCAATATTAGGGACCAAATATGTCAAAACTGAATTTTGAGGGGCCAAACTTGTGAATTCTGAAAATCTCCTCCAAGGACTGAATTTGACAATCTTCAAATAGACCAAGGCTAATTTGCAAATTTCTGAATCTTCAAGGGTCATTTCTGACAAATGCTGAAACTTGAGGGACTGTTTCTGACATTTCTTCAAACTTTGATCAAATCTTCACAAATCATCCTTAGAGATTAGAAATCTTCCAAAATGCATAATTCTGACCTTCCGGCTCAGCTTAAGCTCTCTTAATCTCTCGTGCTCGGATTTATGTCTGATTTGGTTCCTTTTTGCGTGTTTTTACATATCCATACCTGCACAAGCACAAACTCAAGAAAACCACAAATATTAGCAATAAACGGCTCTTTCTTGGTTATTTTGGGTCTATTTTGATAAAGAAAAGGTATGTGTTTTAGCACATACCAAAATACCCCAGACGAAACCATTGCCGTGTCCTCACGCAATGCAATCAACTCACGCTTCTAAAACCAAGGATTTCAATCTCTTTCTACTAAACCTATGAAGAAGTAGTCAATGTTCCTCAAAAGAGATTAAGAAAGCCTTAATTCTAAAAACGCCCCGTTTACCTTTCATTTCACAAGTAGATATTACGATTAAGCACATTCCGGTTATGAATGACGGTTTGTTGAACTTTCATGTCGATTGATAACTCCAACATTTTTCAAACGACACGTTAGGATCACGGAGTAGAAAACACAACACAGCGTGAAGTGACCATACGGATAGAATACATCGTCCCTGATTTTTCACAAGTCCCAAACTAAGCGTAAAACCGAAATCATTGTTACAAATGATTCTAGATGCTAACACTACCCATGGAAGTTACTTGTGTAATTACTTTTTGTTCCCATTTTCCTATTTCCTCTATATTTTTTTATTTTTGTGAGAAATGAATTTCTTCAAATTTCTCGTTTCGATAAGACTTATTCTGATAAAGATAAAAAGCTAAGTCGATAATTAGTTATCCGCCTTCCCTCAAGAACCATTGTCGTAAAAATGAGGTCCACATCAAGGAATTTTTATTCACTTATACTTGATTTTTCATTTTTCAACATTTTTTTTTTTTTTTTTTTTTTTTTTTTTTTTCAACTATACTTTAACTTATATGAGCTGTGAACCACAGAGCTTCACGGGGTAATTTCAAGACTATAGGCTTCATGAAATGAGAATCCCGGCTGGCTAGGCTAAGACCTCACTCAATCCCGGCTAAAGATCCAAGGGTCCGATCTCGACACCGCAGCTCACAACTTTACTTATTACATTTCACATATCACTTATTACTCATTTATTTATTACGGATCCTTGATGTGTACCCAATTTTTAAAACAAAGATTCTTTTAAGAAGATAAAGAACTAACTATCGCCAAAAACTCAACATCTCTAATTATTTAGACAGATATGGGGTGAAACAATTTTGTGGGAACAAAAAGCCATAAGTACCTTCAATGGGCTCTAAAGAGAACCAACTACTCCACGCTTAGCATCTAAACTCATAAGTAACTCTATCATTTCTCGATCTCTGCAAATTTAAAATCCCAAATAATGAGATCCGCAGATGCTTAGCCGATAATTTTTAGATTATCTATGGTTAAGGGAACAAGCTAGGGCTCAACACGCCCGGTCAAGTCAGAATTCTATTCCTACTCTCACCAGCGGAAAGTCAATCAAGGTGTCAAAACATATATTAACTTAGCAAATGCTTCGTCTAATGAAATCAAGTTATGCATATTTAAAGTCACTCAGGGAAACTTGCAAATTCTTGGCCTTGTTAGCTAGAATTCGCATTTTATAGCTTCTTATCTAAGAGACTAGCCAACTTTTCAATCAAAAAGACTTAACAAAAGCTTGAAAAATTTTAAAATTTTTCACATTTTTGCACAATTTTTCATTTTCAAGGAAAAACGGGGTTACGAGAGAAACACAACAGAAATAAGCAAGTGCGGTCAAGTCAAATCGAAGATTACCCTACCCCAGACGAGAACGAAACATTGTCCTCAATGTTTAAAGCAAGGGTATCACGAAAATCTAAAAGCCGTTTATTAAGTATGCTCAAAGATAAACGTTAGTCGATAAGATTAGGATATCGGATTTCCATCAGCAACGATCATGAAACTCGAGTGGAGAAACAAACAATCTTCGAGCACGAGAGTCTTCATATCGGGAAAATCCTGAACACAACATCACAAACAACCAAACACGAGAAATCGAAGAGGCGGACCCCTTCGCGTCACTTATTAGAAAGTAGAAAGAAGATAGATGGATAAGCATGGGGTGCCTCCCACGAAGCGCTACTGTTTTTGATCACCGAGTCGCTAGCTTGACTCGATCCCCGAATTCAATTGTCCATGGGGAAGAAAGTTTGGAGATCCGGGACAACCATAGATGGGATGTCCCCTCCAAAATAATGTTTCACACGATGACCATTCACCTTGAAATTTGGGCCATTGGACTGAGAAAGCTCCACCGCTCCATACGGAAAACTTGAGTGATGGTGAATGGTCCTGACCAACGGGTTTTGAGTTTGCCCAAGAATATCTTCAATCGAGTTAAAGAGGAGAACTTGATCACCAACGTTGAAAACGCGGTTTTTGATTTTAGCATCATGAATCCTCTTAGTCTTCTCTTTGAAAATCAAAGAATTCTCGTAGGCCTGATCCCTAAGCTCGTTTAATTCATTCAATTGAACTTTTCGGTGATCACCCGCGGTCTTAAGATCGAAATTAGCATGTTTCAAGGCCCCGAATGCCTTATGTTCGAGCTCGATGGGCAAGTGACAAGCTTTTCCATACACCACCTTGAATGGGGTGCACCGATGGGTGTCTTGTATGCGGTGCGGAAAGCCCATAATGCATCATCTAACTTATCGGCCCATGAAGCTCGATTTTCCCCTATGGTTCTTTCTAAAATCCTTTTCAAACCACGATTCGAGACCTCAACTTGTCCGCTTGTTTGCGGGTGATACGCGGTAGAAAGACGATGGGTAACTCCATATTTAGCCATAACTTTTGCAAATTGTTCATTACAGAAATGGGTACCGCGATCACTGATGATAGCACGAGGTGCTCCGAATCGGGAAAACAAATTCTTTAAGAACTTAACAACCACTCGGGCGTCATTGGTGGGGAGCGCCTTCGCTTCAACCCATTTGGACAAGTAGTCGACGGCCACGAGGATATACTTATTTCCTTTAGATGATGGAAATGGCCCCATAAAATCGATGCCCCATACGTCAAAAATCTCACAGACTTGAATAGCATTTTGTGGCATTTCATCCTTCTGTGAAATTTTTCCTTGACGTTGGCAAGAATCACAAGATTTGACTAAATCATGAGCATCTCGATATATGGTAGGCCAATAGAATCCGGAATCAAAAACCTTCTTAGCGGTGTAGCTTGCACCATGATGGCCACCAGTGGGTCCATTATGGCAAGCATTGAGAATATCAATAGCCTCTTGGCCATGAACACACCGCCGGATTACTTGATCCGCACAAATCTTAAACAAGTAGGGATCGTCCCAGAAATAATGCTTAACATCTTTGAAAAACTTTTTCTTTTGTTGGGACGACATCCCTTTCACGATGAAATTGCCCGCATGGTAATTTGCAATGTCGGCAAACCATGGGGTGTTCGGGTCTTTCTTAGCAATCATCCCAAGTGTCTCAAGAGGAAATGTTTCCGTAATCTCCTTTTTCTCGAGCACACTTTGATGAGGATTCTCAAGTCTAGAAAGGTGATCGGCAGCCAGGTTCTCCGCTCCTTTTTTGTCAAGAATAGTAACATCAAACTCTTGAAGGAGGAGAACCCACCGAAGTAATCGTGGCTTAGCATCTTGCTTTGCCAAAAGATACTTTAAGGCAGAATGGTCGGTATACACTATGGTCTTTGATAAGACAAGGTAGGGTCGGAATTTCTCAAAAGCATAAACAACGGCCAATAATTCCTTTTCAGTAGTCGTGTAATTGTGTTGGGCCTCAGACAATGTCTTACTCGCATAGTGTATGGGTTGAAAATGTTTCGACTTACGTTGCCCCAAGACTGCCCCAATTGCGTAATCACTTGCATCACACATGAGTTCAAAGGGCAAATCCCAGTCGGGGGCAACTAAGATCGGTGCTTCAGTCAATTTCTTTTTAAGAATGTTAAACGCTTCAACACATTCGTTGGTGAAGATAAACGGAGCATCCTTTTCAAGGAGATGGGTCAGAGGGCGGGCTATCTTAGAGAAATCTTGGATGAAACGGCGATAGAAACCGGCATGACCCAAAAAACTCCGAATACCTTTGACGGTAGTGGGATGAGGGAGTTTAGCTATAACGTCGACTTTAGCTCGGTCGACCTCAATCCCAGATTTTGAAATCTTATGGCCGAGGACAATGCCCTCTCGAACCATGAAATGACACTTCTCCCAATTCAAGACCAAGTTGGTGTCTTCACACCTTTTGAGCATGTGGTCAAGATGAGAGAGGCAAGAAGTGAAAGAATCTCCATAAACCGAGAAATCATCCATGAAAACTTCCATAGACTTTTCGATCATGTCATGAAAAATAGCCATCATGCACCTTTGGAACGTACCGGGAGCATTGCATAACCCAAAAGGCATGCGTCGGTAAGCAAACGTTCCATAAGGGCATGTGAAAGTGGTTTTCTCCTGATCCTTTGGATCGATCGGGATTTGAAAATAACCGGAGAAACCATCGAGAAAGCAATAGAACTCATTCCCCGCTAAACGTTCGAGCATCTGATCCATAAAAGGTAGCGGGAAATGGTCCTTACGAGTAGCATCGTTCAATTTTCGATAATCAATACACACCCTCCATCCGGTGATGAGGCGTGTGGAAATCAACTCATTTTCATCGTTAGCAATGACGGTCATTCCTCCCTTCTTAGGGACACAATGGATAGGGCTAACCCATGAGCTATCGGAGATTGGATAAATGATTCCGGCGTCGAGGAGTTTAAGAACTTCCTTTTTGATAACATCATGAATTTTTGGGTTAACCCTACGTTGTTGTTGAATCACGGGTTTACTATCATCCTCCATCAGAATTTTGTGGGTACAGAAACGAGGATTGATTCCTTTGATGTCAGAAATTTGCCAAGCGATTGCATTTTTGTGTTTTCGTAAGACATCCAAAAGTGCGGTTTTCTCCTCATCTTTTAAGTTTTTAGCAATGATGACGGGAAATTTGTTCGGTTTCTCAAGAAAAGCGTATTCAAGATGAGGAGGTAAATCCTTGAGCTCGGGCTCCGGAGGATTTTCATGAGACGTTTGTACTTCTTTGATTTCGTCAATCATAATTTCTTTCGGAGGGAGTGACGGTAATGGATCTTCATTCAATAATTGCTCAAGATAACGGATATCTCCCTCTGAATCATAAACACCATCATCAATTCCCGGTGGAATCGATTCATCATCAGCAAGAAACTCATCGATCTCTTCCAAAATGAAGTCACCTCCCTCGAACGGAGTGAGAGAGGGGGAAGAATCGGCAATAATAGGCTCAGAAGATGGTTTAACATTTTCAGAAGGAATGGTGGGATTGCCACCCATAAAATCAAGAACTTCTTGAGCATACTCCTCCGTAGCAATATTGAGAACGTCGATTCGATTAATAGAAGCATCATCATAGTTGGAGGAGTATCTCGAAGGATGGTTAATATTAAATGAGACGGTTTCCTTGTTAGCTCGTAAAGTGATTTCTCCTTCATAAACGTCAATCATCGCACGACCTGTTCTTAGAAAAGGCCTCCCGAGAATAAGAGGTACTCGGGGGTCAGCATCAAAGTCAACGACAACGAAGTCGGCGGGAAAATGCAGTGGTCCGACTTTCACATAGACGTCCTCGGCGATTCCTCTCGGAATAGAGGTTGAACGGTCCGCGAGTTCAAGAGTCATCTTAGTAGGTGTGAGTTCCGGGAGAGAAAGTTTGTTATAAATCGAAAGAGGCATTAAGTTAATACTCGCACCAAGATCGGCCAAGGCGGAGCATTTCACTATTCTCGGAAACTCACAAGGGATAAGAAATTTGCCGGGGTCTCCTAACTTTTCGGGAAGTTTCTTGAGGAGCACCGCCGAGCAATTCTCATTCAACGGTGTTTTTGCTATTTCTGCCAACTTTTCCTTATTACTCACTAAATTCTTGATCATAGTAGCAAATTTCGGCATGAGGAGTAAAGCATCGGTGAAACTGATGTTAAAATTCAAGGATTGAACGATTTCAACAAATTTCTCCATTTGGTTTTTGGTTTTATCACGAAGCTTTTGATTATGAAGTCTTGAAGGATAAGGAAGTGAAGGTTTAAGAGTAGTCTTCGGAACATCGGGTTCCGGAATCGGAGTCTGAACGACCGGAGGTGGTAAGGGTGCGGGTTGCACATTTTCTTCAATAACCTCGGTTTCTTGTTCCTCCTCCCTTATCAGCGGAGTAGGAGATGAGGGTCCATCAATAGCCTTACCACTCCGTGTGGTTATGGCTTTCAACTCACCCTTCGGGTTGGGAATGGTATCACTCGGAAGAGAACCCGAAGATGAGGGTTGGCTGACCTTACACAACACAGCATTCAACATGTCTTCGAGTTTATTCTGTGAAGTCTCCAATTTGTTGTTCTGAAGTCGAATCTCATTCCTAAACTCATTGCTCTGTCTAGTTAACGAAGATTGAAACTCGTTCCTCAAACTCGTAATCTGATTTTGCATAGTGTGGATGGTAGAATTGGTGTTTTGAACATAAGTTGTGAAGTCATTTGGAGGCAAAGGTGAAGCTTGATAGCTTGGGTTGTGATATACTTGATTGTAGTTAGCTCCTTGATTTGGGTATTGATTTGGTGGAGCTTTGAATTGGTTTTGAACATTTGGTCCACGAACTTGATTCTGATTAAAACGATTCTGATTGTTCGATGGAGAAAATCCCGGAGGTACCATTTGATTACTAACACGAGGATTCGGTTCAACTTGAGAACGGTATTGGTTACCTCCGGTTACGGCATTAGCATTGAAAGGATGTCCATCGGTGGCGGTACAATTGTAGTAGGCATGCGGGCCACCACAAGTAGTACAAGTCGTTTCCACCGCTTTGACTTGAGCGGGTGGAGAAGAATTACTCTTAACCAAAGCCTGGATCAAATCCGTAAGCTTATCAATCTTAGCATCGGTGCTAGACGTATTTCCGTGAGACGAGGACGATGGTGTACCATTCACTCGGGCAGCAACCGATTTGCTACGTGATGTACGAACTTTAGATTTGTTCTCAATAATGGACAAGGCATCTCTCGTTGATCGGGTCAACAAATTACCACCCGCGGCGGCATTGAGAGAGTCTTGATCGTTCTCATTCAAACCGTTATAGAACGTATCAAGTTGGTGCAACTCAGAAAAACCATGATGGGGACATTGCCTAAGCAAATCTTTGAATCGGTCCCATGCCTCACTAAATGATTCATCAAATCTTTGTGTGAATTTTGTTATTTCATTTTTAAGGCTTGTTGTTTTAGACGGTGGGAAGAATTCGTTCACGAATTTTGATACTAAATTCTCCCATGTGGTTATCGATCGAGGGGGTAGTTTTTCGAGCCAAATCCGGGCGGCCCCTCGAGTGAAAATGGGAAGAGGAGTAGCTTGATAGCCTCTTCCGGAACGTTACGGTACTTGATCGTAGACGTGAGCTTGTTGAATCGTCGGATATGAGAGTGAGGATCGTCTCTCTCGAATCCGTAAAATTGGCTTGATGAAACCAAATTTATCAATCCGTGTTTAAGCTCGAAGTTATCGGCAACGATTGCCGGGACGACGATGGCTTCTCCATAACCCTCGGTGGGTGCTTGGAGTTGCTCTAGCATAGATCGGTTGTCCTCCGCCATTTCGATGATGGGCGGGGCTTGATTAGTTCGAATCTCGGGTTCGACTAAGGGAGCACGTCTATTTCGCCTTCGCGGAATTGTAGCGGCTTCGCGTATCGGTTTGTAGTTATTAGAACGAGTGCGCATGCACTTTCAAAAACCAGGGCAATTAAAACGAACGGTATTCGAAAACACAGTGAACTTAACCAATAATCCCAAGTGAATAAATCACCTCTATAAGACAAACGCACAAGCAAGCGGAGAAGCTTTTTTAGGTCAGCGCGAAGCTTATTAAAAACCCGCTTCTTTACAGCCGCAATTTAATGTCAGGCCGTCCTTATACCCACCACACAGTTTGTTTGTCCGATAGAAATAAATAAATCCACAAGCGACACAAAGGCAAGTTTTTGATCTTTAGTTCGGGAACTTATAATGATAACACCTCCGTTGAGAATGTTATATAATTGATGTCTTCTATTTATTAGCAAAAACAAAGAGAAAATCTTTTTGTATTTTTAATCTGATATATATATATATACAAAAGAAAAAGGAAAATATTTTTTACTTTTTATATTTATAGAAAAATAGTAACTTCACGAATGAAGGATCTCGAGTCACTAATCGTCAAACCTCAAACGATATTGTCGTGACACAACCTCCCCGGCAGCGGCGCCAAAAATTGATTTCAGTGACAAAGCAACGTCAAGCTTAACTCACACAAGCTAGCCACTTGTGAATGACTAACCGTAAGAAGCTTATAACGGCTCGGACACTGATTCTTTGATAATGAAGGCTTAGGGGTTATGTGTATTGATAAAAACCTCAATATCGATATCAAAAATAATCACGAAGATAGATTCAAATTCCTTTAGGAAAAAGAATAATAAATCAAATCCCGTGTGTGATTGTGTATACGGATTAGACAACCCGAATCGTTTTCCCAACGAGGCGTGAATTGCCAACGTCGTTCTTGGTTTGGAATTTAATGCTCGATGTTTTGATTAGTTTGATTTTGATTATTAAACTACGGGAGTGGGGAAAGTAATTAAGGGAATCTATTTTACGGGAAATCCTAAGTGCGAATTATAACTAAAACGTAATAAATAGAACGTAATTAAAATGCAAATACGTCTAAATTATACCCTAAAAATGCCTAAAATTACTTTTATACTAAAAATGAAATGCAAAAACTAATTTAGAATTAAAACTATTTTTTTGGATTTTTCTGGATTTTATTTAAATTAAAAACTAATTTTTAACTATTTAAACTAAATTAAAATTCTAAAAATTATGAAACTTAAGGAGAAAATTATGAAACTACTTTTATAAAATCTAAAATATCATAAGAGACTTTTTAAAACTATTTTTTTATTTTTCAGATTAATTTTCTATTTTCTACTAATTTAAAACTATTTTAATCTAATTTAAATTGTGAAAAATACCAAATAAAAAGGGAAAAATATGGAAAAATCTTTTTTATGCTTTTTCTATTTTTCTTAAACTGAGAAAAATGAAAAATTATTTTTTGGAACTTTTTCTCAATTAATAGCAATTAAAGCTAATTAAAAGTGATTAAAAACTAGTTTAAATCTAGAAAAATAGCAAACAGTGACCAAAATTAATGAAAAATTCAGGGAAATGCTAAAATGCTATTCTGATCCTAGGAAAAATGTCAAATATGATGATTATGTGGAGGAAATAAAGGCTGCAGTGTAAATGGAGTTCAAATAAGCACTAAGAAATAAGCAAACAAGCTACTTAAGCCACCAAACTTCTACAGGGCCTAAATTACACTATGACCACTCTAAATAAGCTAACTATTGCTACTCCTAACCTCAAATAAGCAATTCACCAGTGATTGAGCTAACTGCACACTCAACCAAAAACAGCAAACAGGTCCTATGTTTGAGCTTATGCACTAGCTTATCCAGAGAGCTTTAGCTAAAAACAAATATGAGGTCTTATAGACCACCTAGCAGACTACACCTGAACCAAAAATCAGACCCTAACAAGCCTTATTGACCCCTGTGCAGATGCTGCAAGTTCTGCATAAATCAGGTATTTGCACCATTTTGACTTTTTGAAACAGATTGATATATTGACTTTTGTGGATTTTGAGATCAAATGATTTACTGATGTTAATGAAATATGATTAAGTGAAGTTTTAGCAAGCTAGATAATCAAGTTTTAAACCTATGTGAAGGATTTAAGTCAACGATTTCAACAGATGTGCATACTAGAACAGTTAGAATGAAAATTTGACTTTTAGACTAATTTATTGCAAGTAGACTACTAAGATGATAATGACTAAGCTACTAGAGACTATTGCAACAAGTTTTAACTAGTAACTAACAATCCAACTAAGTTTAAATAGACAATCCAAACACCCTTTTATAGACTTGTTGTGCAAAAATACTAACCAAATATCAAAGAACAGATCATTTTCACATCACAACAGATCCAATACATCACAATAAGGCTATAGAGACAGAAATAATCACTACTATAACAGATATAATGAAAATTAAACCTGCTACTGTTTATGAGCTAGAAATGAGACTTAAAGCACACTTACAAGAAATCCATAGCCACAATGGCTTGTAAACCAGCAAAAGAACCACTAACCTAACCTATTCAACCCATATCCATCATCACATCAAACCATAGACAATTTTTTTACCAAGATCACCACCACAGTTGACTTTCGTTGACTTGATCTTTTTGTGAATGTAAATGAAAGTGAGGGACAGTGAGGTGCAATGTAAGCTCACAAAAGCTATAATAAGCTAAGATGAGCTTATTCCATAGTTCAAAAGAGCTTATTGATTATTTTTAAAACATAAATGCAAGATAAAATTCAAGAGCTTGGAACTTTTATTAAAACTGAAAAGAGGTTACAATACAATAAAAGCTTAATAAAACATTTAGAAAAATACTGAAAATTAAAGACAATAAGCTAAAATTAAAACTAGGATTGCACGACTTCAAATGATGAGCAAAAGGGTCCTTTTATAGCCTTGAGGAGAAGGTCTTGGATGCCTTTGAGAAGAGCCTAGAAGGCTTATTCTGAGCCACTCATTCCTTCCATCATCACTGCAGCCAATCAGATTACACCATTTCACTCAATGAGGTGTCTAAGCCAATAGCCGAGCTCCAAAATGCCACGTAGGCTGCTATTCTGACATGTCAGCTGAAGATAAGGCTTCTAGAAGGTCTTGATAGATGCTAGTACCAAGTTTGGTGTTTGGGTGGTGTAACGGGTGTGTTTGGTTGGGGAAGAAGGTGGAGGAGATTGGGCACTGCTTGGGGCGCGTTGGATATTTAATTATATCTTAAAAATTGTTGACCGGTGGTTTGCTTTGACTCTAGTAATTGGGTTGGGGTTTTAATAATAGGGTGGCCGGGTATTATTTGGGTTTGTATTGGGTATAATTCATGGATTGGGCCGATATGTATTAAGTGGATAATGGATTGGATCATGGACTTGGATAATAACCATAGGCAATATTAGGGACCAAATATGTCAAAACTGAATTTTGAGGGGCCAAACTTGTGAATTCTGAAAATCTCCTCCAAGGACTGAATTTGACAATCTTCAAATAGACCAAGGCTAATTTGCAAATTTCTGAATCTTCAAGGGTCATTTCTGACAAATGCTGAAACTTGAGGGACTGTTTCTGACATTTCTTCAAACTTTGATCAAATCTTCACAAATCATCCTTAGAGATTAGAAATCTTCCAAAATGCATAATTCTGACCTTCCGGCTCAGCTTAAGCCCTCTTAATCTCTCGTGCTCGGATTTATGTCTGATTTGGTTCCTTTTTGCGTGTTTTTACATATCCGTACCTGCACAAGCACAAACTCAAGAAAACCACAAATATTAGCAATAAACGGCTCTTTCTTGGTTATTTTGGGTCTATTTTGATAAAGAAAAGGTATGTGTTTTAGCACATACCAAACAGATTCAAGCTCAGTGCAACACGATCAGAAAGTTGAAAGCCCAAATCTCTCAATTAAAGGGTGAAACGAACAATATGGCAGGCTCCCAAATGCCTCCTCCTTTAGATTCTCAGAATTCTCAAACTTTTCATCTTCAAAACTTAGTTGATGCCTTACAAAAGGAAAACAAGAGTTTTCTAGAAGAAAATGAAAAGTTAAACGACATTTTAAAGAGTTATATGATTCAATAAAAGTCACCCGTGACCAAAACAACAAAAAAATAACGTCTTTACAAAAGGAAATTGAGAATCTTAGAAGTCGTGGAAATGGGAAACGCCACTTGTTTTCAATAAGAATGTTGTCTCAAAGTCACCCTTAGATTGCAAATACACTGTGATGCTTAAATATATTCCTCCTCATCTCAGGAATAATGAACATGCTTTTCATGAATACTGTGCTCACCTTAAGGATAGTCTAGAATGTCCCCGTGAGATTGTCGAAGAGGATTTCATTAACAAACCTCTTGATAGTGAAATTAGGTTTGCTTGCCTCCAGGCCAAACGATCTCAAGAGTTGCTAGAATGTGTAATTGCAACATGTCCCAAATCCTTAACCTTAGGTGCAAAAGGCAAAGCTGTGATGCCTTGTTCTATGCCTAGTGCCAAGCAGGAAATCCGCTCTATGCCCAGTCTTAAGAAAGGAAACACTAATGTGCCTTCAAGTAGTTCAGATTCCGGATATGTTAGTGCTAAGAAAGTGAACTTTAGTGTCCCGCAAAAAGCTCAAATCACAGCCTTAAGAAAGTATACACTAATGTGCCTTCTAGTACTTCAGATCCTTGCACATCAAGTTCAGGAATGCAAAAGTTAGATCAACCAACTAATGTTCCCATTCCATCTACAGGAGTAATCAGTGACTTTAAAGCGAGCAGGTCAAAGTCTCAAGACAATACAAGGAATGATAGGACCTTGCAAGCTAAGAATGTGTATTGGAAGAGAGTAGAAGACCAATCTAGGAACATTAAGATTGAGTTGAATAAAACGAATCGTGTTGATTCTAGTATTAGCCTTAGGCGTACTGTAATTAATTCGAATTCTGATACTATTTGCAAACCTTGTAATGATGTCTGCTTGAATTATGTTGCTAATCATGAATGTGGTGTGAATGCTTTGTCTAATGCTGTCAAATGCCCGTTAAAATTGTTAATGCTAATGATCGTGCAAATAAGGCAAAAAGGAAAAAACGAAAGATTGTTAGAAAACAAAGTGGAAACCCACAGAAGAACTTTTATAAAGATAGGTTATTATTGGATACCTTTTGGCCATAAGAATAATCAGCTTTGTTCTCAAACTGCTAAGATTATGCCCACTAGAAAATGGATGCCTACCTGGTAGAACTATTCCCTTAAGAAGTGAACATACTTTGAATAGGTCAAATACGACACCAAAGATTGCATCTATTCCCAATGATTCCATTGCTTCTACTTCGATATGGATGTTTCGTTTCGATGTGGGTGTTCCACCATTCGTTACTAACCAAGTGGAACCCATTCTTGCATGGGGATCCCAATTATCTAGTTATCCATTCTTGTCTGTGTTCAATTGCAGATCATTCAAATCGCTTCGGTACCTGGACTCAGCCGTTCCAAGCATATGACAGAGACCGTCGCGGCTCATGAACTTCGTGAGCAAATTCATCGGGACAGTTAGATTCGGTAATGATCATTTCGGTGCAATTAAGGGTTATGGTGATTATGTTGTTGGTGATAGTGTTATCTCTAGAGTATACTATGTGGAAGGTCTTGGTCATAATCTGTTCTCTGTCGGTCAATTCTGTGACTCTGATCTAGAAGTAGCCTTCCGAAAACATACTTGTTTTGTTAGAGAACTTGATGGTAAGGAACTTTTAAGAGGAACTCGTGGTTCAAATCTTTACACCATCTCTATAGATGATATGATGAAGTCTTCTCCAATTTGCTTGCTGTCAAAAGCTTCTAAAACAAAGTCATGGTTATGGCATCGACGTCTCAATCACTTGAACTTCGGTACCATCAATGATCTCTCCGTAAAGGACTTAGTTGTAGGTTTACCTAGACTAAAGTATGAAAAGGATCATCTTTGTTCAGCATGCCAATTGGGAAAAGCAAAAAGTATGCCCATAAACCCAAACCTACTAACTCTGTCACAGAAGTTCTTCATATGATTCATATGGATTTATGTGGACCAATGGGAGTGCAGAATATCTTTGGGAAGAAATATGTGTTAGTTGTGGTTGATGATTACTCTAGATTCACCTGGGTCAAGTTCTTAAGGACAAAGGATGAAACTCCTCATATCATCATCAAACTCATCAAACAGTGCAGTTCGACTTAACAAAACCGTAATTATCAACGCACAATGGAAATGAGTTTGTCAACAAACAACTTAGTGAATTCTATGAAAGCGTTGGAATCACCATCAAAGAAGTGTTCCACGAACTCCTCAACAGAACGGTGTAGTTGAAAGTCTAAATCGAACTCTTGTTGAAGCCGCTAGAACAATGCTGATTTACTCAAAGGTTCTAATGTTTCTCTGGACTGAAGCAATTGCCACTGCATGCTACACACAAAATCGCTCCCCGATTCACACTGTCATGGAAAAACTCCATATGAACTTGTCCACAACAGAAAACCTAATCTCTCTTTCCTTCGTGTGTTTGGTGCATTGTGTTATCCAACCAATGAGGGTCAAGACTTAGGTAAACTTAGGGCTAAAGCGACATTGGAGTATTGTAGGATATGCACCAAACAAAAGGGATACCGAATCTACAACAAAAGAACCCGAAATATCATGGAAACAATTCACGTTACGTTTGATGAGTTGACCGGTCAAATGGCTCCTGGACACTCCAGCTCAGACCCGCACTTCAAAACAGTCCCATTGGTTCATCCCTTGTTCCAAACTCTTCTCAAGAAACTCCATATGTACCTCCATCCGAAGATGATTTAAAGAAATTGTTTGATCCTATGTTTGATGAACTATATGATTCAATTACTAATGAGGTGTTGATCCCTACAACAGAGGATGCTCATATTCCTGTGAATGAAGTCAATCTTTCAGTCTCAATATCTTTAAGTCAAGAAGCACCTCCTGATCCTTCGCATCTCATCAACAAATCATCATTCTTCAAATGTACATCATGGAAATGTTTTTGGCATCAATGATGAAGTTAATCCCTTTGCTACTCCTGAAGATGCTCCATTTGAAAACATATTTGCTCCTGAATCATCATCCGAACCATCTTCTTCAGGAGACATCGACTCAGCTACCTCAGTCCCTCAACAATTGCCACATGAACACCTCGAAAATGGACTCACGATCATCCATTAGACAACATCATTGGAAATCCCTCTCGTCCTGTATCAACCCGGAAACAACTTGCAACCGATGCCTTATGGTGCTTCTTCAACTCCTTACTATCTAAGATCGAACCAAAAGATGTTAAAACCGCCATGAATGAAGACAGCGGTTCAATGCCATGCAAGAAGAAATTCATGAGTTTGATCGACTAGATGTATGGGAGTTAGTACCGCCTCCGATGTGCTATGATTATTGCTCTTAAAATGGATCTTCAAAGTGAAACTTGATGAGCATGGTGATGTGTTGAAGAACAAGGCTCGATTAGTTGCTAAAGGATACCGTAAAGAGGAGGGTATTGACTTTGAAGAATCTTTTGCTCCTGTTGCTCGAATCGAGGCAATCAGAATCTTTTGGCTAATGCTGCTAGTAAGAACATGGTAGTCTATCAGATGGATGTGAAAACGGCATTTCGAACGGAGATCTTAAAGAAGTCGCTACGCCACCAACCCTGGGATTTGTGAATCAAGAGCATCCTACTCACGTTTATCGTCTGAAGAAGGCTCTTTATGGTTTAAAGCAAGCTCCAAGGGCATGGTATGATACACTGTCAAAGTTTCTTCTATCAACCGGATTTAGCAAAGGAGCAGTTGATCCTACCTTGTTCACCAGAAGTCGTGCAAACATTTAACTCATGTTCAAATTTATGTTGATGATATTATTTTTGCCTCGACAGACCCAATGGAATGTGATCGCTTTTCAAATGAAATGAGTTCAAAATTTCAAATGTCAATGATGGGACAAATGTCATTTTTCTTGGGATTACAAATTTCACAAAGTCCCGGAGGCATTTTCATAAATCAATCTAAATATGCAACAGAGATTTTAAAGAAATTTGGATTTGATTCAAGTGAACCTGTTGACACCCCCATGATTGATCGAACCAAACTAGATGAGGACCACTCATGGATCATGATTGACCAAACGAAATATCGTAGTATGATTGGATCCCTGATGTAATTCACTGCTAGTAGACCGCATATCTTGTTCGCTCTGTTTGCATGTGTGCTAGATACCAGTGCTAAGCCTACTAAAAACACCTTGAAGCAGTTAAACGGGTCTTTCGGTATCTCCAAGGAACCATCAATATGGGACTTTGGTACCGAAGGACACCGGTATGTCACTAACAGCCTATGCAGATGATGATCATGCAGGTTGTCAAGATACTGCCGGCACGTCTGGAGGTGCTCAGTTTTTGGGTGATAAGCTTGTGAGCTGGTCTTCAAAGAAGCAAATGAGTACTTCTATTTCCTCTACAGAGGCTGAATACATAGCCATGTCATCTTGTTGTGCTCAAATCCTATGGATGAGATCTCAGTTAACTGACTATGGCTTTGTATTCAACAAAATCCCTTTGTACTGTGATAATAAAAGTGCTATTGCTCTCTCATGCAACAACGTTCAACACTCAAGAGCAAAGCATATCGACATTCGACATCATTTCATCAGGGAACAAGTGGAAAAAAGGTGTGGTGGAACTCTATTTTGTGAGGTCTGAATACGCTAGTTAGCGTTGACATCTTCACCAAAGCTCTTCCAAGAGAACGTTTTGAGTTCATACTTCCCGACTTTAGGCTTGAAAAGCCTTCAACCAAAACACTCAAACGCCTTCGTGAGGAAGACGAGGAGTAAAGGTCTATCTTCATCTATCTCTTGTATATATCTATTCAAAAATCAAAATACAAAATTATAAAACCTTCAAAATCCATAAAAAATTTGAAAAATTAGAAAAATCTTCAAAAAAATATTGTCTTTTGTCATGTTTCTCTATTCGATAATATCTACGGTCTTGATGTTGTCATTCAAAGAATGACACGGGACTTTAGATGTTGTTCGAATTTAAAAAAAAAAATAATAATAATAATAAATATTAATAAAAAAATGAAATAAAAAAATCAAAAAATCAAAAAATCAAAAATTATTTTTGGGAGAAAGAGAAAAAAAAATGATTTATTGTCATTTCAGGCAGTAACCCGCTTTTTCAAAGAAAGAACAGAGCCATTCTTTATCCTGTTTTCAAAATTCCATGCTCTGATTCTATAAACATTTATCCATTTGAAAACTAATGCTTTGAAAAATAACTCAGTCTCTATTTTTGATAATCATCTTGACTTATTTGTCAAAAGATCAATCTCTCAATCAACAACCTATGTCATTGATTGAGGGGGAGAATGATTTCAATTAAATTAAAAGTTATTTGGCATTCAATTGTTTTCAAAAGATATACATGCATGTTTTATCAATGGAGTTTAAAGTCTTTAAATCCGATCATTATCGCTAAAAGCTTTCATAATCAAGTCACAATTCTCCTTAAAGCTTTCAAAATCAATTTAAATCTATAAGAGATCACAAATCTCAAATGATTTGATAATTGTGATCGGGGAGAATGTGTGATTTAAATTGGATTTAAACTGATAATTCGGTAAATGGTTTTATAAGGATGTACAAGCGCCCCTTCCCACATATGACAAACGATTTCAAATTTTCCATGCACATGTTGAGGGGAGCATCTATCTTAAACCTATGATTTGAAACGTGATAACTTATCTCAGCAAGTTCCTCTAGTATGTGCAAAACTCTTTTCAAATCTCGAGGCACATATTGAGGGGAGCAAAATCATGAAAACCTCATCCTTCCCCAAAATGCTTTATCTACTTGATTCGATTAGGGAAGTGATGTTGATATTTTTTTGAAAATGGTAATCAAAGAAGTTAATTTTTTCTCTTGCCTCCGTGTGGAAAACTATTTCAAATACTTGATTCACATGTTGAGGGGTAGTTCTTCTTCTAAAAATATCAAAAACAATTCAGGTACAAAATGCTTTGATAAAATATCATAAGTATCCGATTGATTTTCAAATGGTTCCTATGGCAGATGAACAATACCAAAAAGACCCACCAACTTTACATTATGTATGGTGATATAAGGACGATAAGGTTAGGTATGTGTTCCCATGATCCGCCAGAACCAGAGGGATCTACCCAAGGACTATCCACTAGTTAGTGTAGAGTTCTTAGGTATGATGATAAAAGGAGAAAAATGAGATATGGGAAAAGTGCGGACTAAGACTCGAGCTAGTAATCTGGAATAAACCCAACAAGGTTCTTGCTATGAAGTCTCGGTTAGCTAAAATCAGGGGTTGAAGAATGAAAAAGAATTGAATGAGAAAAGGGTGAAAACAAATAGCCCTCCATTTATTCAACCTTAGGGCATAAACCGGGTTCAATTCATATGCTACTGATGGTAACATCGGTATTGAAGACAAGACGCCATGGACCCAAAGGACGACAGCACTTCAACTTTCCAAACCACTCAAGTTCCTCTTAAAAGGACTTGTTTCATTCTCACAGGGAACCAACATTATCTATCGACTTTCTCTTAGAGATTGTTGATATTGAAGAAGGAGACCTTCTCCTAGTCTCCGATATAGGATCCAAATATGCACAAATTGAGTCTAGAGCCACGAGATCATCAATAAATCTCATTAGGACACTTTCAATGAAGACTCTCTGTTTCACACAATGTGGAAAGAGAGATTATATCTTGAGATTCCTACGCATTATCCTTGTGGTATTGCCGTAACATCCGAAAGTGATATGCAACATACTCACAATGAAGATGGAAAGCCTTCTCGAGCCAACATCTAACAAGCTCCTGGTAGGTGGCATGTGAGATCTATTATACAGATCAACCATGTGACAACCGAACGTGAAACAATGGGCGATATCATTCTTTGAATCAATCCCGGTTCAGTTATGGATTGACGGATACCTTTGAAAAACCGGCCTTTGTGCTTTAAAACTCTTTTCATTAGCACGTCGACCGGTACTAATTTTTCAAATCAAAAGGTGTTTTATGATTGATAATTGATTTTCATTAAAACCTTCGCTATATTGCAAAAACAATTTCTATTGAGTAATACACCATTGTTTTCAAATCTCTTTTCATCAATCGCTGGACGTAAATTCACTGGTTCACTCATTCGTTGTCTTCTTTGAGACGCTCTTGAGAACAAAGCTAGAGCAAATTAAAACCCCGTCAAGGAAATTCTTCGAATTATACCCGATCACAGCAAGTACTTGTACCGATCAACGGGAACCGTGGGCCGTGTACCTCAATTCATCGAAAGTGTTCAAAGACACTTTCGTGCGCTTTATTGCTAACTGTCTTATGCAGGTACACCCCGACGCTTGCAGTACCTGATCGAATGAAGCGGTCAATCCATAGCTGCATGCTCACCTAACACATTCATCTCAAAAGAAATCATGATTAGTGCATCAATGACTCTGATATTATCACTCCATGCTTCGCTACGCCGCCAATATCATGAATCAACGAATGCTTCCGCTACTCTGATGAGAATATATCATGATTCAAAATGTGAGCATGTCGTCCAATGTCACAACATCACATAATACCAACACCATAATGGATGTATCAGAGATTTTCTATTAGCCGATGATCTCAAAAGTCGGCTCAACATTATTATCACGTGGATCATTAAAAGACCTCCACTTGGATTAACCAAACATGCAATGAGTGGAATCAATGACTACAAGCTTCGGAGCAAAGTACTACATCAAGAATGCAAGATCAATTGTTAATGTAATATCTGATTGTATTCAATGTCATTTTAGTATATGGTTGAGGTGACCTCCCTTAGGGGGAGATTGTTAGGAATTAGAAATTCCCGGTAATAAAGAGTCGGTCACCTCAAGTATATGTAATCGTTAGAATGCTCGTAGTCATAGTTATATTTAGTTAAGTAGTATTTTGTTAAGTAACACCGTGGAGGACGGACGGGTCTTTACCCACTGTATGCCCGATCCACGTTCCGCTGTATGGTGTTTTATGTAAGACTATAAATACTCTCTACCACCTAAGGTAGAGAGTTGGAGCTCATAATAATATCTTTCACTTTCTCTCACTAAGTTCCCTAAACCTCTAACATTCTCTCTCTAGAATTTCCACTTATACCACTTGTGTTAATGGTTTGATGTGTTTGTGAAATCCAATATCCAACAATAGTCCTCCTTTTAAACTATCACTATAAATTAGGGGTGTTTATCCGTTCGGTTATCGGGTTGTTTGGTTTCGTTAAATCGGTTATATTTTTATTCGGTTCAACATGAAAACCGAACCAAACCGAATCCTAGAATTAAACCAAGCGTTTAAATAAAAACTTAATATGAATTAACTTTCGTTCTTGGGTGACCTAAAGTCTTAAACTGATAAAACGGAAAAACGGATCTAACGCAGTAATTTAAAACGAAGTAAGAACGTAAGAAAACGTAATGGAACGTAAGAATTGTACAATATGTAAAACATATGAAAGTGATGAAAAACGGATCTAAGACGTCTAAAATAGATGAAAACGGCTAGAAACGGACGAAAACGGTCAAAACCATACAAACGGACTAAAACATGAAAAAACCCAAATACAAAGTTGTAAACACTGGACTAAAACCCTGTAAACAAAAACTAAACTTATAAAACGGGATTAAAAAGGACAAAGTCGTAAAACGGTGGAAAACGTTGAAAAAGACGCAAACGCAGTAAAAACGCATGAAAAGTAAAGAAAGCGTATGCATTTAAAACGGCGAAAAAGTCTTCAAACATATGAAATGGCTATTAAAACGGATTAACGACTTATTAAAAACGAACTAAAGCGGACGACGATGAGCAAGAACGTGAATAAATGTACGAATATGTAAAACAGATTGAAAACGGACGGAAGACGTCTAATATAGATGAAAACGGCTAGAAACGGACGAAAACGGTCAAAAACTTATACAAACAAATGATTAAAACATGAAAGCGACAAAGTGATAAAACAGGGGGACTTTAATTTAAATGTAAACAAAACGAAACGGATTAAAAAGGACAAAGTCGCACGAAAAAAAATGGTGGATAAACGTAAAACGTGATAAAAAGACGCAAACGAAAACGTATGAAAAAGTGTAAAAGTGTAAGAAAGCGTTATGAAACGGCGAAAAAGTCTTGAACATATGAAAATGGAATCGAAACGGATTAAACGGACAAAAAACGAACTAAAGCGGACGGAACGAGTAAGAACGTAATAAAATGTACGTTAATATGTAAAACAGATGAAAAACGAGAAGACGCCTAAAATAGATGAAAACGGCTAAACAGAGAAACAGACGAAAATGGCCGGTCAAAAATGACAAACCTAAAATGAAAAGTGGTGAAAATAAACAAAAACGAAAACGTATAAAAACGGACAAGTCGTAAGCAAACGTGGAAAACGATAAAAACATGCAAACGTGTAAAAACGTATGAAATGTGTAAAAGTAAAAACGTACAAAAACGGACGAAACATATATGAAAAGACAAACGAAACGTAAAAACGTGAAAACAAGAAAACATGTACAAAACTAAGAAAACGTAAGAACACCGGACGAATTTAAAACGTATAGGACGACTACTCAAAACGGACGAAAACGCACAACGGGTTGTGTTACCGCCCAACGATCTAACGCAACCCTAAACACAGTTTCACATAGTGTTTTGAGTAAGACACGCGAGTTAATGATTTTATGTCATCCCGAAATGTGAAAATTAACGCCTACCCTTAATAACTTTAATACAGTTCATATAACCTTCACACTATAACTATCTTACACCTACCGCCTGCAACCCAACATGACGGTGATAATGGCTAGTTCACATGGTAGGTAGGGTATTACGTTATCACTGGTCACATTCATTAATGGGTATTTGACATAATATGGGTCAAAAGCATTGGGTTATAGTTGCTTAGAGTGTCATGTTACAACATGATTCAATCAATAGTATATATAATATTATACTATGAAAATCCACCAAATGGTCAATTTGTCTGGCACCGAGAATGAAATCCCAATTTGGTAAAAAGAAAGTCAAAACACAATATTTTCCGAAATATGAGATATTCCCAGGTCGCTTTTAAGTCCCAACGGAGTGTGAATGGAAATTCGCTCTGGTTCGTGATCGGGTGATAAAGAATATTGAAAGATATTTGGATTTTGTGAATAAATTTATGAAACATAAACTAAAAAAAAAAAAAAAAGAAAAAGAAAAAAGAGCAAGGTTAGATCAAGTGGTTAACACTCTTGCCTCTGGAGAAAGAGTTCAAGGGTTCGATCCTACCCTCTCAAGTAAGGCCGGAGGTCCTTTTCTACCTTTGGTAGTGTTGGAATCACTCCTAAACAGTATTTCAAGTATTTATATTTCATATGTAATAGGTAGCTTTATTATGGCCTTTATGTTTGTTTAAGGTCAAGCTTATGTAGAAGGCCCATAAGCTTAGGCCCAAGCCCAATAAGGAATAAGGAAGGAGAGGGAGTGTTGCCCTAGCTCCTTGCCTATATAAACTATGTAATAACCCTCACTTGAGGGTTGGTTGTTCAAGTTTTTTTTTCACACATATTCTACGCCAACCGATATTATATCGTGTGTGTGTGTTTGATACTTGTTCAATCGCCTCATCTCCTTTCTATAACTTGTGTTTGTAAAACTAGTGACCTAACAGGTATCAAGCCAAATAGTTGGGTGTACTCGTTTGTTTTTGAAGTTTTGGTTTTGGGTCTTACGCGTAAAGATAACACAATCTTTGGTTATCTTAAAAACTCGTTTTTTACACTTTTAATCCAAGATTCTTGTACTTTCAATGTTTTGAGGTGTTAAAATACTTGTTTTTGGCAAAAAGTTTCAAACTTTACGCGTGGATTTACGTTTTTAAGCTTGTTTTTGTTAGTGGGTGTCGTTCTAACCGAACCCGCTTAGCGCTTTGGTACATCAAAATTCACATTTTTGTGTTCTTTTGGTACTATTGAAGCTATTCCATAACAAAATCTGGTTTAGAAACACATTTGGGCAAAATCACAGTTACGAGTAATCCTACGCGTATCAAAACCCTAAAATTACGCGTAAGATTATCCTTGGTTTGATCTTCATTTTCCTGGTTTATTCCGTGTTTTCTTACTTGGATAAGTCTGAAAATACGCCGACTTTGGATATCTTTTGCACTGTGAAGTGTAAAAGATCATTTGGGCAAAACCCTAAAATTACGCATAAGCATAAGCTTACGCGTAGAAATTCTACGCATAAGATTCACTTTACGCGTAAACTAAGGTCTACGCATAAGGTAATCCTACGCCTAACTTTCTACGCATAACTTTTGTCTACGCATAACTTTAGTGCTTTTATCCTACTTACGCCTAAGCTAAAACCTACGCGTAACTCCTCATTGTTACGCGTAACTTTTGGTGTTTTTACGCATAAGTGCTACTTGGTTCTTGTTCTTTCTACGCCTAAGGACACTTCATCAACAAAGGTTCATTCGACTACAAAGATCCATTTTACCACACAAGTTTTTCAACATGTCACAACCACCATACTCTAACTATTTCCCTTACACTTATCCTCAACGACAACAACAACTAAGTCCACAACATCAAGAATGGAATCAACAACAAGCAATTTATCAACAACAATTTAATCAACAACATACTCCACAACTTGCTGCAAATCCACAACCTCAAATGGTTCAACCACCACCAAGTCTTCAAGTTCAACCATACACAAATGAATTCAATCAACATCCATCAAGGAACACTATGAAGGAACCCACTTGGTTTGCAAAGATGTGTGAAGCTTTAAGCAACCAACAATCAATTCATGAGGCTGGATCACTTGATAGACCTCCAATGCTCACTCCAGGAAACTACGATCAATGGGTGATAAGGTTCTTTAGGTTTTGTGATCTAAGAAGCCACATGGAAAGTTCTTAAAGAAGGTTATCTTAGAAGGTCCATTTGAGATGCCTACTATCATTGTACCCTGAGATCCAAATGCCATTCCACCAAGAGATGAACAAACAAACATTGCTACGCAAGTGTGCATTTAAATCCCAGAACTTCTACACTATGAAGCCGATGAACTTGCAATGGAATACATCCTCTTAGGATTACCAAACCCAATTCTTCGTAGTGTTGATGCTCAAAAGACTGCACAAAAAATGTGGGATCATATTCGTCGTCTTATGGAAGGATCTACTCAATCAGAGGATTTGGAATCCAAAATTTACTTGGCTTATGAACACTTCATGATTGAACCTCGAGAGACACTAGAGTCTTATCATCACCGATTTTCAGACATCATCAATGATTTGGATAAACACAACATCATCATGCCAAGAATTGCAGTGAATACTAAGTTCCTAAGTAGTCTTGGTCCTGAATGGGAGAAGTATGTCATTTTTCTCCGTCAAGCTAAGAACATGCATCATTCTACCTACGGATTGTTGTACGATTACTTGAAACCTCATGAAAAGGAAGTTGATCCGGAAAGGATTCTCCGTGCTCAAATTGCTCCACCAACACATCCGGAAAATCAACAACAACATGCCTTATATGCTCAAAAGCTTATTCTCCTCAACAGCAACTCAACCAAATGCTTCAAACACACCTTCATAGCAACAACCTCAACAAAATCAATTGGTTCCATACAACAACAATGCTCAAGCATATGTCGCTGAAGCTAATGAGGAAATCGATCCGTTCAAGCATTGCAAAAGGATTTGTGATGATTGCTAATGCTTTTGGCCGTTACACCAACAAATCCAACAATCGGATTCGTTCCTCATCTAACACACGGACTCAAGCTGTTGTGAACAATGGACGTGTTGAAGTTCGTAATCGGATTATGGTCGCCGATGGGCGGTGGTCAAGGGTTTAATGTGTGGGTAGGAATAACAATGAGCTCCATGGTGGAACAGGAAATGCTCAAAATCGGGTTTAATGGTCTTCGATGCTACAACTGCAATGAGAAGGGACACCTGGCTAATGCATGCCCAATGCCAAGGACTCGGGGGCGCTTATTTCAAAGAGGCTTTACTTTTGGCTCTTAAGGATGAAGTCGGTGGAACTCTCACGACAAAGAACAAAGCTTTATGGCAAATGCCGACTCTGATGATGATATGGAGGACTTACAGTGCCAATGCACCAAGTTATGTTGATGGCTAATATGCATGCGTTACACATGAGTGACACAGGCCCAGTGATGACACGATGGCTTGTCTCAGGTACCGAACAAACCATATTTATCTCTCGATCTCATATCTCCGCCAACATCTCGAATCCGCAAGGCTCAGAATGTTCAAAATGAGTCGTCCACATCTCATTTCGACGATTTTCAACTAGACCCAGTAGTTATATTTGACGATCAAGATGACCAAACAGTTTCCCTTGATAATCAAATTGACTCCGTGGTTATACTTGAGGATCTAAATAATGATAATGTTGTGACTCACACTGAACACTGAACTTTGCCTCATCCGATTTTGCTCGCTAATACAAGACCAACAAACCATAGTGGAAGAATGTCGTGCAATTAATCAGGACTTGAAAAGTAAAATGCACTGTTAACAAAGGATTTTGAATGTTTACAAAAGCAACTCAACTTTTTCAAAACTCAAGAAAAACGGAAAACGGTTTTGAAGCAGCCTTTGCCAAATCTTATCAAAATGAAAAATATTTAGAAAGACAGATGCGTGATCTAGCCGCTTCGAAGAATGCTTTGTTGTCTAAAATAGAACAACTGAAACATGAACATAAAAAGCAAATTCACGCTCTCACCTTGGAAAATCAAAAAGCTAAGGCTGAGTTGTTAACTTGTCAAAAACAGTTCTCTGCATACAAAAAGCATTCAACGAAACGAATAGATGATCATCTTGAAGAAATCATCGGCTTGCAAAACAAACTTAAAGAGTTTAAAACTGTTGTTTACAAACATGGAGAGTCGGTCACAGCCATTGAAAAGTTTACTTTAAAACCAAATCCGAATGGATATGGACCGAATCTTGCTGATTACAAACCTAAGCTTTCAACCAAAGAAATTCAAACCAAATCCAAGTTTCCAAAGTGCACAATATAAAATTGATAATTCTGTTATGAATGTTGTTGAATATCATCGTCAAGAGGAATTAGATGCATAAGACGAGAGTCGATCAAAATTAAAAACTGTTGTTTACAACAAACCTTTTAATTATTCAAAACCGTCACTTTCGTCACACCAACGGATTCTTCTAACACACCAAGAGTTATCATCAAAACACCTGAGTCTTCTATTGTTAATCCCAAACAGACTTTGCACAAACTTATGGTCCTTTACCTTCCATTAGTGAAGTAAACTCACAACCTGAAAATCTAAAAATTCTTCGATATTTTGACATTTTCATGGCTGACCTCAAAATTTTACACATGAGATAGAATATCGACCAAATCAAAGTTGAACATTTTCAATCCTCGGGCGCGAGAACAAAGAGACATTTTAAAAATCTTTACCTAATGTTAAAAACTTGAAAAGTTGTGCAATTGCCTGGGAAAAGGATTTTCATAAGGAACTTGGGGTCATGAAAAACATTTTCGAGAAAACGAAACATCTATTTCAAACACTAAACGTAAAAAGAAAATGTTGAGAAAAGATGTTGATCGACCCTTGGAAGATGTCATCTGGCCGATGTTCAAAATGTTGTGTTATTGAATTCTTTGTCATATGCATTTGATAATATCTCTCACTGATACATCGTTGCTTCTGTGGTAAATGTTGAGAACACTGATAATGTGCTTCAGATCGAGTCCTTATAAGTTGAAAACAAACGATTGTCAAACGAACTTTCAAATGCAATACGTCGTCTTAATTGGTGTCCAAAAGATATTCACGATCAACAACTTGCTTTTCAACACAAAATCAACCAGTTGCGTGCAAACCTTCTGATTCTAAAATTGAGCAACCGGATGATCAAAACGTGTCTTTTAAGTGTCAAATCTCAAAATATGAACAAGAACTTGTAAAAGTTAAAAGGAATATGGTGTCATATTTGATTTACTCAAAAAGACTCGTGATGAAGCATCAAATGAACTTGATCATTATCTTGCACACACTAAAGAAGTTATGCATTTTGCTGGAAATGTTCGGTCTGAAAATCAAGATCCGATTCACACTATCATCAAGTTAAGAGGAATGTTAGGAAAGTATGAACAACTTCCGCCAACAATCATTAAGAGATTAGCCCCGTAACACTTAGTACTCATGCACCTAGAATCTCTACTGCCAAATCACAAGTAGCTAACGTGCTTCCTTCTACCGAAACAGGAATAGTTGAGCCTTTTCCAAACGTCCGCACTTCACATTCTAAGAGCACTCAATCAAGAATAGGAAGTTGCGACCTAAGAAAAGATCAATCAAGAATGCTAAAGTAGAAGAACACCCTAGGACTATGAATAAGACTCAAGTTGTCTCCACTATAGATATTAAGGCCTGGCAAATGTAATAGAAATAGTGATGTAACGAATGCTAAACCGTTAAGTACTTTTGATATTCAGTCTGATGCACCATGTGTTATTTGTGGTAAAAGTATGAATTCTGATTGCCATGATAAATGTGTTGCTAAAGCTATAATCTCGCTTAAGGAATCCTAAGAACCGAATACCTCTAGGCCCACTAATCTTTCTAAGTCTGTGCTTGGTAGACCGCCTTCTTCAGATTCTAAGAAACGCATTGCTGTCCCTGTAGCTCCAGTTTCACCTCCTAGGAATGTAGTACCACCTAGTGCATTCACTAAGACTAAAGCAAAGAGTAGTTATAGATGGCCGAAATGGATATATAACACACTAGGATTTAAGTGGATACCTAAAGCTATTGATGTTTGTATATCTACTATAATGCTATGGAACCTCTAACATTTCGGTTCCACATCTACTTCTATTCCATCTGTGTCGTCTGTGTGTAATGCAGTGATACAGATCATTCTCTGGATTGTTGATACGGATGTTCCCCACACATGACAGCAATCTTAAACTGTTATCAAACTTTATTGCAAAGTTCATTGGCACTGTCAGGTTCGGGAATGATCACTTCGCACCTATCATGGGCTACGGAGACTATGTCAATGGGAACATCGAAATTAGCAGGTTTACTATGTGGAAGGCCTCGGTCACAACTGCTTTCAGAGGTCAATTTTGTGATGGAGATTTGGAGGTTGATTTCAGGGAGAAAACTTGTTTCATTCGTGATCTACAAGGAAATGACCATGTCTGCTCGCGTAATTCTAGTCTCTACACTATCTCTATGCAAGACATGGTTGCTTCCTCTCCCATTTGCTTACTTTCAAAGGAAACATCAACAAAATCGCTATGGCAACTGCCGCCTCTCACATCTAAACTTTCAAACCATCACCAACCTTGCTCGACACAAACTAGTTGAAGGACTCCCACGATTCCGGTATTCAAAAGATCACCTTTGCTCCGCTTGTGAACAAGGGAAAAGCACTCGTGCTCATTTTCCTTCAAAGGTGGAACACGCTCCAAGATGTGCTTCATCTTCTTCACATGGATTTGTGTGGCCCGATGCGCGCGCAAACGATCAATGGCAAACGCTACATCTTATTAATTGTTGATGACTACCACGCATGGACTTGGGTCTACTTTCTTCGTAGCAAAGACCAAGCTCCACAAATGATAATCACCTTTCTCACAAAAAATGGGTTCAAACGCCGCAATAACCGCCGTAATCATCGAAGCATACAAAGGAACCGAATTTGTTAACAAACCTTCGTGAATTCTATGAGAAAGTGGGAATTCAGCATCAAACATCTATTGCACGCGACACCGAACAAAACGGAGTTGTTGAAAGACTAAACCGAACGTTAGTGGAAGCTGCAAGAACAATGTTAATCAATGCTAAACTTCAAGATTACTTATGGGCGTAAGTCGATCATCGCATGCTATACTCAAACCGCTCTATGATCACAAACGCCACAACAAAACACCTTCGAGCTTGTCCACAACTATAAACCGATCCTCAAACACTTTCATGTATTTGGATCCCTTTGCTATCCGAATAATGATCGTGATGACTTTGGAAAGCTCAAAGCCAAAGCTAACGTTGGAGTCTTTATTGATAATCGTGATAATTCTAAAGGTTTCTAACTGAATCGTCGAACTAAGGAGGTAATGGAAACGATTCATGCTCATTTCGATGAACTCACGGATATGGATTCTGAGTATAACAGCTTAGAACCCGGTCACAACCGCTTAAACTTCCCTCAACCATCATCATGAAGAAAGCCCTCACTAACTCGTCAACAAATGGAAAGGTTATTTGCTCTCGTTCGTGACGATATTGATGAACGTGCTCGGTGTATCCACAATTCACGCACACACCTCGATAATACTCCTATACCCGATACACCTACAACAACCATCGTTGAAGATGCACCTACACCCGTTGACTCCAACACAACAGTTGAACACACCGCTTCCAACAATGATGAACCACTGATGATATTCAATGAAGTACCCCACCTGCAGATTTTGATCCAAATGCTCTTTAACCCGCTTGCTAATGAGATCTGCTGCACCGATGTCGCGGAATCTTCAACAAACCATTTGAATCCTCAACCGCACAATGTATACCAACATCAACCTCCACACATAGATGGACGAAAGACCATCCTCTGGAAAACATTATTGGCAACCCGAATCAACCAGCCGTTACGAGACAACGTCTTCACACGTGGTGAACATTGCATTTATGCACTCACCGTCCGCCAATCAACCTAAAAACATCAAAGACGCAATGACAAAAGACAACCGATTGAATCCATGCAGAAGAACTCAACCAATTCAAACGCCTTGAAGTATGGGAACGGTTGAAAGACCAACAGAGTCTACGCATTGGTCTAAAATGGATTTGGAAAAACAAATTGATGCCAAGGAACGTTATCCGAAACAAGTCACGCCTAGTTGCTAAGGGTTATCGCCGGAAGAGGGAATAGACTTTGAAGAATCTTTTGCTCCTTGCTCGCCTTGAGGCGTTCGGATATTTCTCGCGTTCGCAGTCATATGAATATGACGGTCTATCGATGGATGTCAAACTGCGTTTCTCAATGGACAACTTAAAGAAAGTTTATGTCACCAACCAGATGGATTTGTTGATCCCGAGTTCGAACCATGTTTACAAAACCAACAAAGCTCTTTATGGTCTCAAACAAGCCCTCGGGCATGGTACGATAAGCTATCATCTTTCCTCATTGCCAATAATTTCACCAAAGGCTCTGTTGACCCAACTCTTTTTATACAATATCAATGGGAACACATCTTAATTGTTCAAATTTACGTGGATGACATCATTTTTGGGTCTACACATAAAAAGTTTTCAACGCTTTTGCAAAACTAATGAAGAAAAATTTTGAAATGTCCATGATGGGTGAACTCACGCTCTTTCTAGGACTACAAGTTCATCAATCACCCCGGTATTTTCGAGTCACCCAAATATGCCCTTGAATTGTTAAACAAATTTGGAATGAAAACTCGTGACACCTATGCCACACCAATGGCTCATACCAAGAAGCTAGACGCTGATTTACATGGGAAATTGGTGAACCCTACAAAATACCGCAGTATTATTGGGACTCTCATGTATCTAATGTACCAGCACTGAGATATTGTCTTTGCTTATCTATGCTCCCGTTATCGGTCGCGACCAATGAAACCCACCTCTCTCGAGGCTAAAAGAATCCTCCGATACATAAAGGGAACCATTAACTTGGGGATCTGGTATCCGAAGGATTCCTGTTTTGAACTAATCGCCAGACGCGACCACGCAGGATGCTTAGACTCACGGAAAAGTACTTCAGTAGCTTTACAATTTCTTGGTGATAAACTGGTGTCATGGCAATCAAGAAGCGGATTTTACACTGCCATCAACCGGCGAATATGTAGCCATGTCCGCATGTTGTGCTCAAGTCATATGGATGAGAACACAACTCAAAGACTATGGTTACGTATTTGACAGAATCCCGATGTATTGCGACAATCGGAGAGCCATTGCAATCTCGCAACCCGGCCAAAGACTCGAAATCAAAGCACATCGATCTTCATATCATTTCATCAAGGATCACGTGGAACAGTGGTACCTGAATTATATTTTGTGGGTACGAATACCATTCATGATCTTCTCACCAAAGCCTTGCCTCCCGCTAGGTTTAATGAGTTGGTCCACCGGATTGGTATGAGGTGTTTGACTCAAGAGGAATTGAATGATCTCCTAAAACTGCCTTAAAACCTCACAAACACCAAATTCTCTTTTGTAAATAATTTTTCAAAAACAAAATACAAAAATATAAAACCCGATAAAACAACAAAAATATTCTTCTAATCTATTTTTCTTTCAACATTGCAAGTACATTTTTCCGTCAACACTTTAATCTTTCAAAATTCAGTATTTTTCCGATCAAGTGTTGAGGGGGAGAAAATAAACTTTAACTGCTTCAAAACATCTGTGTACTTGCATGTTATCATATCTCGGTTGACTCTTTTACAAATGGTGGTACATTTCCTGATTCAAAGACACTCCTCGGACTTTAATTAATAACCTTTCATTATTTTCTCAAGTCGAGGGAGTGTCGCCAAGTTTTTCCTAAAATCTTCATTTGGTAACCAAAATGGAAGTCAAGAGGCTTTGGATGAAAAAGGAAAAGGTGGAGGGACCAAAACTGTCAAAAGGTTAAACTCACTTTTAATAAAACACTCTCCCACCTACTTTCACTTCTCATTTATTACAAAACCTAAAACTATCCTACGCATAATTCCACTCAAGAAATCCGGTTTTGATCTTCATTTTGTAAGTGGATTAATGTTTCTAACATGTTTTAGAACATTGGTTTTGATTTTCAAATGAATTCAACTAAACTATCAATAGAGTGATTTTGTGTTCTTTCAAGACAGAAGAACACATGATCATGTGTTATGTGTTTATACAAAAGGAATGTGTCAAAATGTTTTAACAACATCTATGATATAATTTCTAAGCTCAAAACAAACC